>OY728129.1:1687382466-1687759966 GCA_963277665.1 Viscum album
CTCACCCCTGAACGGGCTATGCCCGCACTACATTGTGTTGGATGTAGATGATGGACAGCGCTTATCGTGGTTGATGATTGAGGAGCAGGATGGAACCCGAAGGTTTTCTATCAGGTGGGATGTACACGGAGAGGATGGCCGGACTCGAGGATCCGACAAGACTGACGGTACTCACCCTTCAGGTGGGAGTTCCTAGAGTACATCCTGGTGGTTGCTGCTTTTTCTTTCAGTTGTTGTAATTTACTTTTCAGTTGTACTGTACGTTAGTTGGGTTTGTATACGGGCTCATTTACTTTCAATCACTTTCTTCTATTTTCAGTTTACTTAGTATTTACTTCAGTTTGCGTACTCTATGGTGTTTGTTCTCTTTATAATGGAAATTCCTTCCCTATTATCAGGATTTATGCCATTTGTGCTAGTCTCTAGCCCCTGGCCTATGGGAGGCGGGCGTGGGGTAGTCACGACACGGGCCCCGAGGACGGGTCGTGAAAAATTGGTATCAGATGAGTTCAGTTCTACCGCAGAACTCAAGACTCTGATATTTCCTCTATGTGAAGCAATAGTGTATAGGGTATTTAGTGTGGCTGTCAGTCCAGGGAGTCCAGTGTTGGTGCGGCGGCCGACGTATCCATACACCAGGACCTTGAATTCTAATTTCTGACTCAGTGCATGAAAACATTTATTGAATGTGTGTTTCAATGTTTTCTTTGTGATTAATTTGTGTCAGCTCACCAGGTATAATGTATTAACTGTGGTGCACCTGTTTATTTTCAGGATGGCCCCACAACGGTAGCCAGCTAGGGTTCTGAGCTTTGTGTGAGATGGTATCCCACCGAGTGACGAGGACTCGGTGCAGGGACCCATTACAGCAGAGGCACCAGCAGTACCTTTACCTGCCGAGCCACCGATGCCACCAGCCCCAGCAGCTGAGAGTGCATGTCGCCTGAGTGCACCGAACAATTTCAACGTTAGAGATTGCCCAGGTTCCATGGGGAGATAGACCCTCATGTAGACGAGGATTGGCTGGAGGCTGTTGTTAAAGTTTTCTGATCAGTAGGGACACTAGCTGACCTCATGGTGATCCTTACGGCAAGTCTCCTGCATGCAGTAGTAGGTATATGATAGAGCCTGATGCTCCAGGTTCACGATGAGGCGTCTCTTCTTTGGATGGACATTGAGAGCCACTTCTGCTCGGAGATCATTCCATCCACCCTCCGTGCGGTGCACATTCAGGACCTACTATAGCTGCGGCAGGGAAGCATGAAGGTATACCAGTACTCATCAAGATTTACTGATCTCTGGCACTACTCCACAGATATGGTATTGGACCTATTCTTCAGGGCCCGAACCTTCTAACAGGGGCAGAGGCATGGGACCAGGGAATCGATGATCACCATCGTAATCCAGACACATACGGGGGTGATGGATAGATCCCTTCTAGTGGAGAGTTTTCTCGTTGAGCAGTCACCAGTGGTGAGACCCTCCGCAGGACGACCCACAACGGAGTCATCTGTAGCCGGAAGTAGACAGATGATGCATAGGACCAAGTGGTCCAGACCATTAGATGAGAAATCTCAGGAAATAGGTTCGTTTGTGTGGGATACAGAAAATAGAGCCAGCCACACGAGGAGCAGACAATGCTATGCATGCAGAGGGCAGGGTCACATTGCTTGAGAATGCCCAACCCACCCTGCAGATGAGCAGCAGGTGGTAGAGGGACCTCCTAGGAAGAGGTTCGACCGTGGTGTTCTGTAGGGAACAGGTGGACGAGGTAGAGGATTTGGCCATGTTGCGGGTGGTGGGCGACGCTTTGAGGCCCCACCACCACCACCACCAGGAAGACCACCCCGACCACAGGGAATGGGTGGACAGGGGAGAGCTCAAATTCAGGAAGCTCGGGCCTACAACCATAGAGTTCTGGGAGCAGATGGGCAGGAGTAGGACTAGATCTAGACATTGAGGCTTTTGTTCATGGTGCTTCTAGCTTTGTTGATGTTTTGTTTGTGTATTATTTGTGTCTTTGTACCTTGAGATGATGTAATAAAAGACACTTATTCTTATACATTTTCTTCCCTGTCCTTTTTATGTAGATGATACTGAGAGATTTCAGTTAAAACCATTGAGTTGACCATCACATTTGAGATTTCTACAGTAGGAGACCTAGTGACCACACACTGATGCCAACAGTGTGACTCGACCCTTGGAGGCGAGAGTAACAGTCAGATCTCTTGGTAGTAGCATTGTGGCCTTACGACAACGTCCATGGAATGAAATAGTACCATTCATGTCAGGATTGATTGTATTAGGGAAAGGACATGGTTCATCCATGGGATGAGACAGGATTTCTCATTTTGGCAGAGAAGGAATCTCACCAACTCTTGTAGATCATAGACGAAGAAGGGTGGAGTTGAGTTCTTACAAATGGCTAGTCTCACCCATTGTTCGTTGAGCAAACGATTTATGGTTCTCACCAACATAATAGTCTCAGGTGTATCTTTTCACATAAAGACATGAACCTGAGATAGAGGTGATGGCTTGAGTTCCTCCAGGACTATGATGTCGAGACAGTTTATACTCCTGGGAAGGGGAACGTTGAAGCAGATTCTCTTAGTAGGAGACCGTGCATTCAGCTGTTAGGAGTGGCGAGACAACAGCTGACCGCGTTTTCTTGTTTCCTTGTGGATAGTGTTAGAGTGAGTACGTGTAGAACCAAATATGGTCAAGGCTGCACCAGAGAAGGTTCAGATCATCCAGTAGAAGATGACGATGACTCAGAGCCGACAGAATTTCTTTTGATGACAAGAGGTGGAGACCACTAGAGTTTGAGGATGGCAACCACGTGTTCTTATGGGTCTCACCTCGACGTGAATTATGGAGATTTGGCCGGGGCGGCAAGTTATCTCCGCACTTCATTGGACCATTCCAGGTTCTCACCAGGATAGGCGAGGTGGCTTATCACCTGGCTCTTCCCCCTCAGTTACACCAGGTGCACAACGTCTTCCATGTATCTCAGCTGAGGAGATACGTGCACGACCCGACGCATATCATCGGCCATGGGGAGCTGGACATTGATGACGGGGAGAATTTTGCAGAGGTTTCGGTGGTGATCAAGGATCGACACGAGCGGGTCCTACGTGGGCGGTCGATTCCTCTAGTGCCTATCAGGTGGCAGCATGGGAACCTCCAGGAGAGCACTTGGGAGCGGGAGACTCAGATGTGTGTGCGGTACCCTCATTTGTTTCCTGAGTTTGTGATGTATCTTTATGAGGACGTAATGCCCTGAGGTGGGAGTAATGTAAAGACCTATAAATTTCAAGGAAAATTTTTTCTTAAATTATTTGTGATTTTACGAGTACGTATTTTCTAACAGCACCTGATTCTGAGGCCTCATGTACCCGGAATCAATTTACGAAGTTTAGCTCTGGTACGTTCAGTGAACGAATGAGCGGGGTTTTCTAGCTTTAGAACTGGTGCTCGGAATCGAAATCTGAGGGCACCGATGAAACCACAGATCCAGTATTTTCTTAAGAAGACTTCTTATGGATTTGCGTTTGTGCGAGAAGAATTTCTAAAAAATGAGGATTAAGTGTAAAGTGAAATATAATTGTGTTACAATTTTATTTCACTTCTAAGTGGTTTAATCCCATGTGTGGGAGTTGGGGTGGGACCCACCTGATCCTAAACTCCTATTGATAGGATATTAGTAAGGTGGGGCCCCCACGAGCCCCACCCCTTCAAATTCCCCTTAAACTCCTTTTAAACCTACTTTTTTGTTTTTAATGATGTGGCTCCTCCTCTTCCACATTGTTAATATTTCCAACTTAACACACCATTAATTTTGACAACTCAAGATTAGTTAAGTGATTTCAACTTTTGTAAATTTGAAAAGCTTGGCATGTGTTAATAAAATAAGGAAGGCCTTATTTTATTTGCGGTTGTTTGGTTGTGTGAGGATATTTGGAGATATTTCTCTAAGTCTTGGAGAACTCCATCATATTCGTTGAAGAACGTCAAGACCGTGACAAAGAAAGATGTAACCACAAAGAGTGATCGACGTGCCATTCTTCTCCTCTCCGCAGTCGGTGTGAGACGTCATTCCATCTTTGGATGAACGCTGAGACCGCCAACCGCGACACCGCCTTTTGTCACCATTGTTGAGGTAGGGGTTGTTTCATCATTCAAGTATTATTTTGACATTCTTCATTTTTTTATTGGATGCATGTTATCAATATAATGGGAGGAGGTTGGACTGCACATACACGGCTGAACCTCCTCCCAATTTTTTGTTGATCTTCGTCTTGGTTTGGAACGGAGGCGACGCGTTGTCGTTGCACCGTGCGGGAACGAGAGAACCGTGGCCGAAGCGGGCGGGAGCTGGGGTGGGCCGTGGCGCCGGTGTGCCATGCCGTACGGGCAAGAGCCACGGCCATTTGGCCATGGCGGTTCAGCAAGGGGGCGGCCTGACTCCGCCGGCCACCGTCACATCAAGAGGCGGGACCTGCGGGGGTCCCGCGGCAGCTCACCGGCCGGCCAAAATGGCCGGCCCTTACCAAGAAGATCGGGGGTTTGAAACCCCCAGAGGTCAGCTAGGTCGGACCCCACATGTGTACGCCGTTTTGGAAATCAAGGGGCGATGCTTCCCCCCCTTTCCGCGTCCGCCCGCTCTAGGTTGGCCACCTACGCCGGGTTGGACCCCCGCGACGGGCCAGGCTGCGCCGGCTGGACCAGGCCACACCGGACTGGCCGGGCCGCGCCCAACGGGGCCGGACCCGGACCAGGCCACGCCCAACGGGAAAGGAACTCGGACTCGGGCCGCGCTGGGCTAGGCCGCCCGTGTCGGGCCGGACCGCCCACGCCGGGCCCGACCGCCCACGTCGTGCTGGGCCGCCTGCGTTGTGCCGGACCCCCGCGATGGGTCGGGCCGTGCCAGCGGGACCGGGTCAAGATGGACGGGTCGGGCCGCACCAAATGGGGCCGGACCCGGACCCGGGTCGGGTCGACCCGGTTCGGGCCGGCCCGAGGGGGTATTGGGTCGGGTCAGACTGGGCCAAAACCGATGTTTATGGACAGATCCGTTCTAATGCCCATAACATGGTCTATAGACCTCCGATCGATGTACTGACAGTTGCGTTGGGATCCTTTGATCGAGAAAGTCGTTTTGGTAAATTACACTAAAGGTTTTGGAGAATTTTGGGTAAGGCCGGGTGGGTTCGAACATGAACTCAACCGGGCCCTCGGAGCGGAAACGCTTATAACTTGAGATCCGGACGTCCGATTGACGTGCTGTCAACTTTGTTAGATTCCTATTAGTGAGATGGTTCTTTTGGATTACTCCGCTTGTGGTTTTGACATAGATGGAGTACGTTCAGTTTGGTTTTAGCTTAAAAACCATCCGGGCCCCTCAGAAGGAAAAAGCCAATAACTCTCAGACCGGGTGTATGATTGACGCGCCTTCTGTTGTGATGACTTCCTATTGACAAGAAGGAACATTGTGATACATAAATTCTGAACTTCGTGAAAGTTTATGTATTAACCCCTTGGCTCATATAGCGGACCCCCTCAGAATCAAGCGTGATGTGTGCGGGAACCCTAGAGCTGGCTGCGACTGCGAAGAAGATGACGACTTCCGTACAAGGATCCTCAGTGGGTTCAATGTCGATGACTATTGTACATGGATCCTCTGTGGGTGCGATGAGGATAACTACCGTACTGGGATCCTCCATGGGTTCGACGACGATGACTACTGTACTGGGATCCTCCGTGGGTTCGACGATGACGTCTACCGTGCTGGGATCCTCCGTGGGTTTGATGACGATGAATTCTGTGCTGGGATCCTCCAAGGGTTCGACGATGATTACTTCTATAAATGGATCCTACATGGGATTGGCAATGATGAAATCTGTACTTGGAACCTATGTGGGTTTGGAAGAGTAGTTGATTCAGAGGCTACATCAATCATCTCCAACTCTCTTCGTGAATAGTATACCTGTGTGATCTAAGTCTTAATATTCAATCATTATCTTCGATATGATCGACTTTCTTTCCTATGTGGATTTGGACATACGTTCATGTGTGGATTGAATTATACTTTCTTGTGTGGACTGGGTTGTAATTGTGCGCGTGAGTTGGAGTAGAACTGGAATTGATGATTTAGGTACATTAATGGGCATATACCTAAGTAGTCTTGGTTAATACTTGTATTCGTATCTTTTCTTTTTGTTTTATCCTTTGTTGATTATGGGGGACTTTTGGCAGTCTCAGGGTACCTACTGAGTATCGTATACTCATCCCTGCACGGTTTATGCCTGTACTAAGTTGTGTTGGATGTAGATGATGGACAACGCTGATCGTGGTTGAGGCTTGAGGAGCAGGATGGTACCTAGAGGTGGTCTATCAGGTGGGACGTACACGGAAAGGACGGCTGGACTCGAGGAGCCGATGAGACTGATGCTACTCACCCTTCATGTGTGAGTTCCTATAGGACATACTGGTGGTTGTTGTTTTTTCTTACAGTTGTTGTACTTTACTTTTCAGTTGTACTGCACTTCAGTTGGGTTTGTATACTTACCCATTTACTTTCCAGCACTTACTTGGGTTTTCAGTTTTCTTAGTGTTTAATTCATTTTTCTTTCTCTATGGTGTTTGATCTATTTATAAAGGCAATGCCTTCCCTATTATTGGGATTTACGCCTTTGGTGCTAGTCTCCAACCCCTGGCCTATGGGAGGCAGGTTTGGGGTAGTCACGACACGGGCCCCGAGGATGGGTCGTGACAAAATCTATCATAGAAGAATTAGTCATTTAGGACAAAATAATATGAGAAAGATTTCTAAAGTAAAAAATTTTCATCACATATGAAAAATAAAGATGGATATTCATATTATTTTCTCAACTGTAAAAAATAGATTATATCTAATTTTATAAAAAAATGTTGAGATTTAGACATCATATATATTAGAACTAATCCATTCACATATTTACATTCTAATGAAAAATAATTAAAAAAATGGAGATAATTATTTCATTTAATTATTTGATAAATTTACTCACAGTACATGTATTATGTTTATAAAACATAAATCAGATGTTCTAAATATATATAAAAGATTTCGAAGAAGTTCTAAAAAATATTTTAGAGATACTCTATATATTTCAGATAGATAATTATATTGAGTACCTTAATAATATGTTTGAAACTTATCGTGGAAAACATAGTATATTTCATGAACAAATTTTACCATACATGACAAAAAAAATGGTATAGTTGAATGGAATAAGAGTTTCTTGGTTGAGATTTCTCAAACATCATTGGTAAAAAATTATATTTCTAGAATTGTTTTGTTGAAATATGTTATAGAAATGATACTGGTTCAAAACAAAAACTACTATAGAAAAAGTTAAAATATTACTCTATATGATATATTCTTTGAGAAGACTGTGATTAAATCATCTCAGAATTTTCAAATATGCTTTTATCACATGATTAAAGGTGAAACATGGTAAGTTTGGACCAAAAGGGTTTATTGGAATATTTTATACTTATAATAAAAATTTAATAGGAATTAAATTCTATAATAATAATTCATGTGTAATTTTTATTACAACAAATCTCAATATCATTGAATTTTCAAAGAATGAATTATTTGATAATTAATATAGTTCTTGCTGTGGTGGTGCTGCTAATTATTTGTAAAATATTGAAAAACTGGAAGAAAAAGAAGAAAAATTTGAATATTTTTAACTGAAATGGAAGATTCATTCCTCCCATGTGAAGAGTATTATTATCATTAAACACATCCTATTATGAGAAGATATGTTCATTTTCTAATCATTAGTGAAAATTAAGAACAACAACAATAAAAGATAAGAACTCATTAGAAAACAACTCATAATTTCATGTTTTATCATGTTGAAGCTAAATATGTTGAGTAAACACTAGAAAATAAATATTGGGTTGGTTTCATAATTAAATAATTAGAAAAAAATTTCAATAATGATACCTTGGAACTAGTTTCTAAACCGACAGATGATAATTTCTTTAGGATTAAATGATTTTTTGGAAATATATTAAATTAATAAGGTGAAGTGGGTAATAATAATGTATTATTCATGTATTGAGGATATTTATAGATGGAAAGTGTGGACTTAATTATGATTATTACAACAATTTTAAAGATTTAAACCATTCAAATGTCCATTTTTATGGATGCACAATGGAATTACCAGATACACTATGTGGATTTCAAGTCTCTATTTCTCAATATAAATTTAGAGGAAGAGGCTTAAATTGAACAAACATGTGGGTTTCAACTTTGATAAGATGAAAAATCTATTATTAACTTAATAGAGGCAATATACAGGTTCAATCAGTCCCTGAGAACATGGTATTCTATGAAACACACCAACCCTAAGAGTTTGAATTTTATAATTTGAAATGTGTACAATAATATGTACATTAGAGATGATATAGTGATTTCACACATTTTTATTATTTATCATGATAAACTCATATTTATTAGAAATTATAATGAAATGTGTGGGACGTTTTCTACATAATTAAAGGATTTATTTGAAACATCTATGATTGGAGAGATGAGGAACTACCTTGGTCTAAAATCACTCAACATAGAGATCACATGTTTCTTTCTCAATATAATTTTTAAAATGAACTCTTAAAATGATTTTTTGTGGAGGATTTGAAATCTTTTTCCACAAAACATTTAGTGGGAAAAAATATATCCAATGATTAACATTAAATATAATTTAATAAAAGGTAGTTTATAATATTTATTGGTATCTTTTTATAACTTACAACTTCAATAACTTATATTTTGTATGTTTTAAAACTTTTTTAAAAATATCAAGGTTCTTCCAATGAATCTCATTTAACTATAGGAAAGTGGATTCTTTGGTATATATAGGGTACATAATATTTTGGGATTGTAATATGACCACAAAGAAAATATAGATTTGTTTTGTTACTCTGATACATATTGGGCGGGCTATACTTATGATAAAAAATTCTCATCTTGTTAAGTTTTCTTTACCAGTAATAGATGTGTTTTTTTTGTGCACAAATAAGTAATTTTTTTAAACATTGATCACTACTGAAGTTGAATAAAAAGATACATCTAAAAATAAAACTAAATTGATGTAAATGAAATCTTAGTTGGATGATCGAAAGTTGGGTGTGAAGATTTATATTCTTCTTTGATGTGATAATCAGTGTGATGAAATTTTTTTATATAATCTTTTTCAAAATTATAGGAGAGAGAAAATTGTTATTAAATTTCACTTCATCAAAATGATTATGGAGATAAATGAATATAAGTTTTATTTTTCTCAAATAATAGATCATATTGTAAACATATTCACCAGGACATTGTCTATAGATAAATTCTAGAGTATGAGGTTCATGTTGGGTGTTCATCCTCACTTCAATAAAGTATATGGTATTTCAAATCTATTACCTCACGATTATTTCCACTGGATATATTTTTGAGTGGGATAAAATGAAAACATAATATATCCATTGATATGTATTTTCTTATTTATTGATAGAATATATTTTGGTGGAGTTTTTAAATGGGACAAGATGTGATTTCAACACCTGTGGAAGTTATTATTATTACTTTTATATAGAGACTGAATCCTTTTACTAAAGTTATTATATTTTTTTAACTGAAATATAAATTAATTACAATCCCAAAGGCTAAAGATAATAGTTTCATTAGAATAATAGGTTCATAATATAACAAATAGAGGATAAAATAAAATTTCTGTATTTTATACTCTATAATGAGTCCCAAAATCCATTCCTACTACAAAAACTGCAATGGATAACATTGTTAATACATAGAAAAAAGGGGTGAGCTAATATAAATAGTAAGTGAATAAACATGATAAAGTAATATACCTTTTGATTCAAAGGTATAAGATGATATCATAAAATAGAATGTATAAGAGTAATCACATGAGAGCATGGAATAAATAAAATGGTGTTTTAAGATAGTGGAATCACAGGAATTTTGGCATCAACATGTAGCAAAACATTAGCTTTAGTCAAATATAACTTCCTAAAAATATTACATGGTGGGAAAAGTTCCATATTGTATTAGAATAACTCATTAATCCCACTCATGGAGTCTCATGGGACTCAAACATTACCCAAGGTATTAAAGAACTATTGGGGTGAACCAATCATAACATGTTCATGATAATGTGTTCCAAAAAAACAAAAATCAAGCATAGTTCGTAAACTTAATAATTATTGTGGGAAATAATATTGGATAAATAATCTTACGTCATATCATAATCAAGGGAAATTACATAATAAAGGAATTTGACAAATGAACATTACACATGCATTACCCTATAAAATGAATGTTGGCTAGTATAGATATATATTTCATAAAATATAAAAATCATTAAAATAATTACATAATATTAATTTTTAACTTTATTAATAAGCATAAACAATTATTAAAATATAAAACCTATTATTTGGGAAAAAATAATGCATATTAAAAATTAATTTTTTGCATTATAAAAAAAATTAAAAAATACTTCATGAATTAGTTGATATTAAAATAACCTAAGAAACTAATTATTTAATATTTAATGAAAAAAATTTTAATGATGGAATCTAATTTCATATATGTTGAGTATTTAAAAATAAATATTCTTTTAAAATATTTATAATTGGAGTTAAAAGGTACCATGTTTAGAAACAACATAAATATTCATTTAAAAAAACATAGTAAAAATCAAATCTAGGGTAAAAATTAATTTATTCATCCATTAGAGAATATTAAAAACATTCTTGAAAATATATTAATATAAAAACGATTTTGAATAAATTGGGATTCTGACAGAAGATAATATTAATGTCAGATTTTTGTAAATGCATTTCCTTAATAATTTTAAGGAGAAGTAATATGATAATTATAATATGACATTAAAATTTAATGAATAAATAGAGTCTAATAAAATTAAATTTATTTATTAGACAATTATAAATTTTTTTCCTTTAACAGAGATTCATTCATATGTTGTCGTCGTTAAAATGAGATTCATGCCTAATACCGTACCTCCAAGGTAACTTTTGAATCATAACAACCATGCATTATGTTAGTTAATTGTCACATAAAATACCATGGAGTGTTAATTTTCTGTAAGGGATTATATACACCATTTAAAATGAATTTGTTTCAACAAATAACATGTGTCTTATAGAACGATGTTTTGAAATGAAAACCCTTTCCTCGGGTCCATACTTTCATGTGTATAACATTTATATCATATATAATAAACTTATATAAATTATTTTATTCTGAATTAAATGTAATATTTTTAATTCCATATAATTAAACTATTTAGTTAATTTATTTTATAGACATAGTTTTCTACTTAATCAGCTATATCATAGTCAAGAATTTTTAGGATTCTATGTTTATAAAACGGCATTGGTGTATTGGCAGTTCTTAATAGAGTCATTGTTACATAGTGTCCAAAATAATAATAATTAAATAATTTTCCTGATTATACATAAGTTTTACATTTTAAAAATTAATATGAATCATTGTTATGAAAAATTAATTACATTACATTTATAGAGATGATAATTTGTAGGTACACATGTGAGTTGTTTTAATTTTTCCATGATCATGATGGAAGTAATATAAGTTTTTTTAAATGTTCTTAATGATAATAATATAATATACAAAATTTTATTCAATTAAATACTATTACATATACCATATTTGGTATTTTTTAGTATAAACCAAACAACATCGCTTCATGAGGTTGTAGTTTGTCGTACACACGAATGAAATTTTAATATATCCATAGATGATAATGTAAAATGGTATTTGATATATTAATTTTCTGAAATGTTTAAAATTTCACAAATATCAATTATAAATATTAAATACCTCATCATGATCGTATGTGATAGGCTATGATGGAAAACAATTACATGGGTTCGTGGAATGGTAGTCTTCTATACACACAAATTGTGGATTTATTTCCCCATTGATGGAAGAACGGATGGATGCGTAATATTCCCTAAAAATAATAATCTCATAGTATATATTATAAATTTTTGTTCTTATATTTTAATTAATAATACATAAATTAATTTTGAAAATGAATAAGAAAAACATTAGGAGCCCATTGAAGACGATTGGCTTTTATTAGAAAAACATGCATTAGATATCTTATTAAGGACCCTAAGGGTGGTATTTTGAGAATCCCATAAGTTATATATCGTAGGTTAGGATGTTTGGGTGATATTTTTGTTTGGTTTCCTCTATAAAAATTATCTTTTTATGTGTAGGGATTGTAGGAAAGGGGTTCTCTTTTATAAGTAAGGATACATGGTATTCTTTTAAATACCCAAAGTAATTAAATAATGCAATGAAAATATATAGAGAAGTGCCAAACAAAATTTGATAAATGAGTGTGAGATAGATAAGGTCAATCCACAACTCTTACACTAATTAAAATCATGTTTTAAACATGTTATCCTCTTTACCTCCAAGGTTGTTCAGTTTTACCACTTTAAATTATTTACCCTGATGACTATTTTTTAATGTTATTACTGTTATTTATGATCAAAACAGATGGTGTACTTATTAAAAAATATCAATATTATAAATAACTAATACATTTTATAAACTCCAATTCAAATAATTGGAATATTTTAATATTAAATAAAACAAGCAATCACGATGAAAAACTTTTTTCCTGATAAATACATTTTTTCAAGAAAATATGATATTATAAATATTTTATAAATAAATATCATTATATGAATTTCAATGCAAAATGATAGATATATAATTTGTACATTTCATTTGAATTCTTCCTTATTAGGTTTTATTTTATTAAATTAAAATGGAGGGACATTATGCACAATAAAACTATTTTTAGAAAATTGTGTTTTTAAACCATTAAATGAACTTATAATAAAATTCCTTATACATAATATTTTAATTTATTTTATTTTATTAAATTTTACTGAATAATACATATATTTATTTGAAATAATATTTAAATATTGATGATACTTTTAAATTGTAAGAACCCAATTTTTCACTCAAGTTTGGATCTCTTAAATGTTGATCTATTTTTATTTAAAGGACCTAAAATGGATGAATTGTGAGTTAATGAAGGTCTTGAATGTATTTAAGGATTTTTTATATCATATATAAATTATTTTAGGAATAAAATTTCATGTTATATGTTTATAATAAACAATGTGATGCCGACCACATGGTTAGAATTAATGGTCCAAGACTAGATAGTGGGCATCTGGTGGCCCCAAAGTTTATGATTACCATACTAAATGGGCCGCACAACTATGGGAGAATGAATGTAATATTGATAGAAGAGTTTGACAAATATTATTCATAGTTCCCTTAATATTTTTCCCTAAACATGAAATATTCCCCTTCCTACAGTCGTCCATGCATGGATTTTTCACGATTTGGACAAACTTAGTGAAGGAAATGTTTCTGTAAAATTACCAATTTTCACTTAATAAAATGTTAATCGCTTATTTCTTCACCCATTGGATTTGTAATAGACAGAACTCTATATCCTCTCCTTTTTTAATCTGAAATCCATCTATGATATCTTTTGATCTCAAGCTTCTGTCTGGAGTCTGAATCGATCATGGTTCATCTCAATGGGTCTACCTTGGTACATTCTTTATTAATTATTAATCTTCCATCATTATTATTTATATCAATGATGATATTTAGATACAAGATCATATGTATCAATTTTAATGTATTGTTCCTCTCCCCAGATCTCGTCCAATATAATCTGACCTAGATACTAATACAAGATGAGTATAGTCGTATGTGTGTGCGGTAGGTGGTCTAAAACTCACTCCTCAGGATTAGACATTTTATAAATTTACATTTCAGCATATTTATTTTATTATGAATCATAGATTAAATAAATATTCCTTTCTTAATATCATTTTTAATGTGATCCATGACCCTTTACCTATATTTATTTAATGGTTTATGGTTATTCCCATAACACTAACCACCCCAAATTGGGTGTTATTCACAACTGGGGTTTTTTATTTTGGCATGTTTGAGTCATGTTTTGGTTATTCCTTGTCATTACCCTTCTAATAATATGCCTCAATATAATAAATGACAATTTAATTAGTTATTTTATCACCAATTAACCTACCTAATTTATGTTATTAAATTTACTTATCCATTGTTAAATGGAAGTGGAAGTTATATGGTATGTATAGGTAATTTCCAAACTAAATCATTGTTTGGTTCCATGTTCGTAGCACCCCTTTCCAATTATAAGGGAAGGCATATTAATGTTGAAAATTATTTAAATATTAATTAAATGTATAATTAAATGGAATCATGATTAATTGGCATTTCCACACTAATCAAATGCAATGTTCTGATCCATATTATGTATTAAATCAATCTAGTATTAAATGCTCTAATTAATCAAATGAATTGAAGTTTAGTTTCCTAAAAACATATGGACCGTGAAATATCATATGAGTGGTTAGAATCAAGTTGTCATTTGGATTCATAAGGGAATTCCTTGAGAACTATTTGATTTCATTCTGATTCAAGTTTTATGGTTGACTTTCTTGGGAGCCGCCTTGGAACTCAATCCTTATCTATCAGTGGATTCCCAATATGACATCACAGGTTACCTTATTTAATATTACATTATTCCTTGGATACACTCCTTCTATCCATTATGGATTTTTTAGACATTAGGTTCCTTGGTTTAATCCTTGGTCCTAGCCATAGCTTATCCCCTTTTACCTTAGATGTATTCCTTGGACATAGTTAAATCCTACTATTGTGGAATGAAATCGATGATTCTCCTTGGATTAAACTCTTACCAATGGTCCATGAAACAGTTACTATTTAGTTAGTGACCCTTAAGGTCATGGTTTCTATTGTTATTACCTTCTTACCCTTTCATTGTTAATATTAATATGTGTTTCCTTGTTACATATTAGAACATTTTCTATTAATATCACTTGGATAATATTAGTTCTGGATATTCCGTAAGTGACATTATTATATTAAAAAAATCAATTAATTAATGAACTTCATATATGTTCAGACACTAGCGGAGGGATGAAGTTTTTACTATGGTATTTACATTACATTAGTTGTTTAAATTTATATATGAATTATTTCACATGGATTGAGTTTATATTACATATATATGATGTTAAAGACATCACAGGTGGTGGATTATTGATATTTGTCTCACACCCTCTTTGGGAACCGTTGGTACCCATGCCAATTATATGTATGCAGGTGTTGACAAATGGACGTGAGTTTATTTTGACAAATTATATCTTATCTCTTAGGTTGAAGCTGGTAGTATATGACCATGTTTCACCACAAGATACAGGGGATTGTTTTTTGGTCAATTTTTTCTACTTTTTGAAATCATGTGTGTATGCTTCTCTATATCCATGCTTTATAGCATTGTAGATACATTCCATAAGATAATCAACATTTTTATACAATTATAATTTTGTCAGTTTTATATTAATATATTTCTACATTTGTTGTGGATTGTTTTTTCATTTTTTCCTCTACATATCTTATGATTTTATATGTTATCCCATATGATACACTTAATTAATGAGGTAATAGTATCCCTACAGACACACCCTAGGACCTCACTATTATTTGGAAGCATCAACCGTTTAAGGAGATGCACCTAAGGCCATGTGTCCAACTTGGACTAGGTCACTCTAAGTGGAATTCGGATATGGGACTTCAAAAAGTGGAATCATATGGAGTTCATTTTATAAATTACTATTTATAGTAAATAGATAGTATATTTTTAATTCATATAACTTAGTCGTAAGTAAGGATTTGTCTTTGTGAACCCATGTTCGAGGTAATGGTTGAGTTACCTGAATTAAAATTATTGTTCTAATTTTTCATATTACAGTTGACATCATTTCACTACTGGGTGACTCACATGTTATGTGTTGTTCTTTATTATTATACTTATTGAGATTTCATTTCATCATTGGCATGATTATATGAGTTAAATGATCATAGTCACATTCATCATAATGGGAAACTAGAATTCTTATGCCACATATATTTTTATATTCTAAAGTGTTTAATTTCAAATCTTTTCATTGCATGATATATATGTGATTTTTGAGTGATGATGTTTTAGTTATAGTATTTCTATTCATTTACATGGATGTGATTGAGTGATTTATGGTTTCAAATTCATGAGGTGTTATGGACCTGCATGGATTGGGATTGGAAATTTATCGAGTCAAGCATTTTCATTAAACTAAAAGGGTTGTCTCTTTTAGTTGTAAGTTATTTGTGTATTGATAGACTAGGAATGGATATCAATTATATATGAACCTTGTCATATATAAATAATCAAATGAATATTGATAGTGAAAATTTACTTTTAAAATGACATGGTTGCACATCCTTATCCCTCCTTAACATGTTTATGAGAGTTAAAGGAGTTGATATATAAATTAAAAATGAAAGGAATGAAATGGATTCTAATAAATGATGATGAAATGTAATTTTTAACATGTGTCTTATAAAACCCCTAATGTTTATACTATAAAAATTTCCAATACATGGCCTTCTATGTTTGTAGTAGGGGTATTATTCCATGGATAGTGATCCCTTTCAATATTCATCTTATGGAAGTGATGTTATTTATCTCCTTGAAGCTTGTTTTGATTTGTATTCATATCACTTTTAGACCAATTATTCTACCGAATCCTTGTGTCATGTTCCTTGAGTGTGGTGATGAGCATGATTCATATATGTTGTAACCTAATCTACAAGTCTTACCTCTAGGAGTTCCACTTAAGGATCTACATTTTATACCTAAGTTAGGCATTGACTCTCATGTTTGAGATATTATTGTACATATGATGAAGTCCATTCATGGTTTTCTATGGCCTAAAACTAAAATGGAATATCTTACCCATCTGTTCTAGAAGTATCATCCTACTACCATTTTAAGGGATGGCATTCCATATGGTGTTGGGTCCTAGCTTGAGGACACCTTGTCTATCATTGAGCATATGTAGATTCTTCCAAAGTAGAGGGTCAATAATTCTACTTACATGATACATGATTCTGCTAAGCATTAATGGAATGTAATTATCTAGGATGGTCATTATCAGGGCATTTTGTAGGATGAATTATATAATTCCATCTATGAACAATTCTTTCCTCAAATGATAATAATTGACCAAGCCATATAATTCAAGCATGTCGAGTAGGGTTTTATGTTAGTTATGGAATATTCAGCGTGTTTCACTGAGTTTCATTTCTTTTCACTAGACCTTGTTGGGGATGATATTTCACTGTCTTGGAAATTTGAGAATTTGATCATGTATTCTATCCATACTTAGGTGAATATATTTCTCATGAATACCTTTTCTAAAATAGTTAATCATGATCTTATCACTAAGAAAAACCTAAGGGATGTTGATAGTACTAGACATATGGGACTAGTACTATAAGAAGCCAGTGGTTCTTTCAGTATAAGAAAGTGATCTCTCAATGTTTATCATCAAGGAAGTGGCCACCTAGGTATCCATGAGGGTAGCACTATGGTGTGTCACCAATGTTGACTACTAGGGAACATGAATCCTTAGTGTGATAGAGATACTCTAGAGTTTTGGGATTCTTTCATTATGGGTAATATTTAATTATTCTTCCGAACCATACCACTATATTTTAGTTGAATAAGTTTTGCACCATATCCACCTTTGGGGGAATGTTATTTTATTCTGCGTTCAGAATGGTGTTAGAGTAGCACTGATTGGATTGGCTGAGGAGGAGTTCATGGACATAATTTTTAAAATCCTGATCACCAATAGCACTATAATGTGAGTGTTGATCATGGTAGTCCTGGTGCTTTACAGGTCTGTGGAAAAGGTTTGTCACATGCTTTATAACTACTACCTTAGGATCGAGCTGGAAAACCATCTATAGTACAAGGTAATTTTCTAGTAGCCTCTACTATGGAGTATTCATTATTTGATACAGGTGTTTCACACTCAATAATTTCCGTATTTATTTTGGAATATCTTAGGCTAGAAATAAATTATTACTATGGTGTTATGACCCTAGATACACTATTGGTAGTGAGTTAAGAGAAAATTTGAAAATGTAGGGATTTCCCACTTATAGTCGGTAGTTACCCTTTCAAGTGGGGAAACATTGTTCTCAATATGACACGCTGCAATTTCATTCTTGGTATGGATATAATGGTAGCATATCACACCTATTTATTCTACTATCACCACATTTTTCATTTGAATCGCCAATGATAAGTAGTTATCTGCATAAGTGGGTGAGATTTCTAGGCTAATAGAGCTGGACCAGAGCATCACGGGCTAGGTGGAGTGACCACATAGATTCCTAGTATATTAATATAGATCAGAAATTAATTCGTGATGAATTCCCTCCCATTGTATACCATTTCAGGTATGAGTGTACCAATGGTTTTTTAGATAACATCCTGGGAGATATGTAGATTATACGATTGAGCTCATTCCAGTTTTTGATCTAGTTTATATTTTTCCATACATGATGTCACCTATATAGATCCTAGAGATTAAGTGGTAGTTAGAGGAATTGGAGGCCAAGTGTTTTGTGTGTGCCAATACATCCTCTTGTAGTTTTCCCATTCTTTCCAACAACAATGAGGATTGGATTTGTCTTCTACCCATATATTACTATTGTTTGAACCAAATTATAATCCAGAATCGGTATCTTCTTCCTTGAATAGGTGATCCCTTGGACCGACTCCAAGGAGACATGGTATTCTTTAAGATAATCATGAGCTTAAACTATAATCAGGGGTGAGTCGGGACATCATACATACCTCATAAAACATTCCGTAGTAGGTATGGTTGGTATGAGTACCATGTTATTCCATTCAGTCTCATGAACACACCCACTATTTTCCTGGATTTTATGAATAGGGTGTTCCAACACTATCTAGATTCTTTTTTGGTAGTATTTTTACAAGACATACTGGTGTATTCTCACACTCATAGAGACCATGCTAAGTGCCATTATATGATTATGATTACACGGAAAGAGCATCATATTTATTCCCATATCACTAATTACTAAATCTAGATTGACAAAGTTCATTTCTTGGGTCATATAAGCTATTAATCTAGAGTCTCTGTTATCTTAGAGGAGGTTGGTGATGTGGTTTCCTGGTAGTAGCCTAAGAAAATTATTGGTTTACATTGTATATTGTGGGTGGAAGGTTATTAGATGAATATTATTTAGGAATTATCATAGTTTACTTCACCTCTTACTGTCCATACAAAGAAGGGTATTATGTTCCTATGGTCATAATCATGAGATAATTCATTTTAGGGGTTGAAAGGGAGGCTTGTCAAGACACTGATTGTAATTATTTCAAACCCTAGAAAATGATCTACAGTATTATTTGATTCATTAGTCATTTACCTCAGAGTAGTGATAATGTAGGAGGATAGATTCATTTCATATGGATCTCATCATTTGAGGACTAATGAGAGAAATTAACTTATGCATGAACTTGATCTCATAGATGTTGTCTATGACTTGCGTTTCTGAAGAAACTAACTAATGGGTGAGCACTTTGTGGTGTATATGGACCAAAAAAACATAAAATATATATTTACACTATGATAATTTAATCTCAAATAGTGAATATGGGTCAAATATCATCAGTACTTTGATTTTGAGTGTGCTTATATTACAGGAATGGGAAATGTAGTTGCTGATGTGATGAATTATAAAAATCAAGCATAGGCCATATGGGAAGATAATGATGAATATAAATTTATATCCTTATTTTTTACAAGCATCTAGAGTTTCATGATATCCACGTGTAGAATTATCTCTCAACCGTGAAAACTTATTCTTCAATCATTTGGAAGCTAAAGAGAAAATAATTTTTAGACCCAAAGGGATTGACTCTATATTAGAGTATTTCAAGAGCTAAACCAGCTCTATATTGGTCTATAGACAAAGAATACCACTTGGGTATACATGGACTTGTCTGTGTTCCTATAGATATGATAAAGGAGTTGATGTGAGAGCCCCACTCTTATTAGTGGAAAACTAATTTAAGAATATCCAAAATGTATCAGGATATGTGACGATAGTATTGGTTTCTTTTTATGAAATGTTACATTGTGGGCTTCATCTCTATGTATTCTTCTAGTCTATAGGTGAAGGAAGATCACTAGAGACTTGCAATCCTATTACATCCACTTCTCTCCTAGAATAGAAATAGGAAGATGTTTCTACGGAATTTGTAATCAGTTTACTGAGGTTTCTTAAAGGTACAGACATTGTATGGGTTGTCATTGACAGACTAATAGAAGTTTCCCACATCCTTCATTTTTAGGATAAATTCTGTGTTGTTGGTATTAGAAAACTTTATTTCCATGATATCATATGACTAAATGGGGTCCCTCATACTATCATTTCATATTGGGATACTTTTTCACATCATAATTCTGGAAGGATTTCTAGAAGTCTATGGGTACAAAGGTGCTTCTAAGAATAACCGTTCACCCTCAAATGGATGAAAAACTAAAACAAACAATATAGTTTTTATGAGAAATGATACAGGCATGAATCATTGATTTTTATGGTTTTTTGGGAGAAGCATATACCACTCGCCTGATCACCTATAATTATATATTTCAAGAGATAATTGAGATGAATCCTTTTGAGGACTTATACAGTATGTTTTTCATTCACCCTAATGTAAGAAATAGGTAGGAGTGTAAGCCCTACGGGGTCCTCATCTCATTATGTAGACTACAGAATAGGTTCATCTGATCATGATGTGTATTTCTACTATATAGTCTAGAAAGAAATGTTAGGCCAACCACTACCGACTACATCCATATTTTGATGTCAGGGATCATGTTCTACTATGGGTATCAATCAGGATAGGGAATAGAATGATATGGAGGAATGTAATGTTGTTAGATCATTATGTACGCTCTTTTAGATATAGGAGAGAGTATTTCTAGTAACCTATTGGTCCCTATGACATTGGAGGTATCACGCCATTCAAGATTTCTTCTATGTTTCACAGCTTTTCTAGTACCATGTTGGCTTGTCTAATTATTTTGATCTCGATGATGTTGAGAAACATGTGTATCCTCTTTTTTATTAGTATCCAATACACATCATTGAATGGGACCAGAAGGCTCCCTGATGCTGGTATGTTCTTTTAGTATGGCTGTTGTGGAATAATGATCATGTGCATTAAGAGACATACGAATGAGAGGATGGTGTACATGCCCAATGGATAGAGTTACTCTTAGACGGATTTTCACTGCCCTTTGAATGTGAACACAAGAATGGGTTACTATAAGGGGGGATGACTATAAAAACCCAATTTTTCACGGAGGTATTGATCCTTAAAGTTTTATTATAATTTTATTTCATAGAAATAAAAAAAATTCATTGTGTGTTAGTGTAGGTATTATGGGTTTCTAGGGTTTCTGGAGATCCTAAAACCTAGATTTTTGGAAGATAATATCATTTCTCAATATTAGAATAAACTATACATGGTAGGCCTAATAGTTATATTTAACATTTAATGGTTGGATAGTGAGTAGCATGAGGGCGCATGACTGTGTGAGAATGTATGCAATTTTTAAATTTGGGTTTCACATAGTCAGTATATTGTTTCTATAAAGATGTGTCCTAAAAATGTGGTATTCCCTTTCCTATACCTTATTCTCATGGTTTGTGCAAGGTTTACCCATACTTTGTGGCCAAAGTGTTTGTTGAAAAAATGATGAGTAAAATTACTAATTTTTCATTAATGAAATGATAAACCCTTATTTCATCTAACCTTGGATTTCTAATGGATATAACACCTTCTCTTATCCCTTTATGAATCCTAAAATCCTTTATCGATATCTTTTGATCAAAACATTCCATCCATAGACCGAATCAATCTTCATTCGTCTCAATGGGACTACATTGGTGCATTCTAGATTTTTTTTAAATGTTTCATCATTATTCTTCCAATAAATGATGCTATTATAATATAGGCTTGTATACCCCAATTTTAAATCATTTATCAATTCTTCAGATAACTTACAATCCAGGATGATCTAGATGCTGCTAATGTATGAGAAGATTAATACGAGTATTAGGTAGGTGGTCTATATCTTACTCCTCATGGTTTATTGTTTTATAAATTCTCATTTTCCCATTCCAATCTCATAGGGAATCATCTGATTAATTAATATGACATTATATCTCTCATTAGGACCATATTCTATAAACCTTTCCGTATATCTTATTCATATTTGGTGGTTACATCTATAACTCAAACCACCCCAAGTATGGTTGTATTAAAAATTGGTTTTTTTTGTTTTTTGACACATTAGATCCATTATTATATTATGCCTCAGCTTCAACCTTTTAAATATTAGCCCCTTTATATTAATTTACTATTGTTTTAGTTGTGTTATCACTACTTTTCCCACGTAATTCAGTTGTATAAATTTTATTAGAAAATAATAAATAGAATTGGAAAATATATGTTATTTATATGAATTGAACAAATTGAATGAATGGTTGGTATTGTGTTTCTAGACCCCCTATGCACTTATTGTAGAAGGTATCAAAATGAACCAAATGAATCAAATATGTCTTTAATGGATAATGAAATGGTTTCCTGCTCAATTGGCCCTGTCACACTAATGAATGGAAATAGCATGAGTATAAAATAGAATAAATTATTAATTGAAATAAATGTTTAGTGCCTAATTACATACTAACCTTGAAATATTTAAAGGTGTGTTCAGACTCGAGTTAGATTTTGGATTCATAAAAGAATTACTTGATCACTCATGGATTCCATTCTGATTGAAGGATATGAGTTTCCATAATTTAGAACCATCTTAGAACATGATCCTATTATATAAGTGGATTCCCAATATGACATAGTAGGATCCATCTGTAACCATTAATGGTTCCTTGGATATTTTCCTTGTATCTATCATGGATTATATGGAAACAGTGTTCCATGGTTTCATCCTTCGGTTAGGCTATAACTTATCTTGTTTTACCCTTGATGCATTACATGGTATCAGTTAGATTATACTATTGTGTAAAGACATGGATGATGATCCTTTTATTAGACTCTTACCCATGAGCCAGGATACAGTTACTATAGAGTTAGTCACCCATGAGTTCGTTGTAACATCTCCCAATATAGAACTCTATCACGTGGATGGAAATGTTTTGTCGTGATACCTCAAACATACATCCTTGTATGCTAGAGGCTTACAAATAACAGTGTGTGTGTTAAATGTATAGCGGGGAGACTATACCCCCTCGTATGAAGTGTCATAGAATTATAAATATTAAAAATAAAACCAAACTAATGAATGTAAACTCATAGAAGAAGAAAATAACAAAATTAAACTAAATCATCCAATAAATATATAAGGAATAATGTGATGAGGTGATGGAATGTAACTAAATGTCACAATATTTCAATACATGAAAATACTTGAGGGCTCAAATAAATGGACCAATGTCTTGGGTCTCAAACCCCATTTTGGTCCCATATCCAAACTCCAATGTAATAGTGAGATTGAAAAAAAAAATAAGTTCCTTTTCACTTTTCAAAACCTATATCCATGAAATCATATCATGTTCCAAACAAATACATTATATGAAGTGAGTATAACTCCATAGGTCAACACAATCATGTCTAAACTAACTGGTATGCTATGAAGTGTATGCAATAATGTGATAAACAAGTATATTAATTAATTAAACAATTAATAAAATACTACCACAACCTACTTTCTCTCCAGTTCGGAATATCTCTGATCATGTATTATGACCATTCTAACCAAAACCATATAATAGAGGTAAATTTTCATGCTTCCACACCATGTTTTAATTTCACTATTCATATATTACAGCCATTCTAAACACATCCATATTACCAAGGTATAATAAACTACTTTAGCGCCATACTGTAATATCTCTGAGCATTACTTATTATCTTTCCCACCACAACCATATAACCATGTTATATTCACAAAAACTATCATGGTCAAAGACCAATAAGAATTACGAAAATTCTAGGTGTAAATCACTTTAAGAAATATATCATGGGACTGAGTTTAGACCACTCCCTATAAGCATTATTGCATGGGCTGTGTTGATCCCACTCAATATAAGAATTATAGAAAATAAGTGTGCAAGTTCTAGGGTCATGCCCAATATGTAAGCATTAAAACATAGAACACAATTTCTATTATACAATATAGATACCACAATATAAAATCACAATTCTCCATGGTTAAGTACGTTAATTAACATTTGAATTTAATAATCCACTTGAAATTTAATTCAAAAATGATTAACAATTATATCAATACAAAATAATCCACAATTGAGGGATTCTATAATAATAAATTTAACTAGGTCACCCATCATTCAAATCATAATTTATGAAATTTGATAATTAAAACTACATTTGAAACTAAATGAATTCTATGAAAAATATCATTCAATTACTAGATCAATTTAAATGAATGCAATGATGGTGTAGTCACACTATTTCATAAACGTGGATATTATAAAACTATATGGTTAAGATTTAGACCCCCAAAATTTAACCAAATATCCATCCATACATCCACTAGACAAATTACATGTGGAAGAGGGTTGGGATGATTTTAGATATGTCCCGACATCGAAATTGATCAATATAAAAACCAATAATGAAATCTTACAAAGGTTTTCACCACAACATTTGTAAAACCAAAGTAAAAAAATAAGAAACCTAACCAAAGGAACATAGAAAAGATTGAAGACTCAAACAGAATGACTAAAAAGGAGTCTGGGACTCTAAAATCACCTAGAAAATTCCCAAGGGTTGATAGAATAGGATCTATAATTAAATATAATTAATTTCACAAACATATCATGTTTAAAACGACGAGTTATAAATTTACACGTCATGTAATATGGTTACACATCATGTAAATTATTTTAATACAATTACTCGAAGAAACCCATCTACTTTGATTTAATTTATTAAAACCCTAGATCAATTAGAAAATGTGTAATCCCATTTCACGACATGTAAATGTTATTATTTTGATTTTTTAAGCCATTTTACTTTTAAATAACCCAAACCCACTTTGGAGCTACTCAGAATTCTATGAACCCATTTTAACAGTTAGTCACATTAATACTCGGACTCTATTAACTCAAAAAAACAATACATCCTAGAACATTATGTCATTTTCTTCCATAAATTCTTTATGTATCGTTACATGAATCATTCACCAAGGCTCAAATGAAAAACTCATCGAGAAACATACCTAAAACAAAAATGGGCTCTGAAAACCTGACAAACTTATAATAGCTTGTCCCCAAACTGCTCCTTGTGTCACTATGAGGTCTCAGGGATCATTATTGTACATTTTGGTCACATATCATAGAATCAATCCCATGTATCTTCCAAATCTCACCCATGCTTCCATTTCACCTGAAGTAATGGTATTGTCTGACCCGCAATATTTTTCTGACATTGATCCAGATCCTCTATTTGATTCACCTCATATGGTGGATTAGAAAAAATATCAACATCTATTATGTCTACCACAATATAGGATGTTGGATGATATATTCATATATTTACACATTGAAAATGATGTTCCTGATTGTTTAGTGCTATTGAAGTGCTAGATGGTATGTTGCTAGATCAACCCTCTCCAAAATTTCAAATTGTTTGAAACCCTAGGAATTAGATTCCATGGTATCATGATATTACACTTCCCTAATTTGGGGGAAAATATAATGAACAACCTCAAATTTCAGAGTTCTTCTTAGATGGTCATCATATGACTCCTCTTGGCTCGGAGTAGTCACTAATAGCTTTATGATCAAAAGAACCTATTCATAAATATCTTATATAAGACTAGGACCCACAAGTGGTGACTCACTAACCTCCTACCAACAAAGAGGTGAAAAAAACTTAATTCCATATAAATCCTCAAAAAAATCCATTGAGAACAATTCCTTGAAGTTATAGTCATATAAGAGCCCCATGAGTGCTATATGTTTCTCTTATAAACCACAAGAATTGAAGACATGGGCTTGTAACATATCATTCAGAACCTAAATAGTCAACTATGATTTACCATATTTCTATGGATTATAGGATATTCTTAAATAACTCATAATCCCATGGATTTATAAAGGCCCTTCTAGAAACACGATGTGAAACAGGGATCACTATCTAATGTTATACTCCTTGGAACACTTTGCAAATAAACCACCTCACAAATTTAAATATTTCCCATTTCATCAACTGTAATGTTTTCCCTAATAGGTAATAATTCTAATACCTTAACTATTCAATACACAACAACCCTTAGATAATAATTCTTATAGTTCATCTCGGGTATTCCTCTCAATTAATAAATCATTAAAACATATCGTTTCCACTTAGGAATGGGTAATGGATGAAAACCCCAGTTGTCCTCTAATGCTCACATTTCTCCTTCAGAAAATTTAAGCATCTAGCCATGAATCTTTTCACCTCATCATTCATTTATTATTACCATCACTGTTTATAGAAATCGTGATAATTCTTCTTTAAACATGGATATTCCGGCCATCTTGAAGCATGGAACTCCATCATCATCTATATAAATAAGAACATATATACCGAAACTCGACCAAAACAAATAATATAATTTCCATTACTAAAAGATGTAATCTCCCTAATATGAAATTTTTCTCTCTGAAGTGATCCCTCAAGATCAAAAAACTACTTCGTCTTATTCAATTTCAAAATCATGTGTACAAAAGATGTCGAAGTTAGAGAAACATGTCCCTAAGATTCATTAGAATCAACATGAATGTCTTCAAAAAAGACCATTAGCTTCCTCTAATAAAAATACTCTCATGCTTCCTCTTTTTGTTTCTTATAGATCGAAGCATCATTAATTATGTTTCCCTTTAATAGTTTATAATGCAATTAAATTTATAAGGACTACAGATAATCGACTCACCTCTTTTTATCATGGTTTATGTCTCACTATGAGAATATATACTTGATGTTATTGTGATCCATGTGTACCAAAAACTTCTCACCCATGAGATAGTGTCTCTAAAATATCAAGTAATATACCTCTGCTACTAAATCCAATTCTTGAGTTTGTTTATTCCCCTCATGATAACATTGATCTCTAGATCCATAAAAAACCACAAGATCTTCCTGCATTTAAACTACTCTAATTCCAACTCAGGATGTGTCATAGTACGTGGTATATACTTTACCAGGCCTAGGTAATCTAAAGATAAGTGTTATGGTCACCCATACACTTAGATCTTTAAATTTCCTTTTGCATGAAACAAACAAAACAAACTTCACCTCATTCTTGGTCATTCTAGACATTTTTTTATCCAAATGGGAGAAATCATGGATAATACACTGGTAGTAACCTTATAAACTGAAAAATCTCTAAAATTCAAAGATGTTGATGGATTTTTACCAATATATAACTGTTGTAACTTTCTATGGGTCCATTTACACTCCTGGCTCTATGTTTACATGGACCATAAAGTGCACTTTGTTTATACAGAAACTACCTTTTGTTAAATTGGCCTAAAGACGATGCTCTCTTAATATAGTCTGGATGATGTAAAAATAGTTGGCCTAATCGTACGTTTATTGGGAGTACACTAATATATCATCAATGAAAAACATCACAAATTGATCCTATAAATGATGAATTTTCATATTCATTAAGTCCATGAATACTTCAGCACATTCGACAACCCAAATGGCATCACTATGATAAATAAAATAATACCTATTTTTTGAAGCGGTTTGGCACATGTCATATAATCCCACCATTAACTTATGATGTCCTTATGTTAAATAAATCTTGGAGAAATGTTTGGAACCCCTTAAATGATTGAAAATATCTTCTACATGTACAAGAAAATACTGGTTCTTGAATTTCATATGGTTCAACCTCTGATAATCTAATCAAAATCGCAATGATCCATCGTACATTTTGAAAATGATAACTAGATAACCCCAAGGATATGTACAAGGTTTTATAATTCCTTTTGATTCTAGAAATTCCAATGAAACATTCAACTCCCAAATCTTTACTGGTTCCATTTGATATAGTGGGATAAAAGATAGCTCTACTCCTAACACCAACATGATCATTAACCCAACATCTCTCTTGGGTGGTAATCTATTGAACTCATTTGGAAAAATAGTCCAAAAAATGGCCTAAAAATATGGAAAAATAATCATGATGTATTCCACCATTATCTAGAAAAGGATAGGCGATCTGAGCCATGTTAAAATCCAATCTACATTGGATTAGTACTACATGACCAGCCTAAAGTTCTCAATCACCCTCGAGAGAATAGGTACTTCCTTCTAGATATAATAAGATTAATATCCTCCTATAATAGTCTACATGAGATTGGTATAGAAATAACCAACCCATACTAAGAATCAAGTTGAAACTCATCATTTCTAGAATGAAATATTCCCAATAAAACGGTTACTAATAATCTCTAGAGAACACGCTGTGCAACATTAAGTATTATTTGATTGTAATCCCAATGATGTTTCAATAATTAAAGAACCATCTAATATTTCAAAATCCATGACCAACCCATTTATCTAATGAGGAGATATAAAATAACATGATTCTCTTGAATGTAATGAAACACAATCTAAACTATATGATACAAGACATATACCTCTTCTTGTAGAAGGTCATGTATCCACATTCATAGTAGAATGATTCATAACATGAAACTAATTTATCCCTATCCTTTGTGATAAAATATATGTATCCTAAGTTTCATATCATTCTTGGAATTATTGATCACGCTCAAAGATACAATGTCCCCTATTATGTAATGAACGACTTATATAACTCCAGCTACTAGCTTGCTATGGGAAGCCGATCCCCTTTTTGATTAATGTGCCTCTTTTAATCCTCTGTCATTGGTCTGATATCGAATGGTCATAAAAAACCTTCGAAGAAGTCCCATTCAAACATAGATATGATAATTGATTATGGGGTATGTACACTGTATATTCTTGTGAAAAAACATTCAACACTAATAGAGATGGAACATAATATGATCTTTTGATGGTTTTCACTAACTTATTTTCCCACTATAAAATTGGAAATTATTTTCATAATGATGCATATTACCACTAGAAGAAGAAATCTTAGATATCCCTTCTAAAACATCATGGTCATTACTTGAAAACTCTCTCAGATCCCCTTCCCTGATGAGTTCTTGATTCCTCATGCCATTAAATAGGTTAAAACAAAAAAAAATTACCTTTTAGATGATCTCATAATGAATACAATCCTAGAAACATCTCATCCGGAAGATCTCATCAGCTACCAAATATGTTTCATAGAACACCAGTTAAGTAAAAATTATAGTCTAACACTGCAAAAAATCATTTTTCTGATGCATAAACTCATTGACTTTTTCATCCATCAAGCATTAAAGATATAAGGGGCTCAGGAACTTCTCCTCATATTCCATACAAGATAGCTCATCCAACTTCTCTTATTTTCCCAAAATAACAAACCAATTATTGACTGGTCCATAATGCATATGTACAACAATATTTACGCTCATATATACTAGTTTCTTGAGATGATTAAACATTTTTAGACTAAATTGAACCAAAAATTAGTTACATGGGGTCCCCCATCCCATGTAAACATAGGTATATGGTGATGATGACACTATATGTTTAGCTATAACATCAAAGGAACAGTTAAAATACCCCCCCTTTCCATGTATTTTATGACCCTCAAAAGGATATCATGAAGATGAACCTCCATCTACCCCTATATAAATATAGGAAGTTCTAGTTTTGTTGTATTCATAGTTTGTTGATTTCCTCTCTCCTCGTGTTTTTGGTGAAGACAATGAGGAGGAATTTTCTCTACAAAAAAAAGAACACACCTCAGATAAATTTCTACTAATATTGTCATCCCCAATAGGAGACTACAATAGAGAACCATTATCTATTGGTCTCTTTATACATGTCTAACAAGTATTTTAGCATGAAATGAAAACTCAATTTATTTATCCAGTGAAATAGATATCTCATATTATATATCAATAAGAATTTATATATGATTTGCAGAAATAGATATGTCCCAATAATGAATTAGAAATTCCATTTTATTCCTTTATACCCATAATGATTCATGTATTATAATATTTCACCATACCGAATGACATGTACAATATCATGAAGAATTAACATCATAAAACAATATCCTCACATAACATTTGAATCACCCATGTTAAGATAACATCAATCGTAACAAGAACACATCACAAAAAGAAACCACATCCCTAGGTACATAGATTTTCTCCCATACATGGTTTATAAAATCCCATGCATAATCAAATTACCATGTCCCAACACATCCTATTCTCATTTATAACTTTCTTAAAATGCATGTAAAAATAAAAGCAACCCTCCCTTTGATACAAATTTGTAATATCCCCAGATCTAGAACTCTCTCATGTAGATGAAAAGATCTTTTCCTGATACCTCACATGTGCCTCCTAATATGATAGAGGTTGTCGACTAATCGTAGGGGTGTGAACTGTACAGTGTGAAGATGATACCCCTAGGAATGAATGTATAGTAATATACCAATTCATAATAAAAAAATAATTAATAATATAAAATATGTATGGTAATATAACAATTGAATCCAATAGAATCCTATAATAAATAGATAAGGGATAATATAATCATGTGTTAGAATGTATCTAAATTACATACAAGAATAAAAAAGAAATGAATAAGAGACTTAAATAAAACAATCAAATTATTTATTCATGAGCCCCAAGTTAGTTCAATCTACAAACTATGTCCCAATAGTAAACATCAAATCAATATTATAGTCCTTTTCTCTTATTCAAACCTGCATCCACGAAATCATCTCAGGTGAAAAATGGTGTTCCAAATTTGGTGTGAGTACAACTCTATAGGTTGAAACCTCCATTTCTAAACTAACTGGTTGAATAATATGTTTATTAAATAATGAGATAAATATGATTATTATCTAATTAAATAATTAATATAAATAAGACCAATAACTTCTTCAAAACCATGCCAGACTATCTCCGAGCATGTATTATGAACATGCCCACAACAATCAGATAACCAAGGTAAAACAGCGGGCTTCAACACCATACCCGAATATCACTAGTCATGTCTTTAAACCATTCCAACCACAACCATATAACCAAGGTAAAATAACATGCTTGAACCCCATGTCAGAATATATCAAGGCATTTCTTACAAAAACACCAACCACAACCATATAACCATAGTATAGTCTCAAAAAAATAATCTGTTTTAAAGGCTTATATCCATTATAGAAATCCTGGTAAAATCTATATAAGCATTGAAACAAGGTACTAGGAATACGACTCTCTCTATAACCATTATTTTATAGACATGGCTGATCCCTCTCAATATCATTATTATGTGATATATGTGTGTAACTTCCATGGTTGATCCCGCTATATAATCATTATAGTAGACAACACAGTTATTATTAAACATTATTGGTATCATAATATCACATCACAATTATCAATGGATAATTATTGGAATTATCATTATTATTTCATATTCTGCGTGAAATTTAATTCACATTTGATAAAAATTTATATCAATAATAAATAATCCACAATTTTTAAATTCTATAACAAGAAATATCCCTATATCACATGTTATGGGAAAAAATATATTATGATATTATCCAATTAAAAATATATTGGAAAACAAATGAATTTAGGGAATGATACCATTCAATTGTTTATTTGATATAGATGCACCCAATGATGGGACAATCAAACCATTTAATAAATATTTCAGTTATCGACCTATATGTTTATGATTTAGACCCCTTACCTTTAACCGGTGATCCAACAACACTTCTCGGTGGGACATACCCATAAGAATGAAGGTTTAGGTGATTTAAAAGATGATCCTAGATCAAAATGGATCAATATCAAAACCAACAATTTAATCAGCCAATGGATTTCACCACAACATTTGGAGATCCAAATGAAAGAAAGATGAAAGCTATGTAAAGGAACATACCAGATATTGAAGATGGAAGTGGAATACCGAGAACAAAGTTTTTTACTCCCAATTCATTTAGTGAAATCCCTAGGGTTGATATTAGTGGATATAAATAAAAATATAATGAATTTTAGCCAGATGTAATTTTTAAAATAGTAGGCCAGATATTTACACAACGTTTAATGCAGTTACACATCATGTAAATGTTTTTAATGGATATAAAAAAATATGTTGCATCAGATTTAATTAATTAAAACTGTAGAACAATTAGATGTTTTGTAATCCCTTTACTAGACATGTAAATTTTATATAGTTTATATTTTATCTCATTTTCATTTTAAAAAACCTGAAACCCATTTAAATATTCTCAACATAAAAAAACAAATATTAACACATAGTCTCATATACACTCAAACTCTATTAAGTCCAAAAAGCATGTATCCTTGAACTTTTGGTCATTTTCTCCAACAAATTTCATCAATCTATTACAAATAAATCACCCCAAAAGATCAATTGAGAAACTCAGAGAGAAACATTCCTAGAAAATATTGGGATCTTACATCCTGTTTTCCTTGGTTATTACCTTAGAAGCCTTTCATTATTCATAAAGATATAGGTTTCTCTATTAGATCTTTGAACCTTTTTTTACTATAATGATGTGATGTTAGTTATAACTATGCCTCACATGAATTAAATATATAAACTGTAACATTAATTAATGAATTAATTTGTTACATGTTCATACGCTAGTGGAGAGATAAAGAAAGTACTTGGTTATTTACATTGATGTACTAATTTACTTTTATATGTTCATGCTTCCACATGGTTTTGGTTTATATTATATTGATATGATTTTATAGAAATTGTTGGTGGTGGCCTAATGAGATTTATCTAACATCCCATTCGGGTTTCATTGGCACCCAGAGAGTTTATATATATATAGGTGTTGAAAAAGAAATGTGTGTCGCTTTAAAAACATTATTTCTTTTTTGCTTATGATGAAGCTGGTAGAAGATAACCATGTTGGAGCATAGGATACATGACAAAGTTTTTTGTTTTATTTTTAATTATGTATATCATGTTTATCTTAATCTCTGTACCCATTTATCATTTGTATAGATACATGACATATCATCATCATGTTTTGTATATGACTATTAGTTGTTTATTACTTATATCTTCTTCTATTATAGGTTATATTCAATTGTATATCATTTACTACATATTTAATAATTTTATATGTTATCTTTTTTCACACACTATAGTAATGAAGGAATAGTCTCCCCGTGGACACAACCTAGGCCCTCGCTGCTAGTCAGTAGCCTATGACGTTCAGGGAGATGTGCTTGAGGCCATGTGTACAACTTGGCTCGGTGCACTTCTAAGTGGCATCTAGGTATGAGATGTCAAATAAATTACTTAATTTATTAAATAGAAAAGGCTAATTTTCCAAAAAAATAATATTTTCCATTATTCATTGAAAAATACATATTTTCCAAAAAACAATCTTGGAATTTTACAATAATTTAGTACTGATATCTTTAAAATAAAAATGATTTTCATTTTATAATATAATTTCATTAAAAGTTCCTAAAAAATAATAATAATATTTTATTATGAATGAAACAAAAATAATTTATCAAGGAAACATATTTTTCATAGAATAAAATATCATTATTAAAGTTGAGTGATTGTTAATAAATTGATTGTAAATAAATTTAAATTAAGTAGTGACTTCATATATATTTCATAATTATGTTAATATTATTCATACATTTCAATTTAATGTATATGTTAAATTGGTAATATTCAAATAAAAATATTTTAATATTTTATAGTGGTTTATTTAAATTCAATTTTCAACATTGAATAATTTATCGCGCATTGTGATATTTTCAAATGTTAGGGTGTTACATTCTACCCACTTTAATAAATTGTTCCCTCAATATGTAAAAATTTTCATAAGAATCAAGGATTTCATTTTAACAAATTATTTTATAGAAAATCCACATTATATAAGAGGTTAATGTAACATAATCATAATTGAGGGAAAGTGATATATGAAGGTCATCACATAACAAGTTTTCAATAAATGATATAATTTTTGGGAAGTGAAAACATATATTTAAAAATATGATCCATTTTTTATATTATAATATACATTTTTTAAGAGATAATTCATGATAGATTTATCGAAAATGAATAATTATTTTTAAGATCATTCTCCTCAATCTCAGGGATCACATACTAAAAAACAAGGAAATATACTTATTTGAAATGTATAATTTAAGTATGTAATATTTTTTCACCACAGTCTCATTTGTTGCTATATTGATGAGTATTCAATATAAATTTTTCATGCCTAAAGAAATAAAATTGACTTTTAATAGAAGATATGATTCCAAAAAATGATATAAATATATTCTTCTTATTGTAAATATTAAACAAAACTAGTAATGTTTATCGCATGATAAGATTATTCCCAAAATTAAAATACATTTATATTATTCTCTAAATGCCAGGTTCAAAAAAATAATTTTATAACCTTATATCCCAAATAACCTCAATATTCACAAATATTAAGTGTGTTCTTCCAAAATTAAATTTCTTGTTAAATATAATGTTATTCCTAAGGGTTATGTATACCTCATGATAATAAATAATTTCCCAAATTATCATTAATCACACAAAAATACTAAATATTTACAATGTTTTGATCATTAAAATATTTCTCCCAATATAATATTAATATTTATCCAAAAAATAATTTAATTAAAAATAATTTCATAATAACCAGTAAATCACATAGTTTAGTGGTAAGAGTAACCCTCTTATTATACATTGGTTGTGGGTTCAAGCCATGTGACATTCCTAGATGTGGGGAGTTTTCACCCAATATACAAGTTTTATTTTTTTATAGTTATATTAATATAATTCAAATAAAATTCCCAAAAATACGATAAACAAAAACAAATTAACATTATTTATAAAAAAAAATTTTAGCTACCAAATCTTCTATATAGATTATATTTTCCAAAAAAAGATAATCTTAATGAACTATATTTTCCATAACATCAGTAACATGTCATGGATTATGATTTAAAAAATCAAGTGTTTTTATATAAAATATTACCTTCTAAAAAATAACATTTCTAGACCATTATTACCAATTAATATATTCTTGAAAATTCTATGTGGAGAACTAGTTCATACCATTGATTATAAATTTCATGATTTTTATATCATTTGTACCATTCATAAAAATAATTTAGAAAACTAATTCCATATTTCCAAATCCTAAACACGTAAAAAATTACACCTCAATGATTTTCATAACCTAGGACCTTAGTAATTAATTGACATGTTAAGAAATTGAAACATATATTCACCAAGTTTCCCACAACATCAACATTGAAATGCTTGTGGTTTCTTCAGTTAAACATTATTTCCATATGTATCGTTAATAGGACTCTTCATTTTTCATCAGAAATTTTCTACTTTCTTCCCTACTTTCCCATGCATAGGGAAACTTCCTATTCCTTTAATTAATATTTCATGTTTCACCTTCCATAATTGTTTAGAATTATGAAATTAAATTTTATTTCTGTTATCGTCTTTAATACTTAAACATCTATGAGATGCTATCCTTCCCTTTATTGATTTTTATATTGAATAAAATACATTCCATTTATTAATCATAATTTGAGATAGCACATTGATAATTAAAACAAGATCTATAACTATCTATAATTCAATTTAGGATATCCATGGTAATGTTTAATATTAGGTTTTTGAACCATAAAATTTGTTCAACTCCTTTATATTGGTCTATATAAATTTTGTTAATTTCTAAATAATATCCTTTGGGAGTGTAAAACCTGGTGAACAGAAATACATATTGACTTAAACTAGGATATGATAATGTCAAATCCCGATGCATAATTATTTTAGTTATTACCCGTAGGTGAAGCTATTCCAGATTCACATCAACTAGTAGTATCCAAATAGGGATGTAAATTATTTGAATCATCTAACTATAAACATCTTATAAATTTTTGGATATTTTTTATAAGATGAATTTCTTTTAGACTTGTCCCTATGGGTTCTCACAAAATATTTGTCATCCCAGTTTACCTATGATAGCACAACCAGTTTTTTGATATCATGTACAAAATACAAATCCTTTTACACATATTATTACCTTATTTTTAACAAATAATCTATCAATTACAACCCTCAACATTTTAAAGATAGTTTCATTCAAAGAATAGGTTCATAATATATCAATGTGAGGAAAAAATAAAACTTATTTATTATATTCTCAATAATGATATCAAAAATCTTTTCATGCTCATAAAACTACATGGGAAAACCTGATTAATATGTATATACCAATATGGTTTATCTTAAAATTCCAATAAGGGAATAATCATGATAGTGAAATTTAATGTGTATGTCAAAGGTATTACATGATACTATAAAAGATAAGAATTAAGAGTAACAATATGAGAGAATAAAATAAACATTGTATCATAATATTTTAGAATCATATAAAATGTGGTAGTAACATATTATAAGACATTAATATGAGTTAAGGATAAATTACTAGATAATATCTAATGGTATAAAAATTACCATAATGTATTAGGTTTACCACATAATCAAATACATGATATATCGGGAGAATAAAACATTACCTAATGCATTGAAATTTTATCTGGGGGATCCCATCATAACATGTCAAGGATTATCTGTGAAAAAAAATGGAAATCAATAATATGTATTAAACATAAGAAGTGGCCAAGGAGAGAGAATGGAATGAATAATCTTGCCTTGTATCATAATCAAATAAAATTTCACAATGAAGTTGTTTAATAGAGGAACATAACTTATGTATTTCCTCATAAATGGAAAGGAGAGTGATCAACACATATATATAATATAAATATGTAACTAATTTATATGAATTCCATAATATTAATTTTTTTGTTATTTAATAGACAAATTTTTAAAAAGAATAAAAAATATTGATGAAAATAAAATTTCCTTATTGAAAATACTTTTGAAATTAGAAACAAAATAAAAAATAATAATTTAAACGTGATTAAATTTAAAACCTTCCCTAGAATCGTATAATTTATGCTTAAAATAAAATAATTTACATAAGAGTGGGTAATTTTGTACATACCGATCATGTTAAAATAATGTTTTATTTCTGATTTTTAGAAGAAAGGTTAATATGTACATCATTTGGAAAAGAATATGAAGATTTATATTAAAACATTTTTTAATCATCCAAACATGGTTAATAGTTTATTTTACAATTCATAGTATATTATTAAAAACATTTTAATAAAAAATGGATTTGGGTGAAAAAATATTTCATACCAAAGACACTAAACAATTTACGGTTTTATTAAAAATATTTTCTTAATAATTTTAAGTTCCAAGATGAGGAAAATGATATCATTATATTAAAATTTGTTGAATAAAAATAGTTAAATAATATTCATTTGTTTTATTATATAATTATTAAATAATATATATTAATGGAAATTCAATTATAAACAATCCAAATTAAATAATGACTAAATCATTATCCCTTACCCCACTGGTAACTTTTATATCAAAACCCCCAAGAATGAATTAAGTAAATTTTAACCTATAATACCCTGTATTTTGTATTAATCATGATTTAATATTAATATTTGTATTATATACACCATAAAAATTTAGGTGCAAAAAATATGTTCTGTCTCTAGGAATGAGGTTTTTCAATAGAATCCTTGACCTCAAGTTCCAAAAATATTTTGTATGAATTTTATATTATTTATAATAAAATTATATAAATTATTATTTTCTTAAGAATCATAAATATGTTAAATAAATTATACTTAAAAATTTAATTCATTTCTTTTAATGATGTATTTTACTACTTAATCAGTTATTTCCATATCAAGAATTTTGAGGATGCTCGGTTCATAAAATGACATAACAGTGTTAGCTAATTTCAAAGGGATCATTATTACACCATTTCAATAATAATTATTATTATGATATAATTATACTTTTAATACTGAAATTTTAATTTTTAAAAATAGAAAGGATTTATGGTTATAAAAACTAAATTACATAACAATCACTGACATTGTATGTTGTATGTGATCATGTGTATTATTTCCATTTTTAAATGATAATTATGGAAAGAAGGTAGGTCTTATTTTAACATTGTATAATTGAAATAATATCAAAAAAATCTTATTAATTATGTATATTCACTTGTATATACTATCCATGTGAAGAGGCAATAAAAAAAGTATCACGTAACTTTGTGAGGTGGTGGACTATCATACACACGAACGACGTTATCATTTTTCTATGGATATTAATATAATAAGTTATTTGATATGTTATTATTAACAATTTATTAATATATCAATAATAAAATATATAAACATTAAATTCATCATCATAAATAGTTTTTATAGGAGAAGAAGTTAAATTAATTACACCGGTTTGCAATGCGGTAGTCTATCTTACACCTGAAACATGGTTTTGTTTCCCATTTTATGGTAATGGAGACAGATAAATATTATGAAATTGAAATAATATCATATTATTATATAGGATATACAATTTCCATTATATTTCAAATTTAATAAATAAATGAATTATTAAAAGGAAAAAGAAAAAAATATGCTCAGTGAAAATGATTATATTCACTTATAAGAATGTCCTTTAAAAATAGTATTAAGGACCCTTGGGTAGGTATTTTTGGAATAATATAATAACATTAATTTAGATAAGGATGTGTGAGAGATATTTTAGGAGGTTTTTTAGATTAAAATGGTATTTCTATTTGTATAAATAATAGTATAGGGGGTTCCCTATTATGAGGGAGGAGTGTAATTCTTGTAAATGCCAAAAACTATACAATAATGGGAAATCATTCTCATGAACAGAGCCTCTAAAATTGAAAAGTAATGTACTGGAGAATATATAAATCTTATACAAAAAATAACACAAAAAATAAATTTGTTTGAAACATTTTATCAACCTTTCCTCTATGGATACTCACTTTTACAATTTGTTAACTATGATAAGTGTTTTTTAAAAAATTACCATTCTTTTAGAAAAAAGATAAATTGACCTTATTACATAATATAAATTATTTTCATTATAAATATAGAATATATTTTATCATATTTAATCCACATAATAGGTATAATTTAATTTAAAATAAAACTCATAAGTATGACTATAAGTTGTTTTCTGATGAAAAAACATTTCAATTTTTAAGGAAAGGATACACTTATACTAACTATATGAATATAAATCAAGAGTTTATAAATTAAAATTAAAAAATACACACATATAATATATAACTTTTATTTATATTAGTCTTAATTAGGGGTAATTTTAAATTATTAAAATATAGAAAGATGATGCACATTAAAACTATTCTCAAATAAATGTGTTTTTATGCCTGAAAATTAAAAATATTCTGAAATATATAATAAATATAGTTAAAATTTTATAAATTGGATAAAATATAAATTTAAAGAAAATATTTTAATTTTAAATCATATTAAAATTATAATGGTATTTTTAACATAAATAATTTATTAAAAAGTGAAAATAGTTTTACAAAAAAATTGTTATATTTCACTATTCATTGAAAAATAAATAATTTCCAAAATAATACCAACATTTTTTCATATAATAATATTGTTTATTTAAATAAAAAATGATTTTAAAATTATTAAAAAATTAATGATGTTTAAAAAATCACATATAATATTTTCTTACAAAATAAATAAAAACCATTTTTGAAGGAATCATATTATTTAGAGAATAAAATATATTTTTTAAAGATGACGGTTATTTTTGTAAGAATTTTTAAATAAATTATTATTATCTAAGACATATATATATTTTATAATGTTATTAATACTATTCATACATTCCAATTTAATGTCTTGGTTATATCATTCACTTTTAAATAATAATCTTCTAATATTATATTGTGGTTCGTTTAAAATCAATGTTAAGTGTTAAGTAAACTATCAAGTATACCGTTACATTAAAATATTGAGGTTTTATAGTTTTAGATGATGTAAGAGGTTTTTTATAATCATTTGTGTCTAGGTTTTCTTTTGTTGATGTATATTTGAGGCGAAGAATAAGTTTAAGAAAGTATTTTACATCACTACTTATGGACAACATAACACATTTTTTTATTGATTATTCTTTATTACACTGAGTAAAGTCATGTATGATTACAACTTTTTTATGGATATCCAATGATTTAGTTTTATATAATCATTGACTTATGTTCCTTTGTTGAACACAAAATCTAAAGGGGTCGTTGAAACTTGGAGGCTTTTTGTTGTTGTTTGCTTTACAGATTATATGAAGAAGAAGGTTAGCTAGAACAGATTTGTTTATGATGTTGTTTTTTAGAAATACAATTATAATGTTAATTGGGGTTCTAAAATTAGTGTTTTTACAATTACTGTTCAACCATTTATGTGATACAACTGGGGTTCTATAATAGGGTTAGTTTTTATTGGGGTTCTACCATTATGATGCTACCTCTAAGGAGCTACTTTTGGGGGGTTATCCCTAAGATACTACTACGAGGGTGCTACAATTGGGGTTCTACCACTGATGTTATATTGAGGGGGTTATATAATTGGGGTTATAAATTGTGGTTCTACCACCATAGTTCTACCTATAAAAAGAAAACTCAATGTGCGACCGTGTGTCTTCCACCATTAAGTGCTACCGTGGGTGTGCTATCATTAGGTAGACCATTAGAGATGTCAATAGTTAATGAAAAAAAATCAATTTTGAGTTAAATTTTATTTTTTCTACCATAAATTTAAAATCTAACATTACAAACTAAAGTGTTATTATAGGATTAAATACCATGTTATAGAGTGCAATGATTCTTTCAAAAGGATTCATCAAATAAATTTAGAAGGATAGATAATGTATATTAGAACATTCACACTTTTTATACGACAACGAAGAAATGATGGAAAGGAAAAAAGTTATCTTCTACACATTTTAAATAACATGAAGAATATGTAAATTTGTCTGAGTTGTCTCTGATGTTGACCATTATAAAGAGGTGTTTGAAGCTGGTTTTAAAAAATATAGAAGAAGATATCAGGGAATTATTTATACAATATTAAATGGATGTTTTTATTGATTTCATAAGTTCATAAATTCATGATTATTTCATTCAATGGGTTTTTATTTTGTCATATAAATAAGGGGTATTGGTTTTAATAGGATTAAATTCAAGATTCAATTTATCATGTTACTATATTTGAATCATTCATTTATTCTAACATACACATTAATTTTATATTAATAAAACAATGGTTTTATTGAAGAGTGAAGATTATGTGTTATTATATTCATGAATTTATGAAGTTACATATAGTTATAAAATATGTTTCCAATGAATTTTATTGTTATGACTAGACCCTATTTTTTCTTGGATTTTAAATTAGAATATATTTTTATGGTATAACAGCTATTTGAATCAATAATAAGGGAAAAAGAGTGAATAACAAGGATCATTACTTTTTTATTTTATATTTTTATATTTGTAAGTGCATGTGTGAATAGGTTGATGAATATGTGTTTTTTTAGATTCAATGTTTCGTGAAATGTTTTATAAACAAGTTAAAACAAATATTTATTTTGCACAAGAAGTGAAAAAAATATTGATGACCTTAGGTCACTGGATAAATTGATTATTTTCATCTAGGTAAAGATGTATAAATTATCTCATTATCATTTTAATTTGTTAATGTATGATTAACTTGATGTATTGGATGCATAAAATTTCTATAAGACTTGTAATAATGTTTGATGGATTTTCCCTACTCATTGTAGTTCACAATTTTTTTAGTGGATCATAATATCAAGGGTTTTACTATATCATTCCGTTGATTATAATCTCAAATTGATATTGAACTATATTAATAACATATTATCTTTGTTTATGTTACCTTATTTGGCTTGACATGAAAATTCATTCTAACCTGCAGTGAAGGGAGTTTTAAGGGGATAACCAAAAAAATCTAAATCACTACTTCACCCACAACCTAGGGATTCCTTATTCCTAAATTCTTACATATATGAACTTAAACATATATAAACAATACTATCAAGAAATATAAACAATATATATATATATAATTCATGATGCTTCAGATAAAAAATAACACTCATCTATAAAGTATATCATTATATAAAATTAAAATTCATTGGACATCTTCACTTTTTATCCGTAATTGGTATGAGTATCTGTACCTAAGTCCAAGGGATACAAGTTCTACACATGGATCATTATTAATCAAAATGATCAGAATATACATGTTCTTCACTAATAACATCTTTATAAACCAAATTAGAAGGTAGATTTAATTCATCAATAAATTCCACAACACATTGTCAAAGGTATAAATCTCTATCCACAAGCTTCTCTTCAATCAACATGGTCGGTATCCATTCATCAACCAGAGATCAAAAAACTCCATATTCTAAAGATATTCATTCCTACCTAGGAATCTCATCAAACTGAACAATCAAATAAAATGATCATAATAGAAAATACATAGATATCTTACAATTTGACCCTCACAAAATTGATTCCCTGAGTTCAAACTGAAGAATGTTACCAAATTAAATATCACAACATTGAGTTCGTATAAATCAAAATATTTTTTAATGTGTAATAATCTATTTCATATATTATTTCTTGAATCTAGATATATATTTATAGACATAATTTTAAATTTACAATAGTGCCCCAAAGTTATTTGGTTTCAGTTATATAAAAATTTCATCTATGGGTACATTTTTTGTTTAATGCAATTCATTGGTATTCATAAATCTCAAAACGTTTTATCGAATAATTCAACTCGTTAAAACTTATTAATAGAATGTTAAACCTATATAAAAAACAAATCTAACAATAATTCAGGTAATTATATCTAAAAAATAGGGTGATTTTATTTATCATATCAACGGATCCAATAGAAAATCAATTTTGAAAAATAAATCAATAGAATATCTATTTTTGATTATTAAAAAACAAAAAAGATTAAAAAAAACGGACAAACAATACTAATTGGTAAAATTAAAATTAAATATCTTTTTCGAAATATATAAATAACTTCATTAAAAAATATTATCCTATAAAATATAAAATGAATATATATGAATTAAAAAAAATTACACCTTTGTTTCATAATATTTAAATAACCAAAATTTCACCTCAAAAAATTTCTTCTAACTTCCTCCCACCCTTAACACCAAGAATCTCTCTATCTGAGATTCATCTCCCTAGGATGTTCTCTCTTATCATTAACAACAAAATTTATCCCCTAAAATGATATTTTTTGTCGGAGTAGTTTACTCAATAGGGGAGGGGTGAATTGAGTACCTATAAAAATTTCTATTACAAAAATATTGTTTTAAAAGAAATTATTTTCCCCAAAAATAGATACAACCAAGATAATCAAGGTTATAATGTTATAAGAGTTTGACTATTTAAACAAATTCTTAAAATATTGATTAATTCACCGTAATATTAATATTTATTATTAATAATGCTTTTGAAGTTATCCTACTTAGACAAATCTGTAATAACTACATTCTAAGACTAACCATCAATGTGAAATTAGAGTTTTTTGGATTATGCAATAAAAGTGTAAAAACAGATAAGACTGAATTTAAATAGCACAACAGAAATGAAACAAGTGGTTCAGTCTCATGTCGAGACCTAATCTACTCTACTTAGTGATCACCTACCTCTATGCAGTTAATATTAATAAAGGTTGATCCACACCCTGGATCAGGGTTAACAGTTGTACACAGACTTTCCAGGTCACACTGAGAGCTCTCCCACAGTCTTCATGGGGAAACAAAATTAATAACCAGGCCACACAGGGATCTATTCCACAGTTTTCGTGGTTAAACATAAGTATAAAGACTTTGGTGTCAGGATTTTGAAATCCTTCAAGTTAGCACAAGAGTCAGTTTGTGTATGGAATATACATAGTACACACACTGCTCAAATGTTAAGTAAAAAAATCACTGAGAGAGTGTAGATATGAGTTTATAATGCTCTAGTGATTTGAAGTTCATGGTTGTACTCCTTTGATTGAACAGAAATGATTCTGAGTCCTTCTCTGGTTTTTATCTTGAAAAACAGAGTGTCATTATCCAGCTTGTGTTCTTCACAAGCCTTGATAATGTAAAGGTGTTCTTTGGATTCCAGTGTACTTTGTATGTTATTCAATAGACTAATATTGCTTGTATGAGACAATTATTTCTTTGAAAATCATGAAATGTGTTCTCTGTGGTCGTGCTCACAGGCATGTTTTTTGTTCAGTATCGCACTTTATGGTTGTTGGGCACTCTCCACTCTTTATCTTCAAATTCATGTGTTTTAGAAGACATCTTCCATGTGTTTCATACCTCATACCACGTAATATGTCTACAAATAATAATTAATTATTTTAGTGCATTAAAGAAATCAAATATGACCGTTAAACGTCAAATTGGAAAATGACAAAATTGTTTAAGAAACAGAATCATAGTATATTATGAAAATGGTGTCTCCTTCACACGGTGTCTGAGTGTCATGGTCTGAGTGTCACGATTTCATATTTATGGTTTCTTTCTCATGGTGTCTTTCTCATGGTGTCTTGCTCGCAGTGTCTTTCTCATGGTGTCTTGCTCACGGTGTCTTGATCCCGGTGCCTTGCTCTCTGTGTCTTGCTCATGGTGTCTTGCACACAATGTCTTGCTCATGGTGTCTTGCTCACGGTGTCTTGCTCACAGTGTCTTGTATATAACCAAATAACAGTATTCAGACATAAATAGTAATATACATGAAATGGATAGAGCTTAACCATTATAAATAATGAGTGAACTTGAATCATAAATACACATAATAGGATATAATTTATAGGAGATAAAGAGTTTGAATAAGATTTATGATCATTGATGAGATTTTTAATAATTAAAACATGATTAATACATGAGGAGTCCAACAATCTCCCCCTTTTTGTTGATCAAATATCATGCACAGGTAAAGTGTAAATCAGATGCATCTATAGAGAAAAATATATTGAATCTTTTTTCAGAGACATCTCCCCCTTTGGGATTATCAAAAAGTTTAAATAAAGAGAGGGTAAATAGTGTAAATTCCATTAATAGTAAATAGTTCAGTAAAAAATAAATATAGATACAAAAATAATGACATCCCCAACAAAAATTAGTAACCACTGTTCTTCTTCAGGGGTTTTCCTTCTCTTTACCTTTATCAGTACCAAAAGAGGAAGCTATAGGGGAAGTGGTTGGGGTAGAAGAAGGAAAAGAAGTGGTAAATAGAGAAGGTAAAGGGAGACCTTCAAAGACTAAGGGAGACAATAATATAGAAGTAGAAGATTGAGGATGTTTCTGATCATGAATGATAGTCTTGATCTGACTGAGATCATGGCCAACAGACATGGTAGTTGAGGCTAAGGCAGATGTGAATGTAGGAAGTCCAGGTCTGAGAAGTACAGCAGCTAGAGCAATAATTTTTGTATTCTGGACATTCAGATAAGGTCTTAGAAGTTTGATGAATTCTACAATAATCTCCCCACCATATGTCATGTCTTTTTAAAAGTCATATTTTTTTCCATACACTTTTTCCAATAATCTAGTAAACTCAGTTGGCTTATGGACTTGGTTATTGAAGGATTGAGTTACATGAGGAATTCGCAGATTCTCTACAAGGTATTTGAAGTGGTTGGTCATATCAGTCTTGGAGAAAATATGAATGAAATAGAAATCCACATTCTTAGAAATATCTTGTTGAGCATCATTTTTAATCTTGGAATGATTTTGCACAAGGTCAAGAACTCTATCGTTGATCATGAAAACTTCAGATAAAGAAGTCACATTAAAACCAGTAAAAGTAGTATGAATCTCTTCTTGGACTATAGATCTGAGAAAATCACTATACAAGGAAGATGTAGAGGATTGACTAGAGTTATTGGAATCTTTGACGGCTATTGCCAGATATTTGAGCTGATTCAGTACCTTTTGAAGACAACCAGTGTACTCATTAGTGAGGTTATTCAGGTTCACCACAAGCTCTCGCATTTCCTTTAACAACTATTTGTGCCTTTCTTCTATCTTCTCATCAAAGGATATTAATAAGGGTGAATCTGAGGCACAACATCTCAATATATTTGAGAAATAGTGGGTTCTAGAGGAGTAGTAGCATGCTCAGATCTTGAATGAAGCTCTTTCTTCATGTCTTCAACCATGCTTCTCAGGTTTGTGACTTCATTACTGAGTAACTTATTTTCAACTCGAGCATCTTGAATCTCATGGATCATTTTAGGTTTTATATTCCAAATGATATTCTACAAAAGTATTGAGGCCTCTCTCTCACTCGGGTTTGTCATAGCACGAGGTTGGGAGTTCATAAGCTTCTCAACTCCAGATAAGATAGTATCTCCAAAATCCGTCAAATCATCCTTACTGAAAAAGGACAACTGTTCAGGTAAAGGTTTTGGTGTTTGAAGTTGTACAATGGAAGGTTCATGTTCATCTTCCTTATCAGGGGAAATGATAGAAACTGACTTCAACTGAAACAGGTAAAAGCGATCATTCCCGGTGGCATTATCCTTCTGAGACTCACTAACATCATAAAAACTATGAAGTTTTTACAGAGTTTCCACAGGAGTTGACTCAGTTGGATGTGAGGCTTCACTAGATTCAAGATTTTGGGTTTCCTGCCCCTCAATATGTGCTTCTTTTTCAGGATTGAGAGGCTCAAGAGCTTGGTCTAAATCCATGTTTTCATTTCTAAGACCCTGCAGAAATTCTTGTCTAGCCAGCTGAAAGGCTGTCTCCATCCTTTCTTTAGCAGAGGGTATTATTTCTGGAATAGAATGCTCCACAGGGAATTCTTCCAGATTTACTTTTTACATAACTGGGAGTTCTTATAGATTTTATTCTTGTACATAAGGGGTTCCTCTATATTTTCTTCTTCCATAATAGGGTGTTCTTCTAGAAAAGGTGCTTCCATGGATTGCGGCTCTAATTCTGTCACCACTGTTTCTTTTTCAGCCTCGGGTTGGATTTTTAGATTGACATCATCTCTAAGGGCACGAGTTTCTTCTTAAATAACAACATGAGGAATAATAGTCTTTTATTCCTCAATAATAACTTCTTCCCTATTTGGTACTTCAATTTCGTCTTCATCTACTTGTAGAAACTCACCAAGTTCATCTGGTTCCAATCTAGGATCAGAAATGTCTTTTGTCCTTGATGGATAATCCACATGATTAATCTTCTCATAAATCTTATAATTGTCTTCCGCCCACTCCTTTTTCTAAGGATTCCAGTTTATCTTCATTCTCCGGATAGTGGCTTTAGAGAGACAGTAATCACAGTCCATAAGCACTTCTTCATTTTGTCCAACTATTCCTTTTATAATAAGCATGTCTAATATCAGTTGATAGCAGAACAGAGAGCTGGACTTTGATGTAACCTTGATCAACTCACACATATGGTGAATGATGTACTTGCACAGGTTAATATTGTATCCATTCTTCATAAGATTAATTAAAAACACATATTGATAATTTAATTCAGTAAAGTCACCATTCCTTGGAAAAACCAGATTTTGAACAAATTTAAACAGCAGTCTTATTTCCCATCAAGTTAACCTGTTATGTCCCTTCTCTTGGTTCCATTTCTGGTTAGGGTATTCAGAGCATCTTCAAGGTCATGGAAATCAGTTGTAGGTGGAGGTTCTCTCTGATAATTATCACATATTCTTTCGTGAGGTATCCTAAGGAATGATGCCCATAAACTCGAAAAGAAGGATCATCTTTGTCCAGTAACCCAGTTCCTCTCAACATAACCTTTATCAGAATCAAACGAGAACTGCACGTACTGGTAGAATTGAGCTACTAATATGGCATAGATAGGTCTGTTTTCCCTTGAGAACCATTCTAACCATACTTGTTCTTTTAACACTTTTAAGACTAGAGATTTATTAGATAAAATCCATTGGCATCAAATTTCTTTCTTAGGAAAAATACTACGATTTACCAGGTTCGGATTCAGAGGCCCTTCGGGTGTCATCATGGATGTTATATTCATCTTCTTTAGGCGGTGCTTCTTAGGTGTGGATGACGATGATAGTTTCATTCTTGGAATCCACTGAAGGTTCGACCGAGAGAGAGAGAGAGAAATAGGGTTGCAAGGTTGCAAGGGTTTAAGAAGAGTGAGTAGGAGAATGTCCGGGTGAATAACCGAGCGAAACATTTTGTTTTATCATTTGCGAATGCCAAATGTCACAAAAATAAAAACTCTGGAAAGTAAAAGGGGTGAAATAAAAATTACCACCATACAGTTTTAAATAAAAACATAAATATTTATCACGGTGAGATAGTAAGTAGTCATCACGGTGAGATAGTAAGTGGACTTTTTAGTGTGTGTTACGATGAGACAGTGAGTGTCATATCGTAATTGGAAAGTGCTAACGGTGAGACCGAAAACATGAGAGACAATAACTGAGAAACCGTAATCGTGAAATAGTAAAGTAAAACATAATAAAATATTGAACTGTAAGACAATTAAGATATCAATTTGAGATTTATCATTCCAAGTTCAAGTATGATGTGCTCTATTCTCACAGAATTTAATGGTTTATTGAATATATCAGCAAGTTGATATTCAGTACCAATGAATTCCAAGGTGATATCAAATTTTTTATAATGATCTCTCAAAAAGTGTTGTCTTACATCAATATATTTTGTTCTATAATGTGAAACAAGATTTTTTGAGATGTTAATAGAACTTGTGTTGTCACAATTTATTGGTACATGTCATAATTGATATCCATAATCTAGTAAAGTGATTTTCATCCAAAAAATGTGTGCACAAAAACTTCTAGTAGCTATGTATTCAACTTCTACAGTAGATAATGCAACAAAATTTTGTTTCTTACTACACCATGATACTAGTGACATTCCTAAAAGGTTACATGTTCCATAGGAGCTCTTTCTATTTAACTTATAGCCACCAAAGTTCACAAAATATTAACTAACAAGTTCAAATTATTGTCCATTTGGATAGAATAGTCCTAGATTGGGTGTATGCTTGAGGTATTTGAAAATTCTCTTTGCAGCATTCAAATGAGATTCTTTAGAATTTTCTTTAAAACAAGCACACATACACACACTAAACATAATGTCCGGACGGCTAGCAGTTAAGTAGATTAAACGTCCAATAATTCCTCTATAAGTGGTTTGATCAATAGATTTTCCATCTTCATCATGATCCACCATACAGGTGGTACTCATGGGTGTGTCACTACTTTTAGTGTTATCTAATCCAAACCGTTTTAGAAGATCTCTAGTTTATTTAAATTTATTTAAAACAATTCCATCATTATTTTGAAAGATTTTAAATCCAAGAAGGAATTTTAGTCCACCCATTAAACTAATTTCAAATTCATTTTGCATCATTTTAGAAAAATTATACATAATGAATTTTGTGAAGATCCAAAAATAATATCATCCACATAGATTTGAACAACTAAAACATCATTATAAATTAGTTTTATAAAGAGGGTAGGATTAGCTATTCCTTTTTCAAAACCATTGGAAATAAAAAAAAATACTCAATCTATCATACCAAGATCATGGAGCATGTTTTAAACCATATAAAGATTTTGATAGTTTGAAAATATGATTGGGAAAATGGGGATTTGTAAATCCAGGGGTTGTTCAATGAAGACATCCTTAGCTCTATACCCATTTTAGAATGCACTCTTAACATCCATTTGATATATTTTGATATTCATATGTGCATAATAGGAAAGTAGGATTCTGATGGCTTCAAGTCTTGCTACTGGAGAAAAGTTCTCCTCAAAGTCAATTCCTTCTTCTTGACTTTATCCTTTTGCAACTAAACTATCCTTCTCCAAAATATATTTCCAGCTTCATCTACCTTATTTCTAAACACCCAATTAGTGAAAATGATGAATGTGTCCTTAGGTCATTCAATAAGTTTAAAAACATTGTATCTTTCAAACTGATTAAGTTATTCTTTCATATCCATCACCCAAAATTCATCATTGATGGAATCATCAATGTTTTTAGGTTCAACTTGTGACAGGAAGGCTTGATGTTCAACCTGATTTCTAAGAGAAGATCAAGTTTGTGTTCCTTTCTCTAAGTCTCCTACAACTGCATCTAAGGGATGGTTTTTAAGGGTTCTAACCTTTCTAGAAAAAGAGGAACATGTGATTTCAGGTTCATCAACAGATTTAGGTTCATTATGACTCGATTGTAGAGAATTTTCAAAATTGGATGTTTTCACTGATTCATTCACAAAGGATTTTGAAGATTTTGAGTTTATGTTCAGCTTTGATACATCATCCTCAAGATTTTCCAGGATGTTTCTAGGCTCATGTGGATCTGTTTCATCAAACAAGATATGAACAGATTCTTACATGCATTTAGTTCTTTTATTTAATACTCTATAAGATTTACTTAATATTGAGTATCCTAGGAAAATTCATTCATCACTTTGGGATGAATTTTTTTCAAGATTCTCCTTAGTGCTGAGAATAAAGATATTGCAACCAAAAACTCTAATGTAATTAACCTTAGGCTTCCTATTGTTCTAGAGTTCATACGAAGTATTTTTGAGAATTGGTCTAATCAAGACTCTATTGATTGTGTAGCATGCTGTATTAATAGCTTCAGCCCAAAAGTAAATAGGTAAGTCATATCCACTAAGCATTGTTATAGAAAATTCCTGCAGGGTACTACTTCTTCTTTAAACAACACCATTCTGCTGCGGTGTTCTATGGGCAGAGAAATTGTGACTATAACCATTTTGTGAGAAAAAGGATTCAAACTCTTCATTTTCAAACTCACGGCCAAGATCACTTCTTAAAGATGTAATTTTAAGGCCTCTAAGATTTTATACAGATGTGGAATACTTAGTAAAATAAGAGGAGGACTCACTTTTGTGAGCCATGAAAAAGGTCTAGGTATATCTAGAAAAATCATCTAACAGAACATAAATATAGTGCTTCACATTTAAACTAGAAACTCTAGATGGTCCAAACAAATCCATATGAACCAACTCGAGGGTTTGAGATGTGGAAACTTCTTTCTTTGTTTTGAAAGATATTTTGTGTTGTTTTCCCTTTTGATAAGGATTAAACACTTTGTCATGTGTAAACTCAGGTTTGGGTAAGCCTTCGACTAGGCCTTTTCTAGTTATCTTTCTAAGGGGGTGATCATTGAAATGTACTGGTTTCTTATGCCAGAGCCATGACACATTATGAAATACCCTTAAGCATGAAATACATTCAGAAGCTATGGAATCTAAATTTGCAGAATAAATGTTCTCATTCCTTGATGGAAAAAATACTAATTCATCTTTATAATTATAGACAATACATGCATCATTTTCAAATTTAACATGATATCCATCCTCCCATAATTGTGAGGTACTAAGAAGATTGTATTTTAAGAAATTAAAAAAAAGTACTATAGAGATTAAAATCAAATCAGAGTTACCAATTTGGCCTAATCCAATGATCTTCCCTTTGGCATTGTCACCAAATGTGACATGTTCTCCATCTACTTTTATCATGTCCTTGAAGAAAGAGTAGTCTCCTGTCATGTGCCATGAACATCCACTGTCCAAATACCATATATTTTTGTAGGAACTCTTTAAGCTTCTTTCCTATAACATAATCAAGCAAGGACAGATTTTGGTACCCATACTTTTTTGGGTCCAGTAATAGTATTAATAATTGCATTAGGAACCCATATTTATCTAATAGGTTTCCTATAAGCATTATGTAATGTATTTGAAAAATAAACAGTATTTGTTCCACAAAAACTTGAAACAGTTGAGTATGTATCATGACATGATCTAGTTGAGTTATTTCTAGAACTGGGAACAAAATTATATGTCCTAGAATTTGAAACAAAATTCATTCATCCAAGGATTCTTTTACCGGGTTGATATGCAATTCCAGTATTATATTTTGGGGAAATTTTTTTCCTAGCTTTTGTGTAAGGGTATTTGTCAAAATAGTAAATTTTTCTAAGTTAATTTTCATTTTATCATTAGATATTTTATGTTCATAGTTTTATTAGAGTAGTTGATAATTTTTTTTCATTTTCAACAGTAAGTTCAGATTTGACATTTATAGTGAGAGCATGATGTTTCTTCACTGATTTATATTTATCTATTAATTCATTTCATGTTTCATCAAGCATGTTACAGTATTCAAACATTTCCTCCTTAGCAATATTTTCAGAGTCACTTTCCTCTTCTGAATAGTATGAATTATGTACATAAGAGTTCAATTTTACCTCAGATGTGTTTGTCATAAAACACATATTCGCTTTGTTAGCCTGTTCGTCATGTTATGTCTCTGAGTCACTTGAACTATCCTCAGGGGGACTCCAAGTTTCTTTCATTGCCTTTTTGTACTTATTATCCTTGTCCTCATATTTCTTCTTATACATGAGCTCAAGATAGTCGTCCTTTATATTTCCTTTGTTTTTACATTCATAGCATACAATTTCATCATTTTTGTCATTTCTTTTTCAGTAAATTTTTCAGATTCCTTTTAGATCATAGTTGCCCTTGAATTTAGGCTTTCTGAAAATGTTCTTCTTTTTGTAGAATCGTTTGAATCTTCTAGCCAGTTGAGCCATCTCCTCATCACTATCAGGTGATGATTTTTCATTGGTGTAACTTTCTATAGAATCTTCCAGTTGCCCTTTGTCTTTGTGCTTCAAGAAGGCTGTCTTGAATGCTACATATTTCCTCTTTGGTTCATCCTCCCATTATTTGTTGACTTTAAGCTCTTCCTCATACATAATTAGTTTCCCAGTGAGTTCTTTTAAATGTAGCTTGTTGATGTTGCACGATTCTGTAATTGAGACAGAGGTTCCCCTCCATCTATCGGGTAGAGATCTAAGGATTCTCAAGATCTGTTCTTTGGTAGGGACTTCTCTTCTAAGAGAAATCATTGTGTTGACAATCTCATTGAACCTGAGATACCTTTCAAGAAATAGGCCCATACAGTTTCATTTTAAAATTATCATATTTTAAAGTATAAGTATTAAATCTCATTTACATTACACTATATGTTCCTTCATGTGAGACAGACAAGGTATCCCAAATTTCATTGGCAGTTTTACAAGAAGAAATCCTATTAAATGTTTCTTCTCCTTTATAATAGTACATAACATTCAAGGATTTACAATTATTATTATAATAAAGTTTTGTAGGTTCATCCCATGTAATTCTATCATTCATAGGGAGTTTGTATTCTTCTATGATGGATGTCCAAATGTCAAAGATCATACTCTCTAGAAGCATTTTCATTTTAATTTTCCATTGATCATAGTTAGTTCCATTAATGAATGGTGGTCTGTTGGTTGCAGCACCTTCTAATATATTTTCCATACTAATTAATTACTGTAAAAGTGCTAGAAATTTAGAATTAACATAAATTTATAGATCTTTAAAATATAAATATAATCACTGTTGAGTAAGAGTACATAGAGTCCTAATAAAACGTGCCTCTGATACCAAAGGTTTGTTGAAGTAGTTTACTCATGAGGGGAGGGGTGAAATGAGTAACTTTCAAAATTTCTGTTACAAATATATTATTTTAAAACAAATGGTTTTCCCGAAAAATAGATATAGTCCAGTTAATCACGGTTATGGAGTAATAAGAGTTTGACTATTTAAATAACTTCTTATAAGATTGATTAATTCTCAATAATCTTAATATGTATTATCAATATTACTTTTGAAGTTATCCAACTAAGACTAATAGGTTATAACTTCTTTCCAAGAATAACTATCAATGTGAAATTAGAGTTTTATGGATTATGCAATAAAGCAGTAAAACAGAGAAGACTAAATTTAAATAGCAAAATGAATATGAAACATGTGGTTCAGACTCAAGCTAAGACCTAATACACTCCACTTGGTGATCACCTTCCTCCAAGCAGTTTATATTAATAAACATTAATCCAAACCCTAGATCGGGGTTAACAGTAGTACATAGACTATCCAGGCCATACAGGGACCTCTTCCATAGTTGTCGTGGGTAAACAAAAGTATAAAGAGTTTGGTGTAAGGATTTAGAAATCCTTCAGTTTAGCACAGGAGTCAATGTGTGTATAGAATATTTAGATTACACACACTACTTAAAAAGTAAGTAAAATAATCATTATGAGAGAGTAGATATGAGTTTAGAATGATCTAGTGATTTGAAGTGCAGTACTGGACTCCTTTGATTGAACCGAAATTCTTCTGAGTCCTTCTCTGTTTTTTATCTTGAAAACAGTGTGTTCTAATCCATCTTGTGTTATTCACAAGCCTTGATAATGTAAATTTGTTCTCTGGATTCCAGTGTACTTCGTATGTTCTTCAATAGAGTCGGATTTCTTGTATGAGAAAATTATTTCTTTGAAAATCTTGCAATTTGTTCTCCAAATTCATGCTCATAGTCTTGTTTTTCATTCATTATCATGCTCTATAGTTCTTGGTCACTCTCTACTCTTTATGTTCAAATGCATGTGTTAAGCCAACAAGATCCATTTGTTTCGTACCTCATACCTCATACTATGTCAACAAAGAAACATTAATTATGTCAGTGCATTAAAGGCATCAAATAAGACCATTAAACATTAAATTGAAAAACGAAAAAATAGTTTATGAAACAGTGTCACAGTATGTTATGAAAATAGTGTCTTCTTCAGGTGGTGTCTGAGTGTCACGGTGTCTTCTTTACGGTGTCTTGCTCACGGTGTCTTGCTCACAGTGTCTTTCTCACGGTATCTTGCTCACGGTGTCTTTCTCATAGTGTCTTTCCTATAGTGACTTGTACATAGGAAAATAACCGTATTCAGACTTAAACAATAATATGCATGAAATGGATTGTCCTTAACCATTATAAATAATGAGTGCACTTGAAACATAAATACACATGATCAGATATAATTTATAAGAGTTAACTAGGTTGAATAAGATATATTGTCATTGAAGAGATTTATAATCATAAAAACATGATTAATACATGAGGAGTCCAACAGATATTATACATCCTTTCTTAAATTTGTCACCCGTTTGGATATAAAATTATCTCTATTTAATTTACCCAAACAATCACCACCACCCCACATTAAAAAATAAAAAATGAAACCTTTCTCCCCCTTTTTCATTATCAATGAAATATAGGAAAATAAAAACCTTAACTGTTTAGTATAAATGAAAATCATTGAATACATAAGATTAAAATCAATCATATGAATTTTTACATAAGAGTATAATTAAATATTTTACAATAATAAGGGGGAATCACATAAGGGTAAAAACATTTGATATGAAATGTACCATTTTCAATACAATTAATTACATTTTATTAAAAAATATAAATTTGATTTGTTATAATTTTTTAAGATGATAAAAATATATCTTATAAGTTATATTCACCTATTTTTTGGAATATAAAAATTAAATAAATAAAAATACAACAAAAGTTTTTATATAAAAAATATTTTCTCCTTTTCTCAATGAATTTTTTAACGTTATGAGAATATAAAATAATAAGTTGAAATATGATCACTTTACATTGATCATATAAAAATTATATTTAATGTATTTGAATCTTTCATAAATGTAAATATTTAGTAAAAATATTATTAAGATGATTTTAGGTTTTGATACATTTGTGAATAAAAACTATATTTAGTTTAAATAAAATATAATTCACAAAAAAATGATTACGAAAATAAAAACATATAATGATGTTTAAAAAAATATCTTTTTTCCATAAAGTAGTTCCCCGTGATAAAAAACATGGAAATTAAAATATCATCATACTTTTATTGTTCAAGATATATCATGAATGTTTCGACATAATCACAAAATTACATCCACAAAATAAATTCTGAAAGATGAATAACAATGAGAGTTAATTACATTAGTACCAAGAATCCCATTCTAAAATGTGACTAAGAGTTCCATGCCCTAACTTTTTTTGATATATTTATATTATAAAATGAAACATTCTGATTTTAAATATAAAAAATGATTATATTTTAAATTTAAAACATATAATGTTTTATGCCTAGACTAATAAATAAAATACAAAAAATTAAGATAATTTACCTCCTTCCAAAAGATAGGTAATATAGGTACAAAAAAAGACACCATTTATACATTTATATTTCAATGAACATAAATAATATTCTTTCAATTTATATAGTTCAAATATATAGCATAAAATAATATCTTTCCTTTTGTAAAAAATTCTAGGAAATATATACATTTTATCACGTAATTAATCCAAAAAATCACCCCCCTTTAAAAGAGTTAATTTGAAAATTAAGAAAAAACTTTCAAATTAATGAATGTTACATATATAGGGGTTGATTAATTAGAGTAATAAAAACCATATATAATATTAAAAATTTCAATGGATGAATGATTAACTTCACATAATGGTTTTCATTAATAGAAGATAAAATATAGCACATAAAATTTAAAATACCAAGTTCCAATTATTTCAGCTATCAGAACGCATCTTATTTAATGAAATATAACTTATTTTTTTAGTACACTGAAATAATTTGGTCCAGTATGGTTTAAAAATATAACTAATAGTAGAAAAAAAATCCCCCTAATTTTTTTTATATTGATGAAATTAATTTTAAAATAATGTCTATTCATATCCATAATGATTTTACAATATCCAGTGAGTAATAATGTTTTCAAAGTTCACCTCTTTGAAATTTCATATATATTTGTGCACTCTTCAGTATAATATATTTTGGATTAATATGTGATATTCTAGTTGACTTATATTAAATTATAATAATATGTTATACTAAAATTAAATTTCTAAAAAAAATCAATATTATTCCATTAAAAAGTAAATTTTGATTGTAATTTATTCAATTTAATACTTTTCACATCATCTCCACAACATAACTTGTATCATTCGATATAGTAGCTAAAAGAGTCTTTTATTTTAAATTGGACGTTAGTTTCTCAATTTCTTCATTAAACCAAAAAATACAATCCTTTAATTATATATATTTCATAAATAGTCTTTGTTATGTGTCCTTAAATTCCATTATATATTCCTTCATCTAATCATATGACTATGAATTCTCAACCTTTTCATCTAATGAATGTCAATAATTAATATCAATTGAAAACTATGAATGAAAATAAATAATTATATTTCCCCTGAAAATTTCATTATTCATCATCACATTTGTACCAAACGTTTGTATTATCTGATCATCATCGATACATTTTGAAGAACAATCCAAAGCAGGAGGGTATTGACTAGCACTCCAGGTATCAGTTGTTTCCCTAAAATATTTTCTTTCTTTCTATTCTAGTAATATACCTGATTCACACTCCATTATCATTGAATGTTGATAATCATGCCTAATATTACCTAGATTATTTCATTCATAAAAAAATAATTTTAGATAAATTCCATTTTATACTATATTTTATATTCACGATATTACTATCCGTCGAATGATTTTTTTTATGTTCTACTTATGAAACATCCATCTATTCATTTGAGAAAATTATGATGGATGTCCACTAAAATAAGGGAGTCATATTTTATGATTAAATATAATCAAAAAAATGTTATTATCATGGGATAAATTTAATTGTTTAAAATTGGGATAAATAATATAATTTTATATGTTTATAATTTATATCTTAGGATATGATATAATGAAATTTTATAGTAGCATGTGATTTTGTATATAGAATATATTATAGTGTGTTAATTGACTTATGATACGTATTGCAAGAAAGTGAATTCAATAGACCACCACCACCTACATAATTTATGTTGTTTATAATCCAAAATATGGATAATTTTTGGAATAACACACCATCATTGAGTTGTTCAATTTGTAATACTTCAATGGTATATAACATAATATTGTAATGGTATGGAGATCGATATGATTGATATTTTTTATACTCTTAATTAAATGAAGGTAATAAAGGAGTCTTATATAAGATAATACTTCCCTCTTATTGGAGTACCCCAACTAATGTGGAAAGTGGAAATGATCTATTCATTCCTAGTATATATTTCACCATACGGTGAAGGTACTAGTACCACCTCAGTGTATTGGAGTCCTTAAAAAATTGGGATCCAAGGATGGTGTAATACTATCATAGGTGGTAACCCTTTGATTAATCACTATATATCCAAATAAAACATGATCTATCTAGATTGAGGTTACTATATATATGATTTAGGAATGTTTTTTTTTCATATTCCCTAATAATTGAATGTTTAAAGATAGATTCAACAATAATTGGGATTATTTATGACACCTAAGATCACATGATGACCCCTTAAACCCATCAGTGGTATAAAAGAGTTGTTCCTCAAGGATTAAATGTTTCTGATCTACTAATTTTTCAAAAAAAAAATACATCATAATGAAACTGAATCTAAATAATAAAATTTAAAACTAGGAAACCTTTTTTAAGCATATATTTTGATTTTATTATATCATAAAGAGTGATATTTATTAATTCTTGGTTTTTCATTAGAGTGTATCATATGATATGAGATTTCATTGAATAAAACTAAACCATTGAATTCTAAAAAATATTGTATTATAATTTCATTAAGATATCCATTATATTATTTAATAGGTTTGGGGTTTTATAATGCTTCCTAACGTAAGAAGAATTATATTTGATAGTCTATGATAAATTCCATTATCATAGAATACAATGGACACATGGTGTTGCCTCTCTACAGTATTACTTTTATTTTATATCAAATAAAAATACTATAAATCATAAATTATTAAATGCCTAAAAATGTTCAAAAACATATGTTTTCATAAAATTTCTTATAGTTTATAAATAATAGGTGTTATTCATATAAAATTATATTATTCCTGCCTAAATTAAATATTAAAGTTAATATTTTACTCAAATGTTTGTTAAAATTAAGAGTGTGTATATTTTGTAATTCATCCCTATAAATTTATATTTATAAAGTGTGTATACAATATAAATAGAATGTATACATAATTTATATGATAAATTACTTCTAGTAGATAGATAACTACATTACCTTCTAGGTGGGATATCAAAATATTTAGTTTTCACCTAAATTAACCTTTGTTTATTTTTATAATTATGATCTTAAGAATAGTAATTGAATTTATTTTTTACAAATTAGGTTTTGGAGACATATTGAATTGAATTTTGTCTTGATTAAATTTCCCCTGAGGGACTTGGAGCTGGACTGCCCACCATCCTAAAAACATATCACATGTTATGGACAAGCGAGGTGTTAGCTATCTATTTCTCTATAATTAATGGAAGATATTTTCAATCTCATATAACCCTATTTATTTAGAAAAATATTTCATGTACATTACATATGATATTAATTTAGAAATGTAAAAATATCATTAGCTTTTTTGGGTGAATAATATGAACATGTGGGTTATGAAATTGTTTACACATTAATGTGGTGCGGAAAAAATTATTCTGGGGGAAATAATAGGGACTATGAATACACAATGTAATAAAACAATATAGGTTAAAAATTTCATGATATGTAATGGGATTAATATGAATTATATGTATATTAAACTGGTTATACTTTTATAATAAAAATTATTTAATTTACTAGTGTAATATTCCTTTAAATTTAGCGAATCCATTTGTGATATTTGGATGGAACATTGCTGGGAAACCCTAAAATATGGGATTCAAGAGGTAAAAAATGAGTTTTACCATATTATTTACTATGCAAAGGGTTTATCCCTCAACTATACAAGAATAAAAAAATATTTTTATTGAAAAATATACCTACCTAAATTTCTATGTTTTGAGATGAACACCATAGAGGACTCGTTATATAGTGAAATAAGAATAATTGATCAAAAAATAGATATAATATATAGGTTTATCATTTTTAGTGGGATTAAATTTATTATAATTCTATGATGAATCGATATAAAATATTATACTCACACATAAAGATATCTTTATTATAAATTATTTCATGCATCATGATATTCATATTAAGATAACTTACAGTCAAAACATAAAGAATTGTTTTGTGTTAGTATCTATGGATGATAACTATTGTAAAAGAGAATAATTCTAATAATCTATAAGTAAATGTTGTAGGGATCAATTTCACCAAATCTAAGTCATGTTTATTGGATAATGGGTGTGCATAAGACAATTCTACTAAAAAATTAAACTAAAAGATACAATGGAATGGAAAAAGGGTAAAGTAATCTTCATAAAATTAAAAGAAGAAAGAGTAACTACATTAGAGGTGAGTTATTATGATTTTAAATGACCAAGTGGATTATTTCTAGAGTTAGTGAACTATTGATATATTCTTTCAATAAATAGAAATTTTATTTCTTTATATTTTTTCAGAGAAAAAGGGATTTTTTTCACTATAATGAAAAATCTGTTTTCAATATATATGAATTATATGTTTAATGTCATTAATAAAATCATAGAAAATTTATACACACTATATATGTAAAATATTTTTTAAATAATTCGGAATAAGAAGGAGAGAATTCATTCTAATCCCACCTATATATGAAATTTTTAATTTGAATATATAAATGAGAAACAAATTTAAATACTCCATGAAGATGGATGATTAGAACAATAATTGTAAAATACCATGATTTCATACTACTTTATATCTTTCATGTAATTTAATTGCTTATATTTCACACAATACTGACTTGGTTTGCATTATACAAAAGAATGAGTTTCGGTGCAACAACACATTAGTATTATAATAACTTAAACGATATATTTATTTATAAATTAAATATTGTAATATTAATAGTTAAAAATAAAATTTAAATTTTATTTAAATTTTATTAACATAAAAAACATATTATAAGTAAATTTATAAAATTTTTTAAAACAGTAATATATTATGAAAAACAATTTTCTTAAAAGAATTAATTTTTTTATCCCTTTGTGAACAGTAATAAAATTAATTTTAGACACTCTTGAAAATTTAATTTTGTAAAATAAACATAATTTTTAATTTCATAATATCAAAATTATCTAAGGGTAAATTTTTATTATTTTTATGAAAACAACCAATTATTGATGAATAGTGAAAAATACTACATTTTGCTTAAAAATGGCTTTTTCATTAAAATAATTAATCTTAATTAAAAATTATATTAAAATAAAAATAGATAGATAATACATATATTAGTACAATGTAAATCATTTGAGGCATTTTATAATAAGATTAGATATATAAAATTTTATTAAAATTTTTACGTCTTCTACCCACCTTCTAGGCACATTTGCAAATTTTCATAGAATGTATTTTTACCACATTTGTGAGAGGAATTTCAAGAATCTGACAGACAAAATTGTCATTATTATGTAAAATATGGTTCAAAAGAAAGAAAATAATTTTTGTAAAATAGTAACTTTTGAATTTTATTTACCATAGTAAAAATAAATATGTTAATTATTCGTACAAATAATATTATAATAATATAAAATTACACCAACACATGTTGAAATTCTATTGGAAAAGTGATTTTTGACCAAAAACAACCTTGGGAAAAAATAATGATGTTTTTTGATCCACATTGGGTTGATTAAGAGATTTATTATATTTTATTTAAAGAAGAGTTAAAAGTGTTAAATTAAAATTTTAATAACTAACCCATTTTTAATATAGGGTTATACATAATATAAATAGGACTATAAATATTCATTATAAATCTAAATGATTCACTACATCAAGGTATGTTATTTATAATTTTTAGACATTAAATAATTAAATTTAGTTATGACACAATGATGATGTAGTTATTACCTTATTACCGAAACATTAAAATAAATGATACTATGAATATTAAAATAATTTTTTTTTTAAATTTTCATTACATACAATAATTTTAAAGGATACTATGACATTTTTGGATTGATTCAATATATGTTTTAGTGGAATCAAGTTGTTATGTCTTTTACAAAAATCAAGTAGTAAATGGTAACAAAATTGACAGAAATGGATTTTAAAAAATTAATACTATTTTATTAAATAATAAAAAATTCATAAAAATATATGTTTATCCCAAATAACAAGGATTGTGTTAAATATTTATGAATTATAAACATTAGTTTCTTTTTGAAACTTATAGTAACTATATTAACCTCGGAATATAAAAATACAAGAAGATATGGTAAAAGATAAACTATTTAACTAAAGGATAAATCTAAAATATAAGATTTCTATGATGACCTAGACATGTATAAAACCTATCGGTTGAGAGGATTTAGACACATCTTCATCTTATACTCTAAATAAATCAATTTTGAGCCATTAAAACCTGAAAATTATTTTATAATAAATTAATATTTCTACATTTTTTCTAAACTTCCCATCACCTCTCCATAAAAGGTGACCTCTCTTTATTATTAATCCACAACTCCAGTGCCATTTTTGTCATGAAATACTTGCCAAAATCTCCTCCAAATCTCCATCACTTCAACATATATTCCTTACCTTGGGATGAAATCCAACATATGGAGACCTTTTGTTCAAACCAAAAGGAAACACCAGAAGAAGATGTAATTATTTTATCACCTCTTTCAAAGTTCTTTTCTTCTTCTACTTTCTCTTTCTTTGTTGTTACTATACAAAAAAATAACTAAAGTACCATATAAATTTTTATATTTTATTATAAATATAGTAAAACAATATTCATTATTCCATCCATCCTATGAATGTCAATGTCAACATGTGTGTGTACGTACAGATTACCATCTCCACATCATGGTGTAGTTTATTATTCAGCACTTATTTATTTGGATGGGTATAATAATGAGTATAATTAATTTAAATAATGAATATAACAAGGTAATAATTATTTATATAAAATATAAAATTCAATTAAACATTGTTTCACCATCAATAAAATGATATTGTCGCTTGTGCGTACATATAACTTAATGTCTCCATGATGAGATGAGATTCATCTTCAACGTTCACCATTAAATAATTTTATTATATATATATATTTTTTAAGTATGATATATATTAAATAATATTTATTTTAGAATAATATATATTTATGTAGATAAATATATGTCATTTACTTACTTCTATAATGTATGATAAGAAAACAAAAACAACATTCACGCGTACGTATGGACTACCGTCTCCATGAACGGTGTTTTCATTTCATATATCTATATATTATACATATTTTTATTTTGAATATATATTATTTTTAAATCATGTTTTATATTTTAGAATTATGTAAATCCTAATCTATATGGTATGATCAAGAATAACAAGTTAAAACCCATACGGTAAAGAAAGCGATTATTACATGAAAAGTTAAATTAACATTGAAATTATAATTAAATGGGTAGTATAAAGTTGTTAATGAGTCATATATGATACCATAAATATGAATATGGTTATGGTATAATTTAATAACATACTATGGGCATTATACAGGAGGATAAAAGTACCCTCGACTAAAGGAATGCACAAGGTAAGGGTTAGTTCCTCAATCTCATTATTATCCAAGATTGTTTATGAGTAAGTATTTTATGGGTCATATTTATCATCTATGTCCATATTTCATAAAAAAATTTCCAAATGACTCGTTTTAGTTTTTATGGAAGGGTCTCTTTATCTAGATCATCATTTTAAATGTTCTACTAATTTATTTTTCTAAACTTTTTAAATTAATTTCCATGTTTTAATAATTATTTTAAAGATTTATTTACATGAAAATAATTGTTTTAAAATTTTTATTTTCATTCAAAATACTCAAAGTGGTATAGGAAACTTTGATTAAAAAATCTATTTTAAATAACATCCTTTATAAATTGTGCTACTTTCAAATTGTTTTAAAAAAATTTAAAATTTCTCTCAAAGTGTTTTATTGATTATTTCAATCAATACCAATATCCGTTATTATATATTATTCTAGATTGAGGTTTATTTATTATAATACAATCTTCAATATTGTATTGAATGACTTATTATATTTTTTATTGTGGATGTGCTATTTTTATTCCAATCATGGTTTATGGTTAATGTATTGGCCTTTCTTATGCTAGTTTTATTACAAATTTTTATGTTATGTTTCACCCAATTCATATAAAGAATGAATTAAACTTAGTCAGTGATATGTGGGGCATGCTAAAGCCACTTGATGAATTGATAGGTCTCATGAGACAAACTAGTGTCTTGGCACAAGGCTTTGACATAATATTTGTGAATGGCCTTGGCATAAGGCAATGACATTGTAGTTATTATTTCTGGCATTATACATTCCCTCGTTATAAAATTAGTGATTACATGTAATTATTCAACTAGTAGAATATCCATGTTAAAGTTTATATGGAAATGTTTGACTTATTTTTACCATATTATGTTAATGTTTTATGTTCAAAATGATGTACTTTTTATTAGGCATCATGACTTAAAGGTTTATAGAGTACGATGAATTATTTAACCTAACTGAGCATCTAAGCTAACCCATTTATATTATTTTATTTTTCCAGGATGCCAAGAAGTAAATTATGATAAATATATAGGGATAATCAATGGGAATAACAGAATCCTATATGTATTATCTATGCTATCTTTTATGATAGAAATTGTAACTTTATGTTCTTGTATGTAATATTTTTTCCAACACTTCTAAATTGATCGGTCCTTCAGGACATGATTTCTTATAATAATGAAAATTTATTAAAATAATGAACATGATCTATGATTTTGGGTTCAAGGAGTTATAGTTGGTATCCTTGGAAGTTTAGAAACATCCTTTGAAATTGATTTAGAAAACATAGATTAGGGGTCATAACCCTAAGATAGACTTTGAATATAATTATAGAGGAATCCCCTAGAATTTCGGTAATGTAGGGTTTACATGGATATTCGAAGAAATAAATTCATTTCTAGATACTGTAAGTGGTTTTGGTTCTGTTACAGATGTACATAGGGGTGAAACTCCAACATGGTGTTTCAGGCTTGATGTGGGGTAACCTAGTACATGTAAATGGGCCTTACTGTGCACCTTGTTTGACACTCTAATGAGATTTGCTTAGAATAATTTAAATTTTAATTAAAAAAAATTATTAATTATTTATGATTAAATAATTCCACATTGAAACCCTTTTTATGATTTTGAGTTTAGATATTCATAAATGTTTTTCGTTTTATGTTAAGTATTCCACTAGTTTAGAATCATGGATTATGATTCATAACTTAATCTAGTGTATGAAATTGTTTAGAAATGGTACCCAGAAGAAGGAATGACTACTCCACCAATGAACATGTTCCAAAGGGTAAGAGTGATCCTATCATTAGTGGTCTTCAGCCAACATTTCGAAGGAAAATTTCCTCCCATAGATTCTCATCATATGAAAAAATAATATCATTTATTGATAAGAAAAGAAAATAATTCTATGTGTCTTATAGCTTTTAAGGGAAGCCAGAGAGGAAGAGGAGGCAAGAGATAATGATGTATAAAGGGAAAAAGGGAAAAAGGATTTTGACATATGTGATAAGTGTGGAAATAATCACCCTGGGAATTCATTGAAAATATTGAGTTTTTTTTAAGTGTGGAAAAAAGAATCATCAGGAAAAATAATGCAAAGGGAAGAAAGAAAAGACTAATATTCAGTGTTTCAACTATAGTGGAATAGGGAATTATGAAAAATAAATGTCCTGAGGGTTAGGGAAATATAGCTTAGAAAAATAAAAAGGATCAAGGTCAATCATAATATATTACTACCGTTGTTGCGCGTCCACGGTGGAGTGTTTAGGGTGGTGTGGAAACGGTTGGATGAGGATCATCACCCTTCCCTTTTCTTATGGTGATGGGTTCTCAACAAATTTATAATTGCTTTTCTTTCGACCCGGTTAACGTCATTATACTTTAAAGAAGGATGGTTTGTACCTATAGAGATTGGGAAATTTATCTTTCCTATATTGTGAAAGAAACACCTAGACGAATGATCCCTAGTGGGTGATTTTGATAGGATAAAGTACTTGTACAATCGGTCCTTCTCAGATATAATTTCCTTTGATGGTATTTAATGGGTTTAATCATGGATCCAAGAATTCTTAATTTCACTGGTATTCATGATTCATGGGCCTTATATCCAATGTAAGGCGCCCATTGGATGATGATTCAGCCAACAACACATATGGACTCCATTGGTCGAGGGGATGGGAGGTTAGGCACACCACACCCTTTAGGGGGAGGATTGTATACTGTTTCGAGAATCTCTTATATATTTAAGTCATGTTTATATGTTCATGATTCGTTGATTCATTCTTGACGAGTTTGTCAATGGGCTACCCCTATTTTGTCAGATCGTCATAGGCTTTCTTATTTTTTATGCTACGAAGGTGATACTGACATAAGTCATATTATAAGTAGCTCTAGAGTTTATCTTCATCCATGGGGATGGAAGGTGACTTGAGGTTGTGATCAGACCAATAATATGGGTTTCCTACATATCCTAGAGAGAGTAATTAGAACCCATGTAGTTTGGATTGTATGGGGCATACACATGGGAGTAACCCATTTGAGAGGGCATGGTTTGGTGAACCCTTTTAGATGGTCACCCTTTTGGGATCGGTCCTTCTGGTATGTGTCTTATGTATCCTGATTTTGTCATGAATTATATTTCTCATAGTTCAAGTTCATTTGGATGTTGTAATACTAAAAAACCTATAATCCCACGTGATTCATGCTCGGTAGGAGAAACAAGAGGATGTAAATGATTGAACAATGCACATGCCTCATCCCCTGTGGGTGTGGGAGGGAGAGCCCATGGTGGAAAATGTCAGGGTGACTGTGGGTGGGGGAATGAAAAAATTAACCATTCCATGTGAGATGAAATTAAAGGTCATATGGCCCAGCCTTAGATTATTTGGGACTTGCCTTAGTGGGATGGAACCAGAGCATGTTCAGGGAAGGGTAGGAGATTCTTCCTCATCAAATGGTGGAGCGAACATAACCCCTTCAACTGATCATTATTCCTCATTGAATGGAAAATCATTTGATCACCCTTAATCACTAGAATGGGGAGGTTCACATTGGAATCCTGAGGTTGGTCTCTTTATTACCATGGGAATTTAGACCCACAGGAATTCTTGAATCCCATGCAGTTGTGGGGAGAACCTTTGTGGCTCCACTTACCAAGGGTATGTAGACCCAAAGAGGTACGCTGATGCGCCTGATGGACTAATCATACGGGTCAAGTGGATTTTATGGAGGCTTTTTCCTGATGTTGGGGGACTGGTTAATAGAGGGATTGTGGTGGACGGGATGATAATGGAGGGGTGAGGTTGGAACCGAAGGTAAAAATACCCAAAAACACACCATTATGTGTATTAATTTCTTAAGCATGATGGGGGAGGTTTTTCATACCGTAGTGGTATGTGGGCAGAGGGGCCGCCTGCGTACCGATGCAGTATGTGAGCATGGTTATAGTCCACTATGTACCATGGTGGTACGTATCCAATCACACTGCTTTGGGTTTCATCTGTGTATTGATGCGGTACACAGCGTCGGGTTCTGTCTGCGTATCGGTGCTCTACTCAGACCACCATGTCGAAGGAGGGTCTAGGGGAATGATGTTTTTGTGGAATTCATATGCAGGGATTATATGGTTGATGGTTCACTAATTAGGTTCACATTTATATTATTATTATTATTTAATTACCATGTTTTATGCTTCACGACCGATTGTACCTGCGGAGGATGTCATTCACAACTTGAGATTCATCGGTGATTCTAGGCTGAAGCTGGATTCTTCTCCGAGTTCGTTCTCCTTCAAGCATTCATTGTCCTCTTCTATCAAGTTTCCTTCCTATCTCCCTTCCTCTCTTCCTCTCCTTTTTTCCATGCCTCTATTGTGTTCCTTTTATAGAGCATTGAGGAAATTGTATCTATTGGGCACACAACAGCATTTGGGGAGGCCCATTGAAGCAATATCCATACCCACGGAAGACACAATCAAACAGGTTTGTAGAGTCTTCAGTTCATGATAATGATTAGCATAACCCTATTGGTTCTATTTGTCTGTGAATTGATGAGTTTGCAAAAAACTTACATGGACATGATTCCCACGTATGATCCCATTGGCAATGAGGTTCGTGGTTTTCCTTGATCGTTGGCCATCGCTCCGCGGGCTAGTGATTCACAAATCGCTTCGCGTACCTTGTGGTTCGCAATCAAGCTGGTCCACTGACCTCTCCCGGTGATGGTACATGGGCCACATTAAACTCCTTGAAAACTATAATTCTGTAAAGTTTCTTCTAATAATTTCAACTCAATTGAATTCAATTCAACTTTCTAGACTTTTAGGAGTACTTTTTTCTCTTTCAAAGTGATTTTGGGGGTATTTTCTTCCCCTGGAATAATTTTCAACACCCTACAAAAGCACCAATCAGAATGGTGTCTATTTGGAATGCAAATTGGATTATTAATATATAGAAGCGGTCTTGAACTGAAATGGTTCATAGTAGAATATATAGACCCAATAGGAGAGGACCAAACCTATATATAGGAGCCCATTTCATTTTCCTTTTACCGTTTCTCATAGTAAAAAGAACTCTTAATTTCCCCCGCTTCCTTTACGCTCACATATTCTAATTCTTGCGAAGATTCTATTTGCGAACTGCTTTTTACGTTACATGAACTAATATATCTACCATTTCCCTATATGCGTACCTTATTTTTCTTTTCGCGAACAACCTGGATGAACCTTAATACTAAAATACGGATTCTTCCTAGGAGGACACTATGCGGCTGACATTTCCACATACCAAACTTCATCCAAAAAACTGAACTCTAAGAATTAATAATCCGAACATGGAATTTAATCTGCAATTTTTGAACATGAACTTAATCAAGGCCTAGATTCACAATATCCTCTTTCCACATACCTTTCATTTCACCAGCCATCAACTGATGGGCCAATGCCTCACGGATGGTTCACGTACCATGGTTGTACGTGGCAGGATGCATCCGTGTACCATAGCCATAGGCGAGGTTACATCCATGAACTGTGCAGTATGCTAGATGTGGATACCACATAATGTTTTTGGAAATAGTAAAAAGAGCCTTTTTGGAAATGTTTTGAGTCTTTTTATCCATTCTTCCATATCCTTTATCCAACAATTTTCATTTGACTAACTCTATGTCGCCTCCTATATTTTTCTGTGCAAGCTACAGTGGTTGCTTCACACGCTGTGATAAAATCGATGAAGACAAGCGAAACTGTAGGGGGGGATTAGAAAAGATCATCCTTAGGCCCACATCATTCGTTATGTAAGCTTCTTAAAGGACTTATTGATGCTAGAAATCATGGATTATCCATTATCTGTATAGTTTTTACTTCACAGCATTGGTCTCCCTATCAACATTCCACTGCTGTTAGATGACCCTAATATCCCTTTAAAATTCTTATAGGCGTCGTATGTTTAGGATCATGCCAACATTTCCCAAGTAAGAGAATTCATTTTTACTCTGATTCAGGAGAACATCATCATACTAAGAGGCTCGACATGGACTCAGTGCCACTAAGAGTGTCGCGATGGTGTCCTGAGACTAGACACCCGAGAATACCCATCCATTATTAGTATCATCCAAGAAACTCCTAGCAAAGGGGGAGCACCAAGTGAGACCTACAGGATGAAGGATGTTTCTCTGATGAGTGGGATTGGTAATTCTGGGTAAATCAGACATGTTTGGAGTCCCCCAATCAGCTGCAGGTAGTGGTTTTGTACTATGTATCCTAGGTCTCACTATCTGCAGTCTTCCCCACAACTGAAATTCTTCTCGAGCTACTGAGTTGCAAGTATTCAAGCACCAACACCTTCCACTTATATCATGGATAGGTGAGGATGAATGTATGGGATATCCACCAAATCTGGGGACTCCTTATACATTGAGAAATTTATGATGAATATCTCCTGAAATTAATCACATTGAATGATACTCACAACGTGTCTCCTCTAATAAAGAGTATACTAGTCATATCAAAGGGATTACATGATCATCCCCTAGAGGCTCACTTTATCATCCCATTCTAGGCATGGATAAGGTCATTCTTGCAGGAAAACTGACCCAAGACGAAAGCTCTCCATAGTCAAACTCATCCCACTCATCTGTCCTGCAAAACTCATGGGTCATATTGTGCCACCCATGAAGCAGGGCGATATACCACATGGGGATAAAAGATATTACTAGAGGTATCACCTGAACTTATTTTGGCATGTTTCCCTACCATTTTTATGATTGGATGGATTTTCCCATCCTTTGAGGTGTACACAAGGGTCCATGCATGTACTCTAATGATTGAGTCCATGTTGGCATAGGGTTGGGCATTTAATTTGGACATTCCTACTCTATCCCAACTTTATGTGTTATTAGGACATATACAATAAGTAAAGCCTCTGCATCATCTCAGTGGTCCATTCCAATTCCTGTACAGGTGGATGGTGGAAGACTTCCCCTATTATAAATACCTGAATAATGCAAGGGTTCCCCATTATGACATTCATCCTTCTCTTCTCAAAATAAATGTAGTTCAACCCAAAAATCTGAGTGTTATTGAGGAAATTAGGCTATTGAACTATGCTTCTCATTTCCCATATGCACCACATCCAACCCCTCATGGTTCATTGATAGGTGACATAGGTGGTTCCTTGGAGAAATGATCACACATCATCAAATATCTGGATGAGATGCTCACTTCTTGTATAGAACGAATAATCGTTCCTGGGCCATACCTCCCGTACCAATTTTCTAGGCAATTTGGATGCCTAAAACATACTGAACTACTTCCAGTTGTCCAATTAAGGGGAGATTCTCATAACATAGTTCTTCTCCAATTGTGTCTTATGATGATGCATGAAGGTGCTACTAGGTAGATTATCATTCCCAACACAACGGGGCCCACCTTTCTATCATTGGATTATGCCCAATTGTGGGCAGACTACTACCCCAACAGGATGCTGAGAGAGACGATTTAGTGGGTATAGAAACCCTTAACCATTTCCTTCCCCACCCTTTCCCAAAAGGTAATGCTACACACTCCTACTATGAAGATCTCAATAACAATGCCCCTACTATTTTCCCTGCAGTAGTCAATACAAATTCACCATTGATCCCTAGCCTTATGGTAAAAAGATCCTCAGTTTGTCAGCAAATGTGTCTTGGAGGGACCTCTTCGATACAACCTATTTCAGTGGGGAGTGATTCAAACTTCACCCCTCCTATAAATATGGATCAATACCTAAAGGAGGTTAGATCTTGAAGAGAGTCTCCAATTACCATGGAAGCTACGTCTGGTCCTCCGCATCCAGCTCCAGTGGTTGATCCATCTAAGGGTAAAGAGAGCCCTCAATCTTGGGTGGCCTGTCATAGGACTCTTCATGCTCATGTGACAACACTTCCTTCTTATAGGCACATGCCGGTGGAGGAGGGTCAATTTAATCATGTCGTAGGGAGGTACGAGGTAGTGCGAAAAGTGGCCTACCGCCAGTTATATGCCCTCTCCACAGAAATGTCTATAGCTAATTTTTATGACTATAATGAAAATATTAAGTTTTTATTCACTAAGCTATGTCTAGGTTGCTTTGATTCTAATAATTTATACCTCCTCATTTAAAAAGTTGTTCTTTCCTGAGAAGACCTTGCCTCGTGTGAAGATAAGATGGAAAGCTTCAATTATTCCCATCACCAAGAGGAAACCTTCCAGGATGTTTCTGAAGATTCAAATAATATCATAATTGAGCATATGAAGGCTCAGGATCTGTTGAACACCTATGAAGAAGAGATATGGGATTGAAAGGCTCATGCAGCCAGGTTGAGGGATCAACTGGACTCTTCACGTGCCAATTATGAAGTCTTCTAGAAAAAAGGGAGGGACCTTAATGTTTTTCTAGGGTGGCTGCTTCTGACGGTCATTGCTGAAACAGATAGAGATTCTTTAGAAAAGACAATTGATAGCCTAGGGAAATCACTTTCCATCCTTTTGGAAAGGGAGAACTGAGCAATATTGTAGTCTCATCTCTTATCATGATATATACTCTTTTCTTTTTTTTACTCTCAGGAGGCTCCAAATTGGGGATGTTCCCCCATTTTTTATAAACATAATGGAACTGATATGGATTTTTAGTAGTTATTTTATATCTCTTCCTATCAACATTATCTCAATCGGGTATAGTTTTAAACCATATCATGAAATTAGTATATCAAAATAATAAAATTGTGCTCTAATTTTTCCTTGAGTCGAGAGACTCCGTGAGCATGGTTCGACTATTTCTAATTTCTTATGGAATACCTCACGAACCATTTCTGTCTTTTTCATTATTACCCTAATTTTTTCCTAGGTTTTTTTGGGATGGACCTAGCTGGATAACTTGACATTTACTTATGTTTCCCTCTACGTGTTTTCCACCTATATTGCGTTATATCTTTTTTCTTGGATCAATGTTTTTTAACAAACTGATACATATATTTTACCAAGAGGTTATTTTTGTGGATTTGGCCTCTAGTAAGTATGGTGTCTTTTTCTATTGGTAGTTCACATTCTTGCCAATAAAACATTTTACTAATGTTTTAGGTCAAACATCATTCACCAAACATAATGGGGAAAAGGCCATCATTTGGGATCATCAGCCGAGAATGTTCTAATATCCTTCATATATGGATTGGAGATTTTTCTTAACCCTGAACTTGTGAATTTAATCATGCAGGAGGCTTGGGAGCCATTTTTTTCCTATGAAAGTAGTAAATGACTCTTCGGAAAATGAATTTTCCTTTGATTAAAGGCCAATTTTGTGGGCCACATTTCCAAAGCCTCTGAGGCATGATGTGCATAGTCAAGAAAAGGTATTCGTAGGAAACATTCCTTCTAATTCTAATGGCATGAGGGATTTTCAACATTTTAAATTTACATGGAATTTGAGAGCCACAGTGTGTGACTATCCTAAGTAGTGGAGTCGAAATAAATTAGAGATATTCATATCATCTTTTAATGGACATCTGTACCCACACAGTTCTTAACCATGTGATGAAGAGCTAGTGAACGGTCAGTTCAATTAGGATTTGTTTCGATTTTAGGGTCATATAGAATGAAGAAGGTTCATAATCCATTATCCAATAGTTTTCCAAATCTGGGGTGCGATATGAAATTAAAGTCAATTGATCATATATAAGTTGAAAAGTATTCCCCCGAGAACGAATTTTCCTTTAATTGACAAAAAGTTTTGTGAGAAACATATGTAGAGCCACCAGGGCATTATGTGTAGAATCAATCAATGGTGTCTTCAAGACAATGGACTTCTGTATGTAACGCCTCTGGTAGATTATAGAGATTGGAAAATTTCTAAATATTGTATGTGACCTTCGACAAGGGGTGACGTTGAACATGAAGAGATGAAATTTTGGATGAACTTCTTTCAGGTGAAACCCAAGAATGAGTGTTGGCACTCATCCTTTACATGCGGATCATCTTCATGCATATGGATGGGTTACCTTTAGAAACCTCAAAAGGGACCAAAGATGAATAAGGCTCATTTGTTTCAATATATCTATGATATGTGCAAGGATTAAAATGTGAACCATGATTTCGGGGGACCTTGAATCGGGAGGAATGGAAAAGGTCTTGGAAGCCATTGGGTGTAATGAGATTAGAGAGGACTCTCCTGGGGATGGATTTTTCCTTTGATTGATAACTATTTTTGTGAGTAACATATGAAGAGACACTGGGGAATAATGTGAAAATTCAATCAAAGGTGTTCGTAGGACTCTGGACATCCATCTCATATGGCCTTGGAGGGTTATGGGGAATCAAGATCACTCAAAGAATAGAATTTGGAATATGGTAGTAGTGTATCTTGACATAATGGGGACATTTGGGCTATAATTTACAGATGGAATCAGGTGTCCCACATGTAGATCTGACACATACGCATTGTGAGGCATGAATTCCATATTTGGATTACTTTGTCCTTTATCGTCACACAGGCAGAACGTGGCGTTCCACTCAGTGGAGGGAACTATGACATGCCTTTTAGTGTCATGCTACTATGACCAAATTCCATGGCTGTTTTTCCTTAATATCATGATGTATCTCACTCTTGGATCCCTAAGAACACGTTAGTAGTTCTCAGTGTGAGAAATAAGGGATTATGATGATTTTGAGTTATTTCATAAGAATATCAATGTCAACAATAGTGGGCACATTTGGCTTAAACAATTGCTATGATATTTTAAAGTCATACAATAAGGGATATTTTGGCCTTGCAGTTTAATTTCATGTGGTGTGGAAATGATATCATTCAATTTTGTTTCATAATATAAGGATGATTATATTCTCATAAAGATCTTAAACAGTTTTGGGTTAATCACAATCGGGATGTTTCGATGTTACTCATACATGAGTGAAGATAGAAAGTATAAACCTTAGTTATGGGGGTAACATAAATCAAGAGGGATGACATGGGGCTTGAAAGCAATTGGGCATACCAATATATGGGATGAATCTCTGGGGGATGAATTTTCCTTTGATTAATGGCTATTTTTGTGGGCAGCCTATGCAGAGCCACCCGAAAAAGGTGTACATGGTCATTCAAAGGATTCCGTAGGACACTGGCCTTCCATCTCAGATAACCTAGAATGATTATGGGGAAGAAAGGTTTCCCAGAGTAAGGAGTTTGACCAATGGGAATGATGTGTCTCAGAATGTAAGGAATACCCAAACTGTGATTAACTGTGCACAATTGAGGTTTCCACATAGGTCTGGCTGATATGTGCAGGGGGAAGCAGGATCTCATGACTTTTCTAGAGTGGGGGGCATGTGCGGGATCTCACAACATCGGGGACTGAATCACACATGACCTTGAATAAATATATAGTTTATTACCATGCGATTAGGACCTTTCATGGACTCCCCGTTCATGTCTAACCCATCTATGGGGGAAAAGGGGCATTTTTATTTCTATTGTGGCTGGGCTAGGATTCCAAATCTGGGAATCACTATATATCATCTGAGGGCAGGAATAAAGACACACATAGTTCAGAATTGTCCACGAACTGGTATGGCTTGGTCCATGTGTAAGAACATGTGATGGAATTTTTCTTTCATATATATGGGGTTGAGCCTGGATATTGAATCTGGGCATCACTACTTATCCTGCAATGGCAGGAATCATGACATATGTAGTTCTCAATGTTTTTTACTGATTGTTGCTTGATATATAGGGACTTTTGAGGGCATTACTCTTTTTATGATGGAAATTTTCTAGATCAGGATGCCAAATTCAGGGGTCACTACATATCCTACGATGGTATGAATCAATACATACATATTTATTGATAGTGTTCTACACCAATTTGTCTCAATTCAAATATAGGGACATTTTTCTTTCATTTTTTATGAGCACTCGGTCCACCATATCTACCTTAAATTTGTTATTGTAAGATAATCCTTACCACTGACCCTAATCTCACGTGATTGTTTCTATGTTTGAGGAATAGTGGGTGGTCATATAGTTTCCTATGGAAGTGTGGGTAGGTAAAGAGTATGATGGGGGCATTTGTTTCGGGGTGTTGGGCCAAGATCAAGGATCGAGGGGTCACTACGTATCATGGGAGGGCAGGAATCAAGCAATACATAGTTCTGTATTTACCCTGTACCGATTTGGCTCGGTCAAGGGTAATGAACCTCTTTGCTATATCCACAGTTTTTTTTAGGTCTTTGATATTACTCCATAGTTTTATTTTGTATGAAAATCCCAACCACTGATCCTAATATCACTTTAGTTCTAATATATGTGAGAAATAAATAGTTATAAGGGTTTCCCTCATGAATATAGGTAGGTGGGGGCATGGGGGAGGCATTCATTTTTATGGGGGTGGTCTAGGATCAAGGATCCAGGCGTCACTACATATCTTACAAGGGAAGGAATCAACCCATACATAGTTCTGAAAAAGACCATTCAGTTTATTATCATGCGATTAGGACTATTTATGTCTTTCTGTTTAATGTATTTCAGCACATACATTATTCAAATATTAATTTCATGTATCAGGGATAAGTTCCTTATAGTTTAACATCATTTGGAAATGAAAATAACTCACAATTTATAGTCATAGAGTTTGGGTCAGGTTATTTCAATTTAATTTCATGTTGCATGGACTAATATCGTATATCTTAACATCATGTTTCTAGTACAATTACACTTAGTTTAAGGTCTCAGAGTTTGGAACATGGCATTGGAGGTATTATGACTCATATTTTAGGGCCATTGAACTTGGACCTTAACATGGGGGTAGTATGACTCATATTTTAGGGTCATAGATCATGGACCATGACATTGGGGGCTATTACTCATATTTTATGGTCTTATGATTATAGCATGATCCTTAAGGTTTAACATCATGTGTAATGGAAAATAACTTACAATTGAAGGTCTTAGAGTTTGGATGATGCTTTTGGATATTATAACTCATAGTTTAGGGTCATAGAGCTCGGACCTTAACATGGGGGGTATTATGTGAAGTATTTCTTTAAGAACATTGTATTTGTTAGAGCCATGATGAGTTTCCCATCCATCGACATTCAGGCGTACGCTCCATTGGAACAGACTCTATGTATGACATATGGTCCTTATTACTTTGGTCCAAGATTTGGGGGCTTTTTCCCAGGTATCATCGGGTCATTGAGGACTAACAACAGTTCTCCTTTGAGGAAAGATCGAAGGTTAACCTTTTTTATGAAGGCTCGTCCAATCCAATTTTGGTGGATTTCTAAATGTTGTAAAGTGTGAAACCTTTTCTTATCTAGATTTTACAACTCATCAAATCATCTATGGGATTTCTCATCCATGGCCAGTTGATCGCAAATGGTCACACTAAGTGATGGAACCAGGATTTCGATAGAAAAAATGGCTTCTTCCCCATATACTAGTGAGTACGGGGTTGCCTTGGTGGAAGTTCAGGTCATGGTCTGATAAGCCCACAACGCATGGAGGAGCATGTCTAGATATGATTTCTTGTATTTTTCATCTATCTTTTTTTTGTATATTGGATAGTAGTTGGACAAACAATTGGTGTTAATTCCATACTCCTAGTATAACTTGTCCAACTCAATAGAGCAGAATTTGTGGTTGTTGTACGTCAGTATTTTATAAGGGACACTAAATGTGGTAATGATATTGGCCTTCATAAAGCTGACGAGGTTTTTCTCCCCAAATTCCTTAAAGGGTATGGATTCATACAATTTGGAAAATAAGTTCGTCACTATGAGTATAAACATGAATTGTATGGTTGTGGTGAAAGGATATGGTCCCACAACATTCATTCCCTAGGTGTAAAATGTCCAGGAGTAGTTAACTGTCTGAAGAAACTCCAGGGGTCAGTGTTTAAAATTTGCATGAATATTGCAGGAATGGCACATATTTAAGAATATAGCACAATCATATATCATAGTGATCTAGTAATACATGTGCCTCCGGATCTGGGGAGAGAGGTTGGTTGATAACTGGTGAGATCCACATGCTTCAACGTGCACTTCCTTCATGACGATAATTGTCTCTTCTCCATCAGTGCACATGAGAAGGAATTTTTCAAGGCCTCATTTGTAGAGATTCGTTTCTTTGTTTTCCCCAGTTTATAAGACAAATTCTACTTCCCTTCTTTGGACTTTTTCCCTTCCATCCCTATCTGGTGGGAGTTCCCTACTCTGATGTTAATTTCAAATGGGTGTCATCTATCCGTTGGTATGACCATATGGCTCATAAATGGGGATAATTTCTTATATTTCATTCGTATTTCTTAGGATAAATGGAAATAGCATCTGACAATTGGAAGTTATAATTACTAGTTCATCTGGATATGGATCGACCAAGGTTGTGGATTCATTTTCCAAAGCATCATGTTGAACATTTTGTGACCGGGGTACATGAGTTATTGTTGGTTCTGATGATAATTCTTCCATCAGTTCTAGAACACGATTCATCAAGGGGACCAATACTTATTTCTTAATGGTATATCCAATATTGACACGTTTGATGAGTAGCTCGGAATCACGCATTATGTTTTGGTGTTTATCTTGTGCATGAAGTGCTAACTCCAGGTTTGCAATGAGGGCATGATATTCAACTTCATTTTTTTTACTCCATTTTGAAATAAGGAAAGAATAAGTCAAAACGGACCTTTTAGGGAATATGAGTATAATCCCCATCCCCATTTAGTTGAGCATATTATCTTCCATCCTTTTTTTCTAGACGTTGGGAAGATTTGTCAAAGTATATTTCCCTTGCATAGGGGTCCTCTTGAACAGAATCCACTTCTCCATCTGGAAGTTTGGCTTCAATGGTGTTATTTCATATGAGGGGTTCTTGGCCAAGAAGTCTTCTAAAGAATTCCCTTTTATAGACTTATACGGAACATATTTTATGTCGAACTATTATAGAATGACCACCCATTGTGACAGGTGCCCATTTTCTTGGAATAGTTGAGGTTGTATTTGAGCGGGTTAAAGTGGGAGATGAGGTGGACCTCATGGTGCATCATGTAATTCATAAGTATCTAAACCAAGAAGATTAGGGATAGATAGTTCTTTTCTATTTTTTAATACTGGGTTTTAGTGTCAATAATTGTCTCACTAAGATAATAGATGTTATCCTCACTGTTGGCATCATTTTTCAAGTCAAGGAAGGATCTTAAAGACTGTTCCAGGGCAGTTACATACACAATGAATGGCCTCCCCTAAACTGGTGGCATCAGCACCAAAAATTATAGTATATATCATTTGATATTGTCGAACGCTTCATGGTAATCATTATCCCAATAATATGTAACTCCTTTCATTACGATCCTCATGAAAGGTAAACATTTACCCGCCAGGTCAGCTATGAAGAACTAAATATAGGCGAGGATCCCCTGGAGACCTCTTAGCTCAGTAAGGTTGCGAGATGGGAACTTTCCAAGGATGTATTTTATCTTCTTCTGGTTGAATTCGATTTTGTATTGTCATACAATGATGCTGAGGAATTTTCCAGTGGTAATGCCAAAGGCAAACATTAGGGGATTCATCTTTTAACAGTGTTGTCACAATTTGTTGAATAAAGTTTCTATATCATCTAGTTATTTTGTGAAATCTTGTGATTTGACCACCAGATTGTCGACATAACACTCAATTAGCTTTCTTAAGAAAAGCATGAAGAAGTGGTACATGGTGTGCTGATATGTGGCACCAGAATTTTTCCGGCCAAAGGGAATCACTTTGTTACAGAAATCATCCTACGGGGCCCTACAATTAGTAGCTTCTTCATCTATTTAGGACTTTCAAAATTGGTTGTATCCCAAATAGTTTTCCATGAAAGAGAGGGATTCGTGTCTAGATATTTCATCAATCAACAATTCTTTGATTGGGACTGGGATGTCGTGTTTTGGGAAATGTCGATTAAGGTCCATGAAGTCAATGAAGATTCTAATCTATCCATTATTATTTTTGACAAGGACTTTTTTTCCATCCAGATCAAGTATTGGACATCCCTTATGATGTTAGCTATGATTATATTTTCAATTTAAGACTCTTTTTTGATATCATGTGTCGAGTGGGTTCTTCTGGATAACGACTTATTGGATAAGTGATCTTCTTTTAAGCTGAGATGATGAGTGGAAACCTCAGGATCAAGGCCTGGCATTTTAATGTAGTTCCAGTAAAACACATCTCGATTATTTTTTAAGAAGGAGGTGTATGACTCATGATCTTAAACAGGAATATCCACACAGATCAGAGTGGGTTGCAGTTTGTTTTTGGTGCATGGAGTTATCTTTATAAGTTCATCGATTGTGGTGTAAACCCCTTCTTGGAACATAGGAGGGGCATCATTGAGGCCCTATTATTATTATTCTTTTTATTCTTCATTATCTTCATCTTCTTCCCCTACATATTCTTATGATTGGGAGATGATTTTTTAGATGAACTCTCCAATGATGGGAGAGAAATATTCTTTTTCCTTAATCCCTATGGTGCGGGTAGTTTGAGATCCAAAGGATGGGTTAGAATCAGTTTTAGTAAGGATTTTCATGAATTCAAGGGTGTCATCCCACATTTTCTTGCCTTTGGACTTGGTGGTCATAGAATACACCATGCAAAAAATTAGTTCTGCATCCGGACATGTAATTATGCATTCAAATTGGATGATGGGTAATACATGCATTTCCCCAAGTTACTGGAGGGGGTCAGAAGGATCCATTTACAATCCATTTGGGGAATTCATCTAGTCAATTTCATTTCCTAAAAGAAGTTTTTTCCCCATGATTCATAGAACCCTGTGTTGATATAATGTGACACACAAGATTCAAACATGGATTTTTCAACATGAAATGTACCTTGTTCCATTTGTTTAATATATAATGAACTGATGGTATGATGATGGAATTGCAGCATGCTGATGCAACCTCAGATTCCCTAAAAAGTATTTAAAATCCATTTTTTTCGTACTACTAATAACTAGGAATCTAACATGTGGTCTCTAAGATGAGTTTTATGCTTGATTTTTCCCAATGGTTTCTACTCTCTTTTGTCAAACCCCAACAGGGTGGTGGTGTAGGGTGTCAAGCTTTCTTCATCATATCCCAACCAATGATGTGTTCACCACAGGGGGATGTTGACTCCAGATCCATTACTAATGAAGATCCTCCAAACATCACTTCTATCTACCTTTCAGACACATATAAGAATTTGATGTGCCTTTGTATAATGGTGTCTCCATCCCTTACTTTGACGGAGATGACGGGGTGTCATTCTTTAGGAATGATCTCCATTCGATACATTTTTTACTACCAATTTAGTCTCAAACACCTGGGGACTTAGTAGGGCTTCAACAAGTGCCTCCCTATGATTTGATGGCAGGCTTAGTGCATCCAGGATTGACAATTGTTATTGTACTGAAGGAAACTACTTTAGGATATAATAGTTCTTATCTAAATGTTGGATAGTCCCAACTTGGGGTTTCTCCTTCACATACACATTTGGGATTTTGTCTTTGGACGTAGATGGTCTGGCCTTTTTGACAAGATCATGTGGTATTGCGTCCATTTCTAGGTTTGGACGAATTTGGTCACCTATATGACTTGGGATATTTGATATTTTTTCTTTCCCTGGTGGATTCCCAAAATAATTGGGCTTGGATTTATTCTGATGGGGGCAGAGGAGCACTCTACTTCTTATTGTGTCTTTCAGAGGGTCCTTCTGGGAGTTTCATCAAATTTAACGGTTTGACTTAGAGTGTGGTTGATAATTTAACTCCTACCATAGTCATGCCTTCTAGAAAACCTCTAGCCTCTGTGGCCTATTCCTCTATCTCTCTAGTTTGGAACGAGAAATTTGGGACTATTGTTGTAGTCTTCATCTGAGAAGGGGTCCATCAAGTGAATAAAATTAATGGAGTCAAAGATCAATTCATTATCCAGCACTATTTCTGTATGACTGTCTTCTTCTGATGGTACCGTATGGTGGGTCGGTGCCCGTTGTACCGTTTGGGGGGCGAAACCAGTTGTACCATTTGGTGGGGTGGTTCCCGTTGTACTATTTGGAAGGGCAGTGCCCATTGTGCCAAGTCTATTGGAATGAGGGTCAACATTGACTTAGGATTTGGTGTTAGCTTATCATTTTCCTCTTTTTTTCTATCCTTCCACCCTTTATTGGGTCACTGGGACTATGAAGATGATTTTGTTGCATCGGGAACTTTGGGAGGAACAATTGGTCATTTCAACTACACATGGAGGATTCCATGAACTCAGTTGAGAGTTTTACAAGACATCTATTTGTCAAACCTTTTCTCCTTCTTGTTAGTTACTTTCTTCAATTCCTCTTCATCACTCGAGTCTAAGGTAGAAACATACACCACATGTTCTAGTGGCGGACCCAATTTGACATGCTCGGAATCCACTATATTTTGAAGGAGATAATTAGAAATGAAGAATTCCCAGATTGTGTGCCCCAGTATCCATTGAAAGGGACAATGATTGGGACTGTCTTCGAGACCCACTTCATCGACTTGTTGTGGCTCTGGTAGCAGGAGCAGGTTCCAATTCATGGTGGTTATGAAGTAGCTACAGAACATGTCATCTCAGAATGAATATAAATTATTTATTCATTCACTGAACTGATTTATTTTATCACCCCTTCACTCATCTATTTGAGGTAGGGGTGGTTGTTGGCATCTAGTGGGTCTCACATAGTTCGGTGGGGTCCTCACAACTGGAGCTGGTTCTTTGGGTTGTTTAAGCATGACAGAATATGCTTCATCTTTTCGTGTTCTTTTCTCAGGGGATGATGGGGTTAATCGGGGGTTATGGTTGGTATGTTGCAGGGAGTCCTCTATCCTTTGGGCAATGGTACAGAAATATTTGAACCCACCTATGTACTTTACTGGGATGAGAGGCATTCAAAATTTATCATGGAGGTTATCAATGCACATTTAGAGAATCTCATCATGGGGAGAGACCGATTAAAGAAATAAGACAGGACATTCCATCTGGAAGTGGAGTCTAAGGCTCTTTCATTCTCTCAATGCATACAGTTCATGAGGTTACTAACCATCATCAGAGGCAGCATTGAACTGAACTGGAAGAGGAACCATCGCTGGAGGTCCTCCTAGACTGTGGATGAATTGGCTGGCTGGCTAGTATACCATATGAAAGATGATCCTTGTAGGGTTCATATGAAGCACTTGAGTTTGAATGCATCTTTCTGTTCAAGAGTGCCAATCATGGGAACACAGTAAGAGGAATAGTTCATTACATGCTTCTCATTTTCCTCTAAGCCATTGAATACTGGGAATATGAGGTTTCTATAATTTAGCTGTGGTAGAACATTGTCCACCCAATCGGGGTAGGGTTTGTGATCCGGTTTTATGGGAGCACACCACCCCTCCATATCTTCTAGTGTAGCTATTAGTTTATTGACGGTATTAAAGATCCCGTGAAGCATATCATGTCGGGCTTGAGCTTGAGCTGGTGAGGCAGGGGCCAAAATATGGTGTGTGAGGGATACTGGAATTTCGGGTTGATACCTAGTCGTAGGTATCATTTGTGGGTTTACCAGAATATATTAGGGCTCTCTTCCTAGTGGGGGAAGTCTTGATGTTCTTATAGAGATGGGATGAATGGACCACCAATCTTGCCTTCATTTACCAGGATAAGTTCCACTCATAAGGGAACCTCTAATAGGGGACCCTATTGTTGTTCCACAAGGGGAACACATCCGGTAAGGTAGCTCCCCCAACGTAGCTCAGCATTGATTCACCTATGCTCTTTAATTTCTTCCTCCTTCTTGGATAAACATTCCATTAGAGTGAGGGATGAATTATTAGTGGTAGGAGGAGGTGGGTCAGATACGGCCTCAGATTTATTCTTCTCCTTGTTGGAGTTTTGTGGGGGAGGTAGTAACAGATTAACCGAGGGGAACCCAAATTTAGGGTCACTCTCTGGTATCGAGTATACACACCATCAAGCTCGGTGTGAGATACCTCTATGAGGGAACCATCTACTTTTGTGTCCCTTCCATCTATGTCACTTTTGGTGAGATCAACGGGGTTGAAGTTTACTATGCTTACTATGACATATCGCATTAGGGGCGGTGTTCTTAGTGATGAATGGTATGAAGTCTTTATGTAGCCTTTATTGGATTTTCTCCTTCCAATATGCTGTATTTTTCATGATTCATGGAAATGATCGGCCCGATGGGAGATCGGATTAGACCTCATAACACACCTTTGTCCTGGAGGGTATGAACTATGAGAAAGAGTGCAACAAGTAATTGTTATTTCCATTATTCTTTGTAGATGGTGGAAGACCTATGTTCATTGTGTAGGGAGTTGAGGAAAATGCCCCTATCTGTGGGGTTGGGGTTGTTCCCGTTCTTCAATTTATGCATTATGGCCTGAATTTGTGGCTCTTATAGAGTCATTTGGATTTAAAAATTCCCCCATCTGTGTGGGATAGGGTTGTTCACCTATTACAGGGGTGGATGTCACAGTTTATACCTTTTGGATTTCATGTACTCTTGTGCAGGTGTGACTTGAGTATGGCTTTGGGCCGGCATGGAGTTGATGGTATTTTGAAGAAATGTGAAATGATGGGTGGTTGGCTTCCCTTAAGCAAGAAGACTTCTGAATGTTCTTGGTTTTCCGACTCAAAATCTTTTTGATGGATTGATCTCTTCGGACATGACGCTTTTGAGACATTCTCCTGGCAGATTTTGGTTGAGTATCATATATTCCCTAAGTAGGAATTTTATTTGGATGCTACCTCTGAGTGATGATATTGCAGGATTTCATTTCCCATGAGGCTTTCTGGAGGGGTGTAGGATGAATTATATGGCTCCATGTTCTCCTCATCCCTGAATGTGAACTCCAACTGGGGCCTTTCCAATGAATAGATGCAACTTATACAATGCATGGAGGCAAGTCAGTTAAAGGTTTTTCATTTCCCTTTCTGATTGTGGATGTCATGCAGATGGTAGGGATTACAAGTTGATTAGACGGTGAATCTTCTCTATTGTATTGACATGGTCTGTATACCCTTCATTGGGAAATAATTTCTCATTCACCTATCGAAGAGTCATCCATATATGGGGAAGAATTTCATGCATGAATTCCCCAAAAAACTCTCCTAGAATGTTGAAGTGAGAAGTGGTCGTAGGCCAATACATCACCGGTATATTATCCCTAGCTAGGTTTCTTCTCACAAAGAACATATCATGTTTTTTTTCATTCATAGTTACCTCCTATTTATATGACCAGCTTGATTACTTCCTAATGATTGCATTCCATGATATCAGGCTGGTGGGTGCCTCATTGTTATGTGAATGGTGCGAGGGTGGATCAGAAGACATGCATGGCCCCGAGCCATCCACTGGTTTAAAAATAATTCCACTAATTATAGGTAGAGTGCATGATGTTTCTGATTCCGTATTTCTGAGTTGCCTCATCATAGGATGGATTTGTCACATTTATTACAGAGAGGGGAGTACCTTCTTTCCGGTATGTGTTTCGGTTGTGGGGAGGACCATTGCAATTGGTGCTTCAATGGTGATAGATACTATTGAAACATGATTCCCTACCACAACAATTTTCATGGAGGCATATACCCTGGTAAGGACCTTAAGGGAGGGCTACAATGAGGGGAGGACCTTCTTGATTTTTAATGTTTATATGGGGAGTACCTTCACAACAGTATCTGTTGTGGGTAGGGCCTTCGCAATGACTATCATCATGGTGAGGACTACCGTCATGACTTGATACATGGATACAAGGAGAATGTTTGCAGTGCACATCCTGGGGAGGACTATCAGGGAGTGATACAGTGAGGGGAGGACCTTTATGCTGGTTGATGTTACTATGGGGAGGACCTTCTCAACAACTCCCATTGCAGGGAGGCCCTTCACAATGACTGTCATCATGGCGAGGAATACCATTATGACTTGATGTCCGACTAGAGTAAGAAGCATATCTGAAATGTATACCCTGAGGAGGACCATCAGGGTGGATGAAATCAAGGGTATGACCTTCTTTCTGTCTGATCTTTAGGTCTAGGATATTTCTACCATAACACACATCAGGATATAAGCTCTCATGATCAGTCATTTTTCCCATGAAGTGAGACCCTATGGGTTCTCTGTGTAGGACCTTCGGAGCAGCTGGTAGTGACATTGTGGGGAGGGCCTTTTCAACTTCTACTGAAACTTACATAATTTGGTAATAGACTGAAAACTTATTGAGATTTTATTGATATATATTTGAGGGCATCAAATACCCCATCTTCTATTATAGTAGGATAATGTATCTTCTTTTCATTTTATGGGTGCCTTTGGCACAATTAATTTATGGGTAATCTCTTGCAGGTCACTAGGTCCATCTGCTGTCAGTAATGGCAGTCATATATGGGTCCATGTTTTGTTGGGTCCCGTGATTTCATCGGGATACAGCGACAGAAATCTTGAGTTTTGGCAGTGGTATATGACTTCCCTATAGAGGCCACCATATTAGATCGGAATCCCCTTTTTGGAAGAGGTATTTGTTCCTAATCTGGTTGTCCGTGTATCAAGAGATATATCTATCGACCCTCCAGGACTGGAGTAGGGAAACTTAACTTCTCTGAGGTGACTAACTGATTTTGCGAGTGATTCATTCTGTTTGAGAAAACCAGGTCATAGTCCCAATTTATATCCTTGGTCGTCGATGGAATTATATCATGGCATGTTTAGAGGATATAGTATGGAATTGATGTCTAATATTCCATCATTTACAGAATATACTAGGATATATCTTTGGCTGGAATGGGTATAAAGACCCATTCTGATTTCATGGTCGGAGTTTGTGCCTACTCTAGTCCTCCACGTGTTGCCAACAGATACTGGTAGTTCTCCTTTGTCGGGATAGATGAATTAGTCTTCCACTAGTTGTCTTCTCTATTTGTCGTCATATTTTACTGGTGAACTTCATATTCATGAGCATGAATTTTCATCTACTCGAATTTCATTGTATTTGTCTCACAGGAATTTTATGCATCTTCATGAATTTGGCTCTACTCATATTTGGTTGTCGCCCTATTTGGATTATGGGCTTGATAGGCATCAACATGTATTTGTCCTTGTTTATAGCATGTTTTCCCTATTTGGATGGTGGTCTTGTTGTGCATCATTAGACATCTGCATTTTCCCATATATTTTCACTCTGTCTACATGGAGGGACTGGTGAGCACTAGAAAGAACATGAAATTGATCATATTGTGCCACCATTTTTCTATGGTGGGCTTGAGTTGAGGGGGGATAGGTTCATGTCTTCCTATTGAGTGTCGCTGGGTTAGTACGGCGGATTTGCTCCATAGGAACCAGTGTGATGGCGTGTTTCTAATTATATATTTTTCGCCCATTGAGAGCAGCCTGAGGGCCCTCAGTCTCCTAGACTTTGGTAGGTGCCCTCAGCGTAAGGTCCTCCTTGGTGAGAGGAGGCTTGGTCATCTAGTTTCAGTGTCAACATTCTATCCAGTGGATCCGTGAGTATGAACCTAGTGCACTTGAGATAAAGTTGTCAATATCAACGTCATCTACCTCCCTAGGATAAGGGAGGTACTCGTTATCACGTTCTGCAGAGAGGCTCTCGAAATGGTTTGAGATGACGACTATGGTTGCCTTGTGTTGGGGTTCTGACAACATCTGAAGAGGTGGGGTGGACCTACATGGACTATATGGTTTTTCTTGTAGCCTCAAACATTGGGAGAGTACCATTTTGGTGGTATTCCTTGATTAGTGTGTTGGATAACCAGTGTGGAAGATCTTGGAAGGCAAGGGAGTCCTTCTCTTCATTGAGGCTCTGGACACCCGTGGTATCGTTGATCCGTGCATCTGCATTGGTTGTGGGGACATCATTTTGATTGAAGGTTGCTCTCAGGAACATGAGGGATACATATATGACATAAAAACCACAAAACATCATCAAAGTAGAATTCTTTGAACTTGTGCCTATTTGGAGATTCAACTTTCCCCCTTCCTCTTTTCTTATTCTATGGGATGAAGGGGACTGAGTGGGGTAATCCTGCCACATTGTTTATGGATTCACATCGTGTTCAACATTTTTTCGACCTCCAAGTTGGCACGTTTAATTTAAACTGGGGTGAAGAAAATTTTATTAAATGTAGTATCCTTTTTTCATTTATCAATGGTATAGAACCTCCACCTAGTTTAAGGAATCACGTTAGGTTCACCATTTTTTTCTGCCTCTGAGGTGGCCTATTTTGGATGGTGTAGAAATAGTATGAAGAGGATCATCATCCGGGGATAGCCTTCGTGGCTCCGCATACCATGGTTATGTATACTCAAAGGGGTGCGCTGATGCGCCCGATGGTCTGTTAATATGGGTCTGGTGGATTTGATGGAGGCTTTGTCTTGATATTGGGGGAATGGTTAGTAGAGGGATTGCATATGAATGAACGGTAATGAAGGGGAGAGGTTGGAACCAAAGGAAACAATAATCGAAAACACCCCATTCCGCGTAATTATTTCGTATGCAGGATGGGGGAGGCTCTGTATACCATAGTGGTATGTGTGTAGAGGGGTAATATACATACCTATTCAATACAAGGTCATGGGTATAGATCACTATGTACCATGGTTGTACACATCCAACCATGCCACTCTGGGTTTCATTCGCCTACCGATGCGGAACGTGGCGCCGGGTTCTATCCGTGTAGCGGTGTGCGACATGGAGCACCATGACGAAGGAGGTTCTGGGGGACTTCCTTTTGCGGGGAATTCATCCATGATGATTATATGGTTTGTGGTTCACCAATTATGCTTGATGCTCTATTATTATTATTATTCAATTACCCTGTTTTATGGTTCACAGATAGTTATACATGTAGAGGATGCGGTTCGCAACTCGGAATTCAGTGGTGATTTAAGACTGTAGCTGAAGTCTTCTCTGAGTTCTTTCTCCTTCAACATTTCATCATCCTTGTCCATTTTATTACCATCCTATCTCCCTTCCTATCTTACAATCCTTTGTTTCATACCTCTAATATGATTATTTTATAGTGTATCAAGGTAATTGAATCTACTGGGCATGCAACACCAATTGTGGAGGTCCATTGAAGCAATATCCTATCCCGTGGATGACTCTGTCAACCGAGTTTGAAGAGGCTTCGATTTGCAATAATGGTTCGCAGAACCCTATTGGTTGGATTCTTCCACAAACTAACAAGTTCGTGGAATGGTACATTGATGGTCTTCTTTTGTTTGATCCCTTTAGCGACACGCTTTGCTGTTTTCCTTATTCGTTGGCCATCACTCTGCGAACTAGTAGTTCACGATTCGCTTCATGTACATGGTAGATCATGATCAAGCTAGTCCGAAAAAAATTCACAGTGATTGTATGTGGGCCACATTAAAGTCCATGAAAACTTGAATTCCTTAAAGATTCTTCTAAAAATTTCAAACTAATTTACGTCCATTCACTTTTATAGACATGTCGGAATACGTTTTTCCTTCTACAAAGTGAATGTGGGGGTATTTTCCACCCTTTGAAGAATTTTTAGGACCCTACAATAGTCAAAATAGAGTAATTAATGTATTTTTTTCTAGATTGAAGAATAATGTAATTTGAGTGTTATATCAATAATCTACTTGTTATATGAATTTTGGAAACAAATAATGATTGTACTATAGAACTGTTTCATTGAGGATTTGAGAGTGTATGGTACTATGAAAAGTGACTCAAAAGAATGTTAATCAGTTTTGAAAATACATGGTTATGGGAAATATAAACCGTAATATGGTCCTGATACTGAGGTATTGATATTATAATAAGAGATGATTTATTTGGATAAATTATAATGGATATTTCTTATTACCATGGAACTAATTAATTGTTTGTTTATTCCATCATTGAGGGAGTTTACAACATTATTGGATTTTAGGGGTATATCCAGTATTCTATAAGGAATAAGGGAGTGTGAATGTATTTAATGAGGTTTTATGGTAATTCCGAGAGTTACCTAGTTTTAAGAGAATACATGATTAAGTTAGTCACATGTTATTATGTGGAAACAAAATATTTTCTTTATGTTTACCTCCTATATAAATTTTTGGATTGTCAGTTTGAACACAAGTATTTTGGATCATCCAAAAGGGTGGAATGTAGTATACTGAGCACTTGATATTTTTTTTGAGGTGAATGTATAATCTATTGGATAAATTGACCTAAATATTTGGATTTATGTACACATATAATGGATTATGGAAATACTTGTGGAAATTATAATTTATCAAATGAGCTTCAGGTGTAAAAAATCATTTTTTTAACATTCATTTCCTAGTGTAAGGGATGGAGTGAAAATATATCAAAGAACAACCAAATAATGAGATTATGATTATGACAGGTAATGAAATCAATAATATTTTCTTGAGTTCTTATCTTGATAGTAAATTATTCCCCCTCTTCAAAAAAATAATCTAAATTTATTTATCCTAATACCTTATGTTATTTTTAACCTATGATACTTTAAATAACCATAAATTTATATCTTTGAGGCCCTCCACAACCCATTTTTTTCAATTTCTAATAACAATTTTAATGGGTAAGTGTGAACCATAACAAATTCAAATGAGATAAAAGAATCAAGATTAAGACCACCATAGGCCACCTACTTGACTCCAAGATGCTGCCAATGAAAAAACCATTTCAAATTTTGAAATAAAAAAATAGTGAAATTGTCATCGTGTCGCCATTGCCTCGTGACACACTTCCTGACACCAAAGACTCAGTCATCTATCTCCATAGTAGACCCCCCTTCATCACTATGATCAGCGCCGGTATCCACTAAATCCTCAGACCACGAACACTGAACACACCAATATCCTTTCCATTGACGAATCACCATCAGATATAACCGAAATCCATACCATATACAAATTTCAAATCAACACCATTCATGAAAATCTTTGCACAAAATGGTAACAAAATAGATCTATCAATGTGCTCTTTTCTTCTTGCAAAACATCATCGCATCGATGTCATCACTAACAGAATGTTGCCTTCGTTTCTCGAAGATCAATCCAAACAGCTTACCAAAGATCCGAATAAAAAATTACACCAAAATTCATCCAAAAAATATCATAACAAACTATGTAAACCGAAATCAAGAAGCAATACATCACCAGAGAAAACCACTGAAGAAGCTGAGGAAGAGAAAAGGTACCAGAAATGTGAGAGAAATTAACGCTGACAAGAGGATGCACTGAAACCGCCGCCAGCCCCCCTCAAATTATGTGTCTCTAATTAATACCAATGTTCTTATATTCGTAATCCTAATTTACTGGTTACGGTTTTATTTCCCTTTACCTCTTATACGAAAAATTTTTATTAACCCTATTTCTGATATGGGTTTTCTACAAAGGTATTTTCTATTTTCAACATTTTATTTTCATAGACCATTTTCAAATTGCAAGGACAAAATTTATTGAAGGAGTGAATGTAATGCCCTTGAATTTCATTGTACATTTTTTTAATGTTATTTAATAGCGTATATTGCACAAAACACTGACTTAGATTTCATTATATGTAAGACTGAGTTTATGTGAAACAACACATTAGTATTATAATTATTTAAATGATATATTTATTTATAAATTATATATTGTAATATGAATAGTAACAAATAATTTTTAAAAGTTATTTTCAATTTTTTCACATAAAAAAATATTTATAATGAAATGTATAAGTTTTTTTAAATAGTTATATATTTTGAAACACAATTTCTTAAAAAGAACTACTTTTTCTATCCATTTTATGGACATTAAAAAAATAAATTTTTGACACTTCTAAAAATTGAATTCCGTAATACAGCCTTTATTTTTGAATTCATAATATCAAAATTATCTTTGGTTGAATTTTTGATATTTTTCTGAAATTATTGAATTTTTTATGAATAGGTAAAAATACTTCATAGTACAATAAACCATACTTTTTCAATAAAATAATTATTTTTAATTAAAATTTATCTTAATGTAAAAATTTATAGAAAATACATATATTAGTCCAATGTAATTCATTTGAGTCATTTTATAATAATATTAGATGTAGGAAATTTTATTGATCTTTTAAACGTCTTTTACCCACATTCTAGGGACATTTGCAAATTTGAAAAAAAACGTAATTTTACCGCTTTTGTGAATTTAATGTAACACCCCAAGATTTCATAGTGTGTTATTTCTTCAAAATAATTTAATAACTTGCACTACACGCAACACCGAGTTCAATTGCACCATGACTTACCAAAAAAAAGCCATTAAAAGAGGTCATGAATAGTATTAACTAAATTTTAAACTTTATATAATCCTTATAATTTTAGAATCCATATTATGAGTTTCTTAGTCATAATGCAAGAACAGATTCATTTTTAGTATTGCACTTTTATCAACTTTTGATAGTGAAACCTTTTTAAATACAATATTTTAAACTTTTTGACTAAATGGAGACGTCAAAAAATTTAAAATGAAACATCCCAAGCTTCCACGGTACGCTTTCCTTTGAATAAAACAGTAGCGTGTGTTGTACGCAACTTCGAGTTCTAACACACCGTAACCAATCAAACTAGCTGTTATGAATAGTAATACCTACTTTTTGAAGTTATATATATTTTATATTTTAAAATGGACTTCATTTTTGGATTCGGAATATCAAATTTAGCCTAAGGTGAAATTTTGGTACTTTTCGGATAACTTTCATATTTTGATGAATAGTGAAAATTACTAAATTTTAATTAAAAACAACTTTTTTAATCAAAATAATTAATAGTGATAAATTATGAATTTGAGTGGATTTAAAGTATATTTAGAATATATTTTTACTATTTAATATAATGTTGGTCATTGGACATAATTTTACAATTAAAACGAACATAAACAAGTGTCAATCTTTTGATAGTTATTATCTCTTAAAAACACGCTTTTTGTTTTGACAGCGGGAATTAATTTTAAATTAATTTCTTCCACTTCTGTGTTTAGAATTTAGTAAAATGGATTCCATATTTCGAATCAGGATGTTCAAATTGTGTAAATAGGTAACTTTTATTTTTAGACATTTTGAATAATTACTGCGGTAAATATTTTATTTACCATGGTTAAGGGTAAATCCGGTAAATAAGGGTTAAAAAAATAATATTATAATAATACTAAATTACCCTAAAACGTGTCTTAACCCTATTGGTTGATAAATGGTCGACCATGGGCATCTTTGTGTCAATTTCGGGACCCCATGGATCCACTTGTAAGTGATAATGACACATTATTTTAATTAAGTCAAAATGAATACAAAAATGACACAAGCATATATCTTTTAGAAAAACAATTGTTACATAGAGTTATATAAGTTGGATTTTAGATTATAAATATTCATTAGAACGATAAAAAGATTTCCTACATAATGATATTTTATTTATAATTTTTAGACATTAAATAATTTATTTTATTTATGACACAATGATGATGCAGTAATTACTATAATAGTGAAAAATTAAAATAATTGATATTATAAATACCCAAATAAATATAATATGAAACTTTTAATGAACTAAACTAATTTTATAGGATAATATGATATATTAGGATTGATTTAATTGAATGTTTTCGAAATAATCAATCTGTTATGAGTTTCACAAAAATCAACTATTGAATAGTGTCAAAATTGACATAAAAGAGTTCTTAAAACAAATATTATATTATTAATTGATATTAAATTCCTAAAAATATAAGGTTCGGCCAAGAGACTTATATCATGATAGGTTAATCATTAATGTACCACTTGGGGGTCGCTTGGATGTATATAGTAAGTTTATTAACCATATTATATAAAAATACAAAGAGACATTGTAAAAGTGAAACTAATTAACTTAGAGTTAATACTTAAAGATAAGGTTAATATAAGTACCCAAACCTATCTAAATTCTATTTGTTGAGTGGTTTTAGACCTATACCCACATTAACCTTTGAATAATAAGCTTTGGAGCCATTATAAACCGAATATGAATTTATTATAAATTAATATTTCTAGCTTTTCCAAAGGTGCCCCTCACCCCTCTTATAAAAGGGCACTCCTCCTTCTCATTTCTTCACACCTTCAAAGCCTTTTGGTTCGGCCAAACTCTGCCCCACTACTCTCCCAACATCCCTAACTACAACCTAGAGGCCTTAGTTGGATCAGAAAGCCAACCTAAGGAGCCCTTTTGATCAAATCAAAAGGAAGAACCCGAAGAAGAGGTAATGATTTCACCACCCTTCTCCAAGTTCATTTCTTCTTCCACTTCTTCTTCCTTTGTTCTTACCATTCTAAAATAATAACTCCAGTATCTCAAATATATTGTGATGTTATTATAAATATGGTACAATCATATTCAGTATTCTATCCACCCTTTGAATAACATGTCACCATACGTGCGTACGTACGGCTTACCGTCTCCACGTCGTGGTGTAATTGTTATTCAATATATTATTATTTGGATGGGTATAATAATGATGTGTAACTCATGTAAATAATAAATATAACATGTTAATTATTATTTATATATGATATATCATCCATTTATATATTATTTTAATATCAAATAATGATATTGTCGCTCGTGCGTACGTACGGACTACCGTCTCCACGAACGCGATGAGATTCATTCTCCATCGTATCCATTCAAGTATAATTATCATTTGATGATTTAAAAATGATGTTTAAGGACTTGATATCATTCTGTATATGAATAATAAACAACCTATCCATTACAAAAAGGTCTTACGTAACAAAACATATAAAAGAAAACAAGTAAGTTAACACCCGAAACAACGATAATACTAAGATATTATTATAAATCTATATTAAAAGATCATATATGATATCATATTAATGTATATGATTCTTGTATAATTTAGTAACAATTATTTCACCATTATACAGGAGGTTAGCCTACCCCAACCAAGGAAAAAGTACAAGGTAAGGGTTATTTCACAATCTCTTCATTATCCGAGGTTGTTTATACGTAATAATCTACTGGGATATCTTTATCATCCACATCCATGTTTCTTAAAAATGTATTTCAAAACATTTTTAATATTTACAAGAATATGGGTTAAAGTCATTTATACCCTTGTTTGACTTTTTATAAGAGGTTTATAATGGAATCTTTCCGTCGTTTTCAAAACAAGGTCCTTTTTAACCTTTTCGACAGAATTGAGGTAAGAATGTTTTTTTAACTTATACGGCGGGTGCGGTTATTTTACGCCGTTATAAAATCTTCAAAGCTTTCCTTACAAGCTTATAAGAATATTTTCAAAGAAAATGTTTTATTTTATATGGATCTTAAATGATTTCAAAATAAAAGGAAATATTTCTTTAAAAAGAATTTTGATTTCATCTACGTCAACATCCTTTGATGGATTTTAAGATTATTTGAAGTTGATTTATTATGATACAAAACTTATATATTGTACTGAAGGTTTTGTGATATGTTTGACTATGGATGTGCTATTTTTATACCATTCATAGTTTATGGTGAAATTATTGACATTTCGTATGCTAGTTTTAATACGAATGTTTATGTTATGTTTAAACCTTTTCATATGGGAATGCATTGGACTTAATAAGTGACGGGTGGAGCCCGCTATAGCTCCTCGATGCATCGGTAGGTCTCATGAGACAAACGAGTGTCTTGGCACAAGGCCTTGACAAAATCTTATTTGTAGTCTTGGCACGAGGCCTTGGCTATGTGGTTATGATAGTCTGGCATTATGCATTCCAACATTATCAAAGTGGTTATTGATTTTTGCATGTGATTATTCGATTAGTAGAATATCCATGTGAATAAGTAAATGGAATTATTTCATTTTATTTATGTCGTACCATGTTGAAAGTTCATGTTTGAAAGGCTTTTGTTTTAGTTATACATTGCCTTAAATGTTTATTCTTATTTTTGAATGTTCCGCTATATTGTTATCCTTACTGGGCATTTGAGCTCACCCCTTTTCTATGTTTTATTTTTCCCAGGAAGTGAAGAAGTAAATTATGAATGACCTGCGGGGATATTATATGGGGATATGAGTGTGGATTATGGAGACATTATGTTGTTGTAGTAGTTTTTCATTTTATGATGTAATGTAAAACTTATGAATATATCTAGTATTTCAAAGGCTACTAAACCAATCGGTCTTTCGAGATTTGATCTTTCTTGTGATCATACCAATGTTATGTAATAATTCACCGACTCTGGGTAACTGGGGTCGGGGCGTTACAGTTGGTATCAGAGGAAGCTTAGTACAATCCTTGGAAGCTAGATTTAGATAAACTCTGATTAGAGCACGTAGACCTAAGATGAACTTTGAGGATTAGTATAGAAGAACTTCCTAGAATTTTGGTATTGTAGAGATTTTGTGAGTTTTCCAAGCAATACATCCCTGTCTGGATACGAGCAGGTAGAGGCGGCTCTGGCACAGATGTACCTAGGGGTAAAACCCGAAAACACCGCTTTGAGCTAGACTCGAACGGGAACTGGTGCACGACAACGGGCCTTGCTGCACTCTTGGTTACGACACTCCCGGGGGATATGCTTAGGATAACTCTCATTTTCTTTACAAATCATTATGAAGGGTTTATGAGTATATACATCCTCAAAGGAGATATTTTTATTATTATGGATTATATCTATAAATAGTTCAATTTATGTTAAGTGTTTTATAATTATGGGATTATGTATTTTGATTCATAAACTGATCTAGTGTATGCCATTGTTTAGAAATGGCGCCCAGTAGAAGGAATGAGAACTCCGGAAATGCACATGATCCAAAGAGAAGGAAGGATCATATCTTTCATGGTCTTAAGCTAGAATTTATAAGAGAAATAGTCTCCCATGTATTATCATCATATGAAGAAATAATATCATGTATTGATAAGATAAGTAAAGAGATTACTGAGTCCTATGGCTTTGAAGGGAAGCAAGAGAAGAAAAGGATAGAAGAGAGAAAGATGGATAAAGGGAAGAGGGAAAAGAAGAATTTTCCCATATGTGGTAACTGTGGAAAGAAACACCCTGGAACTTGCCTGAAAGGAATGGGAGTTTGTTATAAGTGTGGAGGAAAAGGGCACAAAGTACGTGACTGCAAGGGTAAGAAAATGGTTTCAAATGTACAATGCTTCATTTGCAAGGAGTTTGGACACTACGCGAACCTATGTCCCAGTCATCAGACTATGACGCAAATGATGCTATTGGATAATAATCAAGTTATGATACTACCACAGATGAAGAGGAATGATTAGAGTTCTTATGTTGATTATGTCAATTGAGTGTTGTATCAACAATGTACTTGTTATAATAATTATGGAGTATATAAGGATTGTACTGCAGTACTATTTCATTAAGGACTTGAGATGGTGTGGAACAAAGAAAAGTGACTCAGTAGCAGGTTAAATGTTTGGAAAATATATGGTTGAGAGAAAGATAAACCATAATATGGTTCAGATACTGAGGTGGTGATTTTAGAATAATACATGATTGATTTGGATAAATTATATTGGATATTATTGACTACCTTGAAGCTGATTAATGATTATTATATTCCATCATTGTTGGGGTTTAAAACATTTTTGGATTAATGAAGTATATCCAGCATTCTATATGGAATAAGGGAGCATGAATGTAATCAATAAGGAATATGGTAATACATGATGAAGGTATTCATATGATATTACGGGGTAAAAAGGATCTATATTATGTTTACCTTCCTTATAAATGTTAGACTGTGAGTTTGGACAGATGTATTTTGGATAGTTCTAGTTTGGATTATTTTGGATTGCCATAAAAGGACAACCCGGAGGTCGGGCGGCAACCCGTCGCGTCTGGCAAGGCTGCGAGACTTGAACCCGCAACCGAAGGGCGACAAGGGTGTATCACCTACCACTGGACCATGAGATGTCCTGGATTAAATAATGTAGTTTTTATTAAAAGATCATGTAGATGAATTATAAATTCGTTTATTTTAGAACCCTATACGAATAGTGTAAATAGAATTTTTTTTACATTCTATTATCTTTTAGAGTGAAAGATGAGTTTGTGGTAGAAATTTATTAATGGATAAAACTCTAATTATAAAGTAAGTATATCTCCTTATGATCTTAGCCAATCTCATAAATAAATTCCTCAATATTAAGAAAAGAAACTTTGAACAAAAATGTTTTCCTAGATGGTACCTTAAATCATCACTAATTTTTGGCTTTGGGATTGTTGGCCTTTTTATAGCCATGTTCTCTACCACTCTCCATCAGATAATTGATGGTTAGATTTTTCTTCCATATCCATATTTTACTACAGGAAACCCTAGTATGTGTTATTTTCGGTAATCTTCATACTTTCGACTCTTTATTTTAAATAGAGGCCTCATTAATTCATTTTTCGATGTGGGATTTCAACTAGGATACTTTGAAACGTCAAAAATGTGTTATCCTAATACCCTATGTTTTGTTGAACCGATGGTATTTCAATTCATCATAGATTGATGAATTTAAGGACCTCAATTTTATACTTGTTTGTGAATGATGACCTCAATCACTACCTATAAATATTTACGTTTTTCCTCCGATTATATGTCTCTAATTTCCACCAATGTTCTCCTAATCGAGATCATAATTTGGTGGTGACCCTTTGATTTCTCTTTTCCTCATATTAAGACTAAATTTTAGTAACCCAATTTCCGATGTGGGTTTTCCCACAAATATATTTTCTACTTTCAACCTTTTATTTTCGAAGAACAATTTCAAATTGCGAGGACGCAATTTATTGAAGGAGGGGAGAATGTAACACCCCAAGATTTCATAGTGTGTTATTTCTTCAAAATAATTTAATAACTTGAACTACACGCAACACCGAGTTCAATTGCACCATGACTTACCAAAAAAAAGCCATTAAAAGAGGTCATGAATAGTATTAACTAAATTTTAAACTTTATATAATCCTTATAATTTTAGAATCCATATTATGAGTTTCTTAGTCATAATGCAAGAACAGATTCATTTTCAGTATTGCACTTTTATCAACTTTTGATAGTGAAACCTTTTTAAATACAATATTTTAAACTTTTTGACTAAATGGAGACATCAAAAAATTTAAAATGAAACATCCCAAGCTTCCACGGTACGCTTTCCTTTGAATAAAACAGTAGCGTGTGTTGTACGCAACTTCGAGTTCTAACACACCGTAACCAATCAAACTAGCTGTTATGAATAGTAATACCTACTTTTTGAAGTTATATATATTTTATATTTTAAAATGGACTTCATTTTTGGATTCGGAATATCAAATTTAGCCTAAGGTGAAATTTTGGTACTTTTCGGATAACTTTCATATTTTGATGAATAGTGAAAATTACTAAATTTTAATTAAAAACAACTTTTTTAATCAAAATAATTAATAGTGATAAATTATGAATTTGAGTGGTTTTAAAGTATATTTAGAATATATTTTTACTATTTAATATAATTTTGGTCATTGGACATAATTTTACAATTAAACCGAACATAAACAAGTGTCAATCTTTTGATAGTTATTATCTCTTAAAAACACGCTTTTTATTTTGACAGCGGGAATTAATTTTAAATTAATTTCTGCCACTTCTGTGTTTAGAATTTAGGAAAATGGATTCCATATTTGGAATCAGGATGTTCAAATTGTGTAAATAGGTAACTTTTATTTTTAGACATTTTGAATAATTACTGCGGTAAATATTTTATTTACCATGGTTAAGGGTAAATCCGGTAAATAAGGGTTAAAAAAATAATATTATAATAATACTAAATTACCCTAAAACGTGTCTTAACCCTATTGGTTGATAAATGGTCGACCATGGGCATCTTTGTGTCAATTTCGGGACCCCATGGATCCACTTGTAAGTGATAATGACACTTTATTTTAATTAAGTCAAAATGAATACAAAAATGACACAAGCATATATCTTTTAGAAAAACAATTGTTACATAGAGTTATATAAGTTTTATTTTAGATTATAAATATTCATTAGAAATATAAAACGATTTCCTACATAATGATATTTTATTTATAATTTTTAGACATTAAATAATTTATTTTATTTATGACACAATAATGATGCAGTAATTACTATAATAGTGAAAAATTAAAATAATTGATATTATAAATACCCAAATAAATATAATATGAAACTTTTAATGAATTAAACTAATTTTATAGGATAATATGATATATTAGGATTGATTTAATTGAAATTGTTCGAAATAATCAATCTGTTATGAGTTTCACAAAAATCAACTATTGAATAGTGTCAAAATTGACATAAAAGAGTTCTTAAAACAAATATTATATTACTAATTGATATTAAATTCCTAAAAATCTAAGGTTCGGCCAAGAGACTTATATCATGATATGTTCATCATTAATGTACCACTTGGGGGTCTCTTGGATGTATATAGTAAGTTTATTAACCATATTATATAAAAATACAAAGAGACATTGTAAAAGTGAAACTAATTAACTTAGAGTTAATACTTAAAGATAAGGTTAATATAAGTACCCAAACCTGTCTAAATTCTATTGGTTTAGTGGTTTTCGACCTATCCCCACCTTAAACTTTGAATAATAAGCTTTGGAGCCATTAGAAACCGAATATGATTTTATTATAAATTAATATTTCTAGCTTTTCCAAAGGTGCCCCTCACCCCTCTTATAAAAGGGCACTCCTCCTTCTCATTTCTTCACACCTCCAAAGCCTTTTGGTTCGGCCAAACTCTGCCCAAATACTCTCCCAACATCCCTCACTACAACCTAGAGGCCTTAGTTTGATCAGAAAGCCAACCTAAGGAGCCCTTTTGATCAAATCAAAAGGAAGAACCCGAAGAAGAGGTAATGATTTCACCACCCTTCTCCAAGTTCATTTCTTCTTCCACTTCTTCTTCCTTTGTTCTTACCATTATAAAATAATAAATCCAGTATCTCACATATACTGTGATGTTATTATAAATATGGTACAATCATATTCAGTATTCTATCCACCCTTTGAATAACATGTCACCATACGTGCGTGCGTACGGCTTACCGTCTCCACGTCGTGGTGTAATTGTTATTCAATATATTATTATTTGGATGGGTATAATAATGATGTGTAACTCATGTAAATAATAAATATAACATGTTAATGATTCTTTATATATGATATATCATCCATTTATATATTATTTTAATATCAAATAATGATATTGTCGCTCGTGCGTATGTACGGACTACCGTCTCCACGAACGCGATGAGATTCATTCTCCATCGTATCCATTCAAGTATAATTATCATTTGATGATTTAAAAATGATGTTTACGGACTTGATATCATTCTGGATATGAATAATAAACAACCTATCCTTTACAAAAAGGTATTACGTAACAAAACATATAAAAGAAAACAAGTAAGTTAACACCCGAAACAACGATAATACTAAGATATTATTATAAATCGATATTAAAAGATCATATATGATATCATATTAATGTATATGATTCTTGTATAATTTAGTAACAATTATTTCACCATTATACAGGAGGTTAACCTACCCCAACCAAGGAAAAAGTACAAGGTAAGGGTTATTTCACAATCTCTTCATTATCCGAGGTTGTTTATACGTAATAATCTACTGAGATATCTTTATCATCCACATCCATGTTTCTTAAAAATGTATTTCAAAACATTTTTACTATTTACAAGAACATGGGTTAAAGTCATTTATACCCTTGTTTGACTTTTTATAAGAGGTTTATAAAGGAATATTTCCGTCGTTTTCAGAACAAGGTCCTTTTTAACCTTTTCGACAGAATTGAGGTAAGAATGTTTTTTTAACTTATACGGCGGGTGCGGTTATTTTACGCCGTTATAAAATCTTCAAAGCTTTCCTTACAAGCTTATAAGAATATTTTCAAAGAAAATGTTTTATTTTATATGGATCTTAAATGATTTCAAAATAAAAGGAGATATTTCTTTAAAAAGAATTTTGATTTCATCTACGTCAACATCCTTTGATGGATTTTAAGATTATTTGAAGTTGATTTATTATGATACAAAACTTATATATTGTATTGAAGGTTTTGTGATATGTTTGACTATGGATGTGCTATTTTTATACCATTCATCGTTTATGGTGAAATTATTGACATTTCGTATGCTAGTTTTAATACGAATGTTTATGTTATGTTTAAACCTTTTAATATGGGAATGCATTGGACATAATAAGTGACGGGTGGAGCCCGCTGTAGCTCCTCGATGCATCGGTAGGTCTCATGAGACAAACTAGTGTCTTGGCACAAGGCCTTGACAAAATCTTATTTGTAGTCTTGGCACGAGGCCTTGGCTATGTGGTTATGATAGTCTGGCATTATGCATTCCAACATTATGAAAGTGGTTATTGATTTTTGCATGTGATTATTCGATTAGTAGAATATCCATGTGAATAAGTAAATGGAATTATTTCATTTTATTTATGCCGTACCATGTTGAAAGTTCATGTTTGAAAGGCTTTTGTTTTAGTTATACATTGCCTTAAATGTTTATGCTTATTTTTGAATGTTCCGCTATATTGTTATCCTTACTGGGAATTTGAGCTCACCCCTTTTATATGTTTTATTTTTCCCAGGAAGTGAAGAAGTAAACTATGAATGACCTGCAGGGATATTATATGGGGATATGAGTGTGGATTATGGAGACATTATGTTGTTGTAGTAGTTTTTCATTTTATGATGTAATGTAAAACTTATGAATATATCTAGTATTTCCAAGGTTACTAAACCAATCGGTCTTTCGAGATTTGATCTTTCTTGTGATCATACCAATGTTATGTAATAATGCACCGACTCTGGGTAACTGGGGTCGGGGTGTTACATTTAATATCAAATATCTGAAAGACACCATTGTCATTAGTATGTAAAATCTGTTTCAATGGGATGAAAATATATTTCTGTGAATAATAACTTGAATTTTATTTACCATGATTAAAAGTAAATATGGTAATTAAAGGTAAAAATAATATTATAATAATATAAAATTACCCCAACACATGAACAAATTCTATTGGATAAGTGTTATTAGACCAAAATAAACCTTGTGAAAAAAAAGTGATCCTTTTTTATCCACTTGCGTTAGATTAGGATATTTATTATATTTTATTTGAAGAAAAGATAAAAGTGTAAAATTCAAATTTTAATAACTAAAATATTTTTAATAAGGGTTATACATAAGATATGTTCTGCTATAAATATTCATTATAAATATAAAATTATTTTTCTACATCATGATATTTTATTTAAAATTTTTATACTTTAAATATTTCAATTTATTTTTTGAAATAATGATAATGGTATAGTTACCTTATTAATTAATGATTAAAATAACCTATATTATAAATATTAAAATAAATGTTATTTGAAACATTTTATGTCATAAAATAATTTTCTATGTGACTATGTCAGGTTAGGATTGATTTAATTTATTTTTTCGAATTAATTGAGTTTTATGACTTTTACAAAAATCATGTATTAAATATTAACAAAATTGACATAAATGATATTTAAAAAAATTATTATTTTATTATATAATATAAATGTCATAAAAATCTAAGTTTTTTTCATATAAAATTGATAGTGGTTATATTTCATATTTTATCCACTTTAGGTTCATTTGGAAACTTATTGTATCTATATTATCCTTGGAGTATAAAAATACAAGAAAACATGGTAAGAGTTAAACTACTAAACAAAGGGTTAAATCTAAAAGATAATGTTAATATGATGACATAAACATGTCTAAAACCAGTTGGTTCAGTGGATTTTGACCCAAAATTATCTTATACATTAAATAAATAAATTTTGAGATATTATAAACCGAAAATTATTTAATAATAATTTAATATCCAAATATTTTTCATAAAGTGCCACTCACCTCCATTAAAAAAGGGCACCTCCCTTTATTTTTAATTCACAACTATAGAGCCCTTTGGATCAACAACCCACTACCCAAATATAATCTCAAATTCCCTAATATAATCCTAGAGTCCTTATGTTGAGAATAATGCCAACATACGGAGCCATGTTTTCTAATCAAAAGAAAAGACCTGAAGAAGAGGAAATTAGTTTATCACCTCTTTCAATGCTCTTTTCTTCTTCTACATCTATTTTCATTATTTTTACCATAATAAAATAATAAATCATGTCCCTTATACATTATGGTATGTTATTATAAATATGTTACATCCATATTAATTATTTTATCCATCCAATGAGTTACAAAGTCACCATGTGTGCATATGTGTGGGTTACCGTCTCCACGTCGTTGTGTAGTTTGTTATTCAACACAAATTTTTTTGATAAGTATAATAATGAGTATAATTAGTGTATATAATTAATTTAACATGGTAACAATTATTTATATATAATATACCGTCCAATTAAACGTCGTTTCACCATCAATATAATGATATTGGCACTCGTGCGTACATACGGATTACCCCCTCCAGGACGCGATGAGATTCATCTTCGACAATCACCATTCATGAATTTATATATATATATATATATTAATTATGAGATATATCAAATAATAGTTCCACTTTAATAATATATATTTATGTATATAACAATATTTTGTTTACTTACTTCTATACTATACGATAAGAAAATAGAAACAACATTCACCCGTACGAACGGACTACCGTCTCCATGAACGGTGATTCAATTTCATATATCTATCAATTATACAAACTCATATTCTGAATATATATATTATACAAATCATTTTTTATATTTTTGAAGTTTTTAAATCATTATCTATGTGATATGTTCAAGAATAAAAAGTTAAAACACATATAATAAAGAAAACGATTATTACATGAAATGTTACTTATTCTTTGAAATTATTATTAAATGGGTAGTATAATGTCATAAATGAATAATAAATGATATCATAAATACTATTATGGTTTTGGTAAAATTTAATAACATACTATGGTATTTATACAGGAGTTTATAGGTACTCTCGACTAATATAATGTACAACGTAAGTGTTAATTCCTTAATATTATTATTATCTACGAATGATTATGTGTATGTATTTTCTGGGAAATATTTATCATCCAACTACATTCTTCATAAAAATTATTTTAAAATTAATCATTTAAGATTTTATGTAAGGGTCTCTTTAACTAGATCATCATTTTAAATGTTTTAAAGATGTATTTTTCTAGATCTTTTTAATTAATGTTCAAGTTTTTAAAATGATTTTAAGGATTTATTTACACAGACATGATTGTTTGAAAATGTTATTTTCTTCAAAATTTTAAATGTGGTATGGGAAACTTTTATTCAACAATATATTTTAAATTACATCCTTTAGAAATTGTAACTTTATATGATTTTATGAAAAAATTATATTTCTCTCAAAGAGTTTTACTGATTATTTTCATCTATGGAAACATCCTTTATTGGATATTATTATTAATTATGGTTGATTTATTATAATAAAATATTATATATTATATCGAATGAGTTATTATATGTTTGACTGTTGATGTGCTATTTTTATACCATTCATGGTTTATGGTTAGAGTATTGACATTTTGTATGCTAGTTTTAATATGAATGATAATGTTATGTTTCACCCTTATCATATGAGGAATTCAATGGACATAGTATGTGATGGGGGGCCTTATATAACCCCTCAATTAATTGGTAGGTCTCATTAGACAAAATATTATCTTGTCAATAGGCATTTACAGAATATTTATGAATGGTTTTGGCACAAGGCCTTGACGTATTGGATATTATGTCTGATATTATACATTACCTCATTTTGAAATTTTTTATTACATGTGATTATTCGATTAGTAGAATATTCATGTGCATGTTTATAAGGTAATTTTTGACTTATTTTTACCAAGTTATGTTCAATTTTTTTTTAAAAGGCTGCTATTTTTATTATATATCTTTCCTTAAAATATTATATTTTTCGCTGAATTATTTACCCTTAATGAGCTTCTATGCTCACCCATTTCTATGGTTTTATTTTCCGTGGATGCCAAGAAGTGAATAATTATTGATATGAAGTGTTAATATTGGGTAATATTGTAACCCTAAAAGTATTATCTCTGTTTTATTTTATAATAGAAACTTTAATGTTATTTTCTTGTTTGAAATCTATTTTCCACGACTGCAAAATTGATCGGTCCTTCCAGACTTGATTCCTTCTAATTATTCCAATGTTTTAAACTAATGCACTGGCTCCAGGATTTGGGGGCCAGGGAGGTACAATTATTATGAATCATTTGTGAATTGATAATCTGTTTTCCAAGGAAAAATGAACAAATCACCTTTTAGTGGAAAGTGGAAATGAATGGTTGACTATTGGATCTTATACAGGGTGATGTATATGGACCAATTAGTACTCAATAAACTAGTGGTTTTAGGTAATTTTTTACTTTTATGGATGAATTTATATATTATGGTAATATGATCTTTATAATACATTACTATGATTATTTTGACAATTTTAAATAGTTTCATAATGAATTAAAAAAATCTTGTATGATATATTAATAAGATTATCCAATTGGATCAAGTAGGTGAATACTTAATATTTGAATTCATTGAATATATATGATACTGTGGAATTATTTTAAAATTAACTAATCACATAAAACTATAGTTGAATATTTTGTTTGAGAGGAGGAATTTTACCTTATTAGTCATTGTTTAATCAATGATGAGTCAATGTGATTTTTCTAATTCATTTTGTTGTTATACATTATATACTTCTATATTTATAATTAAATGTATTCTACCTAAACTAGTAATAAATATATCATATTACATATAGTATATTAAATATCCCAGTCCATATTATGTGAATAATTGGGGATGTGAAGCATTTATATGATTATTTTCTTCTGATAATCTTAACTCCAAATATGACATTTTAAAAAACATTATCCCAAGTAAACTAAGTGATATTATTTCAATAATCATATTGAGAAAACAAATTGGGGTTTGATTTTATAAATTACATGAGAAGTAATTTATTGATCCTAGGGATAGTGTATGTAATGTTAAATATAGTGATGTTGAAGACTAATGAATGGGAAATGTTACTAAGATGCAGGTTAAGCACATTCCAAAAATATTTATAGAAGGAAAATGAATACAAGATGAACATTATCCATAATGGTTTGAAATAATTCATTAATATCTCATGAGATATTGATTTCATGTAACTAATGGTGATTCGGTAATGTTTATATATTATGAATCTACTAACTTTCTGGAATCCATTAAAATTTTTCATTATGAGAAATCTTCAAAATGTGAAAAATTTGAAATGGAATCCATGCACTCTAACCATGTTTGTAACATGATATATTAACCTAAGGTGGTAATAACCTTTGGGTATGTGTGGTTTTTTCATAAGAAAATGGCATGGTTGTTATATTTACTACATTTAAATAAAAACTAGTTGTAAAAGGTAATTAATAATATCATGGTGTTAATAATGAACAGAACTTTTCACTAACTATGATGAAAAAGTAAAATTAGTTTTTACTATTCATATAAACTCATTTTCATTATGAGATTTATCAAATGGATGGCAAAACCAATTTCCATTATTTGAATTTAATTATGTATGTGTCTATAATTTAGAACAAAGGATTTGGAGTTCCAATTGAGTTGTCTATGAATGAAAGTTGTAGTGGACTATTTATGGATTGAAAAAGTCACCTCTTTATTGGAGTTTCTAATTTTATGATGTGATACAAGAGTTTTGTTTCATCCAAAATATTTTATATTTTTTTATAATATAATATTAGTGGTATTGTTGTAGTATTAATGATATTATGTGTTGATGATATAGTATTTATAATAAATGATAACCTAAAACATTACACTATGTAGATGGGGTTAGTTAAAAGATTCATAATTAAATATGTGGGAAAAGAAACATACTCAATTTTTATAAATATATAAAAATAAAAATATAAGAGGTTTCATGGATTTTGTTTAGGAATATTTATTAGTAACATGAATGTGATATAGTATTGAGAACTCCAAAAAAGGATCTCTTTTGGTATTGCATGGAAGAATATTTGGACGATTATAGATCCTTATAATGTGATATAAAGGATTTATATAATTACCTATGTATCCCCCATAGGTTTTATCATGAAGAAAATGTTGTGTACTCAACTCAATATCATATATTCTCTTATAATTATGAGTATATAGCATTCCAATCCTAGTGATAGTCAATAAATTAATATGAAGAAAATAATTTTGTACATGTAAATGAACTAAGGATATGTTCTTGACCATTATAGGAGAGTATGAGATCAACCTAAAGGACAACATAGATAGATGTTCCCAATTCAATATTTTATAAATGAAATATCAATATGGTTTTTATCCATAATTATGGAGCAATTTTTTGGAATACTTCCAAACAAGAAACTATTGAATGCTCAATAATAGAGGGAGTGTATATCAATACATATAATTATATAAAGGAAGTATTTTGGTAGATGATGTTTAAATCAAAAATAGAGTTGGTTCCTTGCATTGAGGGAGTGGTCCAGATATACTATGATAATATTAGTGCAATCTCTAAGGTCAAGAAAACATGGTCTCCGAAATGGATAAAATATATCCTTTAAAAATATCTTCTTTTTTTATAGATTTCTGAGAGTGTAAATGTTAGGATCTATTGGGTGGTTGTAAAGGACAATGTAACAGATCCACTAACAAATACATTGTCACATTAAAAGCGTTAGGTTCATGTTGAGTTTATAATTATATTATACATGAGAGATTAATGTTATGGTTTCTAGAATTTATCATGTTTTAATAATAATTCCAACCTCTATTTATCATTCATTAATGTGTGCTATAATTTAATTTATATGAATAGTGGAATGATAATATCCCCTCAAAGTATGTCTTTTATTTTACCCTAATTATTCATCGTTATATAGTATTATGGGATATAACGATAAGTCATGATTAACATGAGTAGTGCACTAATGTTATAATAATTCGAGAGTTCTTATTTTGGCAGACCCACTTTGTATATCCCACAAAATTTATGTAATCATTGATATAGTTAACGGGGTATACTTATCATAAATCTATTTTATCTGAGGCTAGTGACATACCTATCATGAGAATGACCATAATTTGATAAATTTATTGTAAAATTCATTGTGTCTTAGATAATCAGGGGTTGGCTGGGATGGTTTTTGATCACATCACTAGTTGGTTCTCAGACAATATCTTATTTTATTACACATATTATGAGAAAATAAATTTCACCAAAACTAAATTATAAGGAGAAAAATTATTGTCCTAATTTTTTGTGCCACATGCTATTTCTTCAATTACTGGGATGAGGTAAATGTTGTGTTCCCATAAGATCAATGATTGACCTATGATGTATTCATTGAAAATATCTATAATTTTTATAGAATTAAGAAGATTTGAGATGGACTATTCTTGATTAACAATGTTTAATGTACAGTCATAACTCAATGTCATGGGAAAAGAGATTATATAGGTATGAATCATATTTATATGATATATCTTATGGTGGATATGTTCATGTGAGATATTAGAATGTTTTATGAAGACCGCACCAAACGCCTTACAATCTGGTGTAGTGTAGATGGTTTAAAAGAGGCTTCACATTCCATACATATATGAAATTGTGATTTAATTTTTTTTCAATTCGACTATATCCCATAGGCTTAAACGGTTTTTAATTTGGATAATGATTACTTTTTAGACAAATTTTGTGCCAAAATTAAAGTGATTTTTGGTAAACCATATATGAAAAATATTTGGGTTAATTCAAAACTAGTTTTAATGTTTTTAATTAATTCCTTATGCTATTTTAATATATGTTTCATATTTATGTAACTACACTAATATAATGGAGACCATTTTTGGATTCCATTGAATAATAAAATATGATTTTAATGGGATGCATTTCATGTTTTATAATTGATCTATATCAAATCCTATGATATATATAATGCATATCATTGGATATGATATACTAGTATCATATAGAAAAATGGGATGCTGGAAATTAGTTATATAACACTATATGGTTATCCTTATGATCTGTGTGGCATGTGAGTGAATTTATGTGATGGCTAACCCATCTTGGTTTCTTTAGTTTCTAATCCATGAGATGGATCATTTGTTGTATGGAACACCTTCATTCCTGTGTTAAATAAACAATACTCTAATTTTATGTAACATATTAGTTATATTATATGGAACACAATATATTCCTGTTGCGTTGAGATCTTCATTAATTTAATTGTTTTGGGGAATCCAATATTAGAAAAGATATCCCTTTTATTAGAGTAACCTTATCTATAAAAATAATTTTGAATCTCTATTATTTATTATAACATCATTCCTCATAAAGTTAATTTTTTAGTGTCCATTAAGTATATTGGAGTCCATAAAAAGTAATTTGGGAGCCAAGGTCAGTGTAATTCAGACATTTTTAGGAAGCCTTTTTTATTACATTAGTGATCCACATAAAACATTCTCTATCTTGATAGAGGATATAACACCCTTAATATTATTTAAAAACAATTAACATTCAATAATTAATTTCAATATTTTTTATTTCTTCTCAAAAAAAAAAGTAGTTGTTTTATTAAAATGGTGGTAAATTACATTTGAACAATTAATCTGAATGAAAAGGAATAAAAATCATGAATTTGAATATTTTGTGTGAATAGGAATTTTTAGTTGATTTTTAATAATGGATTAAAAAGGATCATGTAAAACATTTTCTAAAACTTTGGTATATGTCCTACAACCATTGGAACTTTCTCCTTCTAACCTCTTGGTGTCACCATCCTCTCCTACCACTATGTGTTTTCATCCATTATTGTTTCCTACCACCATCACGCACTTTCACTACAAGTCATGCTATATCCAAGAGTGTCCAGGGTATCCTTCCATCGATATTGACGTTTTTATATTCATATAAAGTTATACATCTATTGGAGCATGCTACCATCATCATTAACTACTATTATCTCATACAATAATCTACATTTACCATTTCCAAACTAATTTTGTATTCTAAGGGATTCCATCGGAATACACTACTATTGACCTACCACTATGACATGATACCACTATATTTCAATTATACTAGTACCAATATATCTTATATGAAGGTTTCATAACCTTATAACAATCCATGTGTTCCCACAAACACCACATCCTTATGTCTTGAGCTACCATTGCTTTCCAACATCCCATGTCATCATTGGTGATGGAATTCCCAAATGTCATTGTTTTCATGACTTACTAGAGGATCAATTTACAAGAAAACCCACCATCACCGATGAAGGTTGAAATGAGTATTGGATGAGGATAATTACATGATTACACCTGAAGGATTAAATATAAGTGAAAATGATTATAAACAATATTAGAATGGGGATCCCTTAGGATCTTATCATGTGGAAGCTTGACATACTCTCAATTTTTTCTCTGTAAGTATAGAGAATATAATTCATGGTAATTATCATTCATAAATAATGTTAAGTATGTCAAATATTGTGTGGTTGGTTTTAATAAGGTATATGCCTAATGCTCTATGTCACATGAATAATTTTACGGAATCCATGTGTGTAAGACAAAACAGAAAAATGAAAGAATTATTTTTTAGATGTGGAAGTATTTAAATGAGGAATAGTTTTCCCTAAATGAATATAGAAACACATGTAGAAGTCACATGCACTACATACATGTTCTAATCTTAATTCTCAAAGAATATAAAAAAATAATTCCATGAATTTTGATGATTTTTGTTGAATGTCAAGAGGATTTTAAGTTCTCTGGATAAAATTAGAATGAGAATAGGGAAACATTTAATGAATTCAACAAGAGAAATGGTCAATTATCTGTTAGATAAATTTTGGATTTTAGAGATAAAATTTAGATATTTATATTTCTTATAAATACTTGGTCGAGTTTTTGTTCATGGTTGTAGTAGGAAGACACACAATGAGGATGATCATGGATGAAATGGCATGATTCCTTGTATTTCTGATGTTTCATTAAAAATTAAATTTGTTTTAACATGAAATATACTGCTAAAAATAGTTATTTATTTTCTATGTAAATTACATGGTATTATAGGTTACCTTTCGAAATAAAATATACAAGAATTTATATTTTTTTTCTTTATATTTTAACCAATGAGGAGTGGATGAATATCAATTCATGTGGATTGTATTCCCCTTTTAACATTATGTAGATAACAAGGACTCTTTTAAAAACCTAAATCTTGGAGAGATCCATGGTTTTTAAGATATAAAAAGTTATTTCAAGGAAATATTCTTCCCAACCTCCTAGAACATAATAATTTTGAAAGATCTCTATGTTATGCTGAAACCACCAGTTTAAACTCTCTAAATGAATTCGGAAATATTCAATTGGATTTTTGGAAGATACCATCATCAATATATATAAGAACATCTATTTTTATTCCTCAACAACAAAGAAAATCATAATATTAAGAGGAACCACTTTGAAGCAAACACTGCAGGTGAATTGATTAAAAAGTCAGCCAATGGGAGCTTGGATACTCTTTGAGAAGATAACAAAAACTTATAAACAATTGAGAATAAAACATATATGTACAATAGATATTCATGATTTAAGAACTTCATGTTCATTATATTTACATAAAACTAAATTTTATGAACTAACATGTTTAGTAATGTAAATGGTTGTGAATAAAATAAGTGAGAATCAAGTACTATCTTATATATGTGTATTATGTTCATCATCCAGCCACCATTTTGATAGATGTTTTGATTTACTAGAGATGAATTGTTATGTAGTAGTGTTCCAACCAATTAATGTTCTAAAAAATATCCATTTATAGATAATCAACAAGAACTTCAAAGATTTTTATCCCAAAATAAATCTAGAACAGTTTATCCAATTAAATATTCATATATGTAACCATACCAACACAAATTCTATAATACCCCAACCCTTTAAATCAAAATTATAAGAAGACATTCCCATAGGAAACGTACTAAAAACCCCATTCCTATATAAAAAATTATAATATTCTTAAATAAGTTCCCTACTCTATGAACAACACCAACAGGTATATGAGATTGAAGAGATGACAAAATTGGTGATAACTATTTCATATTAGTTTGAAGGTCTCATGGATATGCTATCTACAAAACCAAGAAAACTCCTAGATCAAACACTGCTAAATATAATGTAGATTGAAAAATTTATTACGAAAATTATTGGAAAAGAGATTCAACCAAATAAATAAAATAAATTTATAACTAAACCTGAATAAAGAATGGTCTTGAATCCAGAATAGATTCTTGAAGGCCGACATGCCCAATCCAGAAAAGAAGACAATAAGGAAGAAGAACTGAGGATAAGGTTTATGAAGTATTGACCTAAAATAAATATGTAAAATAAAACAAAGGGAATAAAAGGACCCCCACCCCAATTCTATTCTATATTTAAAAAATTAAATAAGAATGAATAAGTGAAACTTCAAATAAAAAATCAAGAAACCCTTCAAAAGGTTAAAATAAATATCAATATCTTGGAATCCATCAAAACAATTTCCATGAATTCTATATTAGTCATATAAATTTTTATAAAAATTTATAGTTTTAATGTTATTTATATAATCACCCTAGGGAAGAGTTTCCCTACTTTAATCATATCACCAATTCATAAAAGTGTGACTATTTAGGTAAATTCATTATTCCTATCACTATTTGTTCTTTTTATTATTCTAATGTTTTATAATATCTGGGTGTTTTTATAAATTTCAATCCTCACCCTCTATTTTCATATTTATAAATAGAACAATTTTTCCCATAAGCGTGGTGGTCCAATTGGTATGAAAATACATTATTTTTCAAGAAGTATTTTTATAATATTTTTAAGTAGGAGTGAAAAGATTGTTTTTTACATCAGACTTCTATGTTATTAACATGCATTAAGACAAAGAATTTGGATATTCATAAAACATTTTGGGAAGACTGTCACATGATATAGACAAAAAAATAATCAATATTCATAAAGGAACCCCTCACATGGATCTTAGAGAAAGCACTGTGAATTTTAACCTTATTGACACCATGAAGCACACATCAAGAAAACAGTCATTTTTTCAATTTCCCATGAATAAGGTACATATCCTATTAAATTTTGATGTATTATCCATGAATTATAATCCATATAAGATCAATTTTTATTGAAAATTTTAAAAAATATCTTAGAGCCCAAAACCCAATAAATTATGATTTCAGGTTGGCAGAAGTGATAAAGTATAATTTCATTTATAAATTATTATATTATAAGGAAGATAATATGTTTCCTTATAAATAGTTTGTTTCATTAATTATAAGTGTGGAATCTAGATTCAATATCATCTATAGAAAAACCAAAAAATATTGAATTAAAAAATCTCCCAAGTTATTTTGAATATTTATACATCATAGATGCACAAATATTTCTAATAATAAAAATTAATAACTTGTAAAAACCAAAAAAAAAAATATTTCAATTATAAAAAAAACCTCAAATCTATAAAAAGTAGCTTAGGAGACATCTGAAGAATTAACAGAAAAATATGCTCACACAGAATATTGTTATATTTGGATTCTATACAGGTTAGAAATCAGTAATAAAGCACAACCCCCACTACCATGGAGGTATTAATGAGGGTTATAGATAATTTTTTATAATTTGATATTATATTTCCCATTTATAACTCAAAATCAGTCATCCCTATCTAGTTTATTCCCATAAAAAATGGTTTTAACATTTTTGAAAATGAGAATAATGAATTGATTACCATCATAGTTTAGAAAAATTGGAGAGTGTATTTTGATTGTAGTGATCTGAGTGAAATCACTAGGAAATAAAACTTCCATATTGCTTTCATTGGAATAATTCTATAGAAGATAGTGTCATGAACAAATTATTGATTATTTGATAGATGTTTAGGATGTTTTTAGGTTACCATAACTCTATATGACCAAGAGATGATAAAATTAACAAATTATTATGAAACATTTACCTATAAAAGGATACCATTTGGGTTTTTCAGTGATCCAAGTACATTCCAAAGGTTCTTGGTAAGTATATATTCAGATCATATTAAGGATTTAATGGTTCATTCAAAATAAATTTACCTATTTTGGAAATTCTATTGATTATTGAAAAGGAAATGTAGAAAAGTTTTCAAAATTTTCAATGAAAATGATTTTGTTTTGAATATTGATAAGTTCCACTTTATATTTTAGGATGGGATAGTATAATGAAATATTATTTCACAAAAATTCATTTACCTAGATAGAACTAAGGACTGACTAATAAATTATTTTTCCTATCCAAATTGTGTAAAGAATATTAGATATTTTTTGTCTATTTTTGATTAAATAGATGAATTTTCATGGATTTTAGTTTGATTGTTAATCCACATTTGAGATTACTTTTAAAATAATTTTAATTTAATTTTAATTATCCTTGTACGAATTCAATTTCTGAGACAGAGGAAATGATGATTACCCCACCAGTCATGAAACCTTAAGATTGCAGATACCAATTTAGGTAAATTTTGTATGCATAAAACAATATTGTAAGAGATTTCATGTCTCAATTAATAAAAGCACAAGAACAAGTGAAAACTTATTTATCAATGATTTTATATATTACATAACTAAAATACACCACAACCGAAAAGGATTTCCTTATATTTTTTTACATTAGATTAATTTAGATATTTTTTATTGAAACTAAAGTATTCATAATTTCATATCATGCATCCCATTGGCACATGATGGAGAAATTGGATTTCGTTACATTGTTGGTTTTATGTATGCTATATTTTAAATGGTTTAAATTTGAGGTCAACTTTAGAAATGGAGGTAGACATTATGTGGAAAATAACCTCATGGGACTTCCAAAAATTATAAAACATGAAATTATAGAATGTTACACACTAAAGGATCACAAAAAGGGATAAAAAGTTTACATTATTGAAGGTTAACTACCATGTTATAGAAATATAGTGAATTAGTTAGTGTCTCCATTCATACTATCTAATTTTAACTCCGATCCAAAATAAATACAAAAATCTAAATCCTTATTTTTTATTTATGAGGATCCATTCTATATGATAATTTACATTGATCAAGTAATATATAGATATTTTCCCCCATGTAAAATGTAATATATTTTTGACTTTTGGCACACAATAGCTTGCAGAGGATTATTTTTACCCAAAATAACTATAACAGAAATCAATGAATCTCATCCTTATTGACCTAATTAGTTTAAATATTCTCATTAATTTTTTATGAAGTATGAAAATTTTCAATTTACATGACACATTTAAAATTTAAAATAATTATTTTTAAAAAAATTATTTTATGTGAAGTTTTTCTATGCCTGGAGGGTTGACATTATGGGAATGTTTCCCATTTAATTTGGATGTTACAATATAATTATTTTTGTTTATTGCGAAAAAACTTGGGTGGAAACCATGGTTGAATAAATTGATGATTCAAAAGTTGTCTTTGATTTTTTCAGGACAGATGACATTTGTAGGTTTGGAGTACCAATATATACCATCATCACCCATGGGACCCACATTCTCAATAAATTAACAAAGGATATGCTTAAAATGTATGGGGTGCACTACAAGACAAGTACATTATAACATCCCCTACAAAATATCCAAGATCAATTGTCCAATCAATAGAATAATTTTACTTTGTAGAATATGGTTAAACCCAATATGAAGGATTAGATCCAATGGTATGATGAAGCATTGTGGGAATACAAAACATCCTATAATATAGCTATAGGTATGAGTTCCTACCAGATTATTTACAAAACAATATTTAATATATCAATGTATTTAGAAAAAAAAATCTTTTTGGGATATCAAAAAGGTCAATTTGGAATTGTAAAGTGCTAGAGATTTGAGGAAACTTTAGTTAAAGGAGTAGGAAAAAATTAAATGGAATGATCTTGAATATTCAAGAATTTACAAAGAGAGAACATGAGTGGCTCAAGACATCTGATCTAGCCATAAATGTTTCTATTTATGGACCAAGTTCTTATTTACAATTTGATATTATTTTTAATATATGGTGTGATTCGTTCCAGGTGCGAATAACCCATTATGGTAACTTATATTTATCATTTCGCTGTTGTGAGGATTAGGAAATAATTGGAACAGAACAAATTTACTGTCAATGGGAAAATACTGAAAAGGTTCCATTGAAACATACCCCTTGAACCATTGAAGGAGATAAATATTTTCCACCCACTATATTGATCACTAATATTGAGGTTATGTCACTATAATGATGGAAACAAAGACAAATTCAAGGAGGAGACCCATGTTTTAATTCTTTCTTGTGATTTAGGAATTGAGAATGTAGTCATCACTCATTTTTTCACATTTAAGATTAATGTAATGATCCTTACACTTTCATGAGCTATTTTTTTACAATACCTTCAAGAAATTATATCACATGGTAGTCCAATGACATGGACTAGAGGTGGAAATTAGAGAAAGTGATTCATCGGGAATGATGAGTTCTCAATAAACATCATTATATTCTATTCATCCTGTTTTTTTTGGAAAAATCTATTTTGAGAAGAACATGGTATCTACATTTTTCACACTTATACATGCTGTTTTACATGGCTTATCTTGGAGAAATTATATTCTTTGGGATATTATGATTCCATGCTATAGATTTCAGTGCTAATGAAATTAAATGAGTAAAGTGGGGGGATTGGATTATTAGAGAATAAAATATGATGCAATCTGATAAATCTTGATTTGATGTAATTTTTTGATTTACGTAAATGAATTTTCCCTAAATAATTTAATTCTTTAAATTTATTAAATTATTGTGGATTTATTTATTATTATTATTACCAAATTCCATTAGTGATTGTTCAAAATTTGTCCTATTTCGGAGGTAAATTATAAACATAATATGTTAAATTTGTATCTTTAGAATGGTTTTTAGATATGATGTGGTATTCCACCTGCTATAACATATATTGGAACATGTCAAATATATGATTATAAAAAATCACATTTAATTTCATTTAGGAAATTTTATTTATTCTTCCATTATCCTTTAGACCACCATTTATATCAATCCTTTATTAGTCTATAGAATCAAATGAATGGATATTTTAGGTTGAGGCATATTAAAATAAATTTTTTCACATTCCAACCCCACTATATGCATTTAAATGATATCTTAAAGTAGATTTGTGTTGGATGAGGAAAATCATAAATGAGGGGATGTAATATATTAGCATGAATATGTGTGGAGAAGCACATTTGGATATTGTGAATGTATTATTTCATTAATTCATTCTGTTACATTGTTTACCCAACTTAAAAAATGAAATAAAATGAGAGTGTGTGTGTGTGTGTGTGAATATGTTGTGACAATGGAAAATCACAAATCACCATTACTAGGTTAATAATTTTTATTAAATGAGGTTAGGTGGTGAATGTGAGATTTTTTCTAATCATAAATTTTGATAAATATAAATTAACTAAAAAATAATTAAAAAGGGAAAAAATGAAAAAAAATAAAGAATACTAAAAAGGATTTATATATTTTATTAAAATTTTATTTTTTATCATGACCTTACATTAAAAATTAGATGAGGGTGTATTGATTTTGAAGGATATTTTCCATTATGTTTTACCTCAATATATAATGAATTATGATTTCGAGAATGCCTCCTCTTTGAACAATAATGTTTTAAAACATCATTTCTAACCAACTAAAAGAATCAGATTCATTACAACATTATTTACAATGTCCTCATGATTTCATGTTATTGATGTCTTTACAAAGTTGTAAGGTAATTCCATTATAATCTAATGGAAAAAATATGTATTCCTCATGTTATTAATATATCTATACTTGAATTTATTCCATGTATGATAAGTGAAGAATGTAATATAGTGTGAGGTGAATAACAACAGAGAATGTTTATTAATAATAAATTTAGAGGCTTGAGTAGAAAGAAAATAAGACCCATCAAATTACAATGGGGAAATTAATATACATTGGTTTATTAATTACTTTTGAAAGTGTAAAGTGTGATTAATATTTCATGAAAATGTTAAAATATTAATTTTCCCATTAATAATTTGTTGATTTTGTTACATTGAAATTTAAATAGTTAATTCCTAAATTCCCATTGAAATTTTATATTTTGGATTAATTCTTGAGGATAGGAATAACATCAAGTGTGTAGTGATTTTGATTCCATTAATTTTTAGGAAACAATTTGGAGTTTTTGATAATCAATTATAAGGGTTTTTAATAACTCTTCATTAAATAATTAGATAATTTTTTATTGTGGGTAAATTATATTTCAATAAGTAATATGGATTATAATTAATTTTTTTTTTGAAATTGTAGAATTTTTATTCGTAAGAATTTTTTATCTAATTATTATATGTGTTTAATAATATTTTCCTGAAAAAATTAGACAAACCCTTAACATCCCTCTTAAAAATATATATTTTCATCCCCTTCTATTTCTAGGTGATATAATCACATTCTACATCCCAGAGTACACTACCAAAATCGGTGTATGCCACTGAAATAGACTTCTTTTACTATTCCTGATGTTTCTTAGTGAAAACGATTCCTCTTTTTACCAGGAGTGGCTATTGTCTTCTTCAAATATAGTGTTATCACTAGTGGACCATTATATCATCACTACACACTACTATAGTATACTACTATTGTATAATTTATCCATTGGTAACCTAATTCCATCTTCAGAGTGATTTCTCTTGAATGTCCTACCACCATCAATTTAAAATGACCTAATACCATCATATATGATTACCACTATTACTAGGAGTGTTCCACAATCAATTTACTATATAGACACTACTCAATGTGATACCACAACCATCACCTCATTTCATCTCAAGCTATAATTAGGTTCCACCAAAGTATTTTACCACAATAAATGAAACCAATTGCACCGAATGATTTAATGACTCACAAGAAGAAGACTAACCTAGAAAACCTAATATTATTGAATGACATAAATTGAGGATCAAGCAAGGTTGGGTGCCTTCATGTTCCTGAAAAGAAAAACTAAGGACAAACTAATCATTTCTTATAGAGTTGTGGGGAGTCAAAATAAGCTTTACATGTCTTAGCTCAAAGATACTTGTAATTATTTCACCCAAAAGATGGATCATAGTATGAATGGTAATTATCCTTCTAAAAAAATAAGTATGTACCATAAGGATTGAATGGGTTTTATTATTTCGACGCATCACATGGAAAAATTAATGAATCTAGGCATTTTATACATGCATAAATTATATAAGATGTAATTTTTAAATATTAACTTGTTTTAATGAGGAATGACTATCATGAATTTCGTTAAGATATATATGAATAAGAGACATGTACTATATTAACATTCTAATTTAACTTCTTAGATATGGTAACACAATATTCCATAAAGTTTGAATATTTTGTGTGTGTTTTTTGAGGATTTGAAGATCATACAATGAATTTAGAATGATAATAGAGAAACATTGGAAAAAATAAAAGAGATAAATTTTTACATATTTTAAAGAAAACATGGGAAAATTGGGACATAATTTGGAGACACACGTTTATTATAAAAACTAAGAGATATGATCATCATGGGGGTTAATAAGCACATAGAGAGGAGGATAATTAATGACCCTTCCTATATCCCAAGATTATTTTTGCTTCCTTTTATCATTACATTGTTTTAATATGTCATCTTATCCAAAAACATTATTTCAACTATAATAACTAGGTATAACTCTTGAGTTATTAGGGAAGGTATCTAAAACCTTTTCTGATAGTTGAGTTATTAAGAACTTTTTGAAATTATTATTTCCATTTCACTATTAATTGGTTTTAATCATAAATTGTGGATTTAATCTTGAATGAAATTTTTCTTCAACTAATTGCATTATATTATATAGTTCTTTGATCTATGATCAATAATCTCCCTCTATTTTGTATTATATCATCATTATTTATTGATTTTAGGATATATAGTGACATTTTCAGCAATTTCTAACACATAACAAAGTTTGTGTGGTTATTCTGGGTTTACATAGGATTTATAATTCCTGATTGGGAATATACGAATGTAATTTATAGTGAATCATGGTCTATTTCACTCATTTTAAATAAGGTATGATGATGTAATGAATTTTTTAGCATAGTCTAATCAAAATCTATGAATCAAGGGTAACTAGGAGATGCAATTATGGAACCTTCCAATTGTTAATTAATAAGGAAAAAGGATTTAATTTTGAATACCATGAAAGAATCATAATTGGGATTCCATGCCTAACGTGATCACTTATCTCTCAATTTAAATTAATATGTTTTTTTCATTGTTATCTAGTCTTTGAAATAAAAAACTATATATTTTCTTTTTCAGCCATGAATAGTATATTAGAGAACTACTCCTTTTGTAAAAAATCTGATTATTACTACTAAAATATCCCATAGTGAAATATTTTTTGGTTCACCATACCCGATATCAAATTTTCCTACTCATATTATAAGAAAAGACATTTTCCCATGACTAAATTAGAATGATAAAATTCACGGGCATTCTTAGTTGTGCCATATGAGATATATTCAATTTCTAGAATGAGGGAAATTTCATGTGACCATTTGATAAATGAAAGGAAAAAATATGTATTCATTGAACAAGTATATCATTTTCAAAGAAATAATAACATTTGATATGGCCTATAATTGATTGATAATGTTCCATGTACAGTAATAACTCACTGGCATTGGAAAAGAGATTATATAGGTATAAATAATATGTATATGATACATCTTGTACATATTATGTTCTTCTGAGATATAAGTATTTTTTATTATGATTTCACCATACCTCTAAATATTATAAGTAGTATAGATGCATTAAAAGAGGCATATCACTGCTTACATGCATGAAATTGTGATTTCAAATTTATTTTAAATTCTACTAACTCTAATAGGGTTACATGGTAAGGCCTTTAAGATATTGATAAATTTCTAGATAATATATTTGTTCAAAATTATTGCGAGTTTTAATAAACCATATCTATAAAATATTCGGATTTATTTATAAATAGTTGTCAAGTTTTTAATTAATTCCTTATGTTATTTAACTACAAGTTTATGATTTATATATCTACACTAATATAATTTAGCCCTATTTTAGGATTCCATTTAATAATAAAACATGATTTCAATGGGATAAATGTAATGTTTTGTAATTGGCCTAAATCACATCGAATGATATGTAAATAATTCATATCATTAGATCTGATATATAGATATCATATAGAAATATGGGATGCTAGAAATTTATTATATCACAATATATGGTTCGCCTTATAATTTTTAATACATGTGAGTGCATGCCTATGACCACCACCCCCTCATGGTTTAGTACGTTTCTAATCCATGAGATGAATCATTTATGGTATTGAACACATCCATTGATGTATTCAATGAAGAATACAGTAATGGGATGTAACATATTTATTCTATGATATCACACTTGATATATTCATGTCATTTTGATCTCTTAATTAATTTTAGAGTGTCGTGGAATCCTATATTCGGGTAGAGTTCCTTCTTATTGGAGTAAAATTTTATATAAAATTAATGTTGAAACTATTTTTTTTTCTATTACCTAATTCCTCATAAGGTGAAGTTGGTAGTATCCCTTAAGTGGAAGGGTGTCCTTCAGAAAAAGTTTGGAATCCAAGGTAAATGTAATTATTATAATGTTAGGAATCCATTGTTTATTATTTCACTGATTCACATAAAACATTCTCTATCTATATATAGGTTATAATGACACTGATTTTCAATCAAAAAATTTGAACTTTTGATAATTTATATCAATAGTTTTCATTTTTTTCTAAAAAAGTTAGTATTTTATAAAAATGTGGGTAAATTAAATTTGAAAATTTTATCTAAGGAAAAGGAATAAAAATAATTAATTTGATGCATTTTTTTCATATAAATTTTTAGTTTAATTTTCCTAATTGTTTAAAAACATTCATGTAAATAACGTTTCTTGAACTTGGTTATCTTTCCTACCACTATAGGGACTCGTGCCCTCCTACTTTAAGGTGTGACTATCCCCTCTTACAACTATTTGTTTTCAACCAGTATTGTTTCCTACTACCATTGTGCACTTTCATTACCTATCCTACTATATCCAGGTGTGACCATTGCCTCCTTCCATCAAGCATGACTTGTTTCTTCTTATGTTAATTTTATAATATTGTTGTAACATTCTACCATTATTAGTAACTACTGTTGTCTTATAAAATAATATATTGTTTCCACTTCCAACCAGATTTGGCCTTCCATGTGCTTCCACCTACATGCACTACTATCCACATTCCTCTCTGATATTCTACAATGGTATTCTAATTATTACATTACATAAAGTGTGTCTCACATGATTGTATACCCTTCAATCAATCCATTTTGTGTCACCATCATTCACTCATTCTATTGTAAGATGTCATTTCTTACACCATAACATGTCATCACTAGTGATGAAATCCCCAGATTCTATTTTTTATATACCTTATTATAAAAATTATTTCATAAAATCCCCACTATTACTAAAGAAGTATGACTTGAGGATTAGATGATGATAAGAACCTGCTTACACTTAAACAAAAAAATCATATGGAAAATGATTATTCATAATAATGAATACAGAACCATGAGAATCATTTAATATAGAATATTGAGAGACACAAAAAGATTTATCATAAAGGATAGAAAATATTATTCAAGGTAATTATAATTCATAAATAAAAATAATTATGTCATATAGAGACTGGTTGGTTTTTGTGGGGTCTATGCATGAAGTTCAATCTCACATAAAGAAATTAAATGAATCCATTCCAGCAATACAAAACAAAATTATCCTTCAAGTAAATTTTAGTTGTCGAATTATTGGAATGAGAAATAAGTTTTGTGAAATCAATTTATCTACACATGGATAAATCACATATAGTACATATGGTTTCCAATTTTGATTCTAAGATAATATAACACATAATTCAATGATGTTTGATGTTTTTTATTTCATGTAATGAGGATTATAGGTTCTCATGAATTCATTAGAATGAGAATAGGCAAACATTGAATGAATTCAACTAGATAAAAGTGCATGTATTTTAAGGAGAAATTTTGGATTTTAGGGAAAGACTTTACATATTTATATTTCCTATAAATTATTGTATGATAATAGAATACATGGAATGGTTGCTTTTATTTCAGATGTTTCCCTACTAATTTACATTTTATTAATATTTATTCTATTACTAAAAATAGTTATTCTGGTTATAAGTAAATTTCATTCTATTATAGGTAATGTTCCACATAGTAATATATAAGGATTTTGTTTTTGTCTTTATATTTTAACACAATAGGAGTTGTTGAATATCAAGTCAACTAGAGTGTATTCCACTTTTCACATGAAGGATATTCCAAGGAGTGGTTTTAAAATTTACAACCCAGAGAGACCCATGATATAAGGCCCCAGCCTTAAACCTTACTTAATCATGAGTTATTATAGGATTACACATTGAGGATCTTTTCAGGTTTAGAGTTTTAGAGAATTAAATCATAAAACTTGTCTTACATTCCACATATAAACAAAGTGTTACATAAAGATAGTATTCTTCTTTCCCATCAATGGAAATATATTTAAAATAAAACGTGGATTCTTTCTTGACAGTTCCTTGACACTATCATCATATCATGTACCTTTCCCTTGACCTGTGAAAAATATTTCAAAAAACTTGGGATGAGCATAAAAAGCTCAATAAGGGATATAAAAGTATGGAAAGGAAACATGGGTACATATATACATAAGAATGAAATCATACTTTACCCATAAAACATAAGCACTTTAACATACCTCATCAAATCATGAATAAATCATAAAAATCATAAGACATAAAGGTAACTTGAGGCATTCATAACATTCTTACGTAGAGAGTAACCCTCTTGGTTACGTTTGGAATACCCATCACAGTATATTCCCTAAATCTCTTCGGAGAAACCTTAACGTTTCACTCCTTCGCATTACCCAATGCATTGGAGAGCTATATCGGGCTCACCCGCCCTTAGTTTATCACGGAACCACCCATCTTCATAATAATGCCCAAGAACCTCAACATAATCGTATCACATAAAACATGCATAAGTTAAACATAACATTTCCACCTTCCAATCACAAGATATAAATACAACACATTTATATAAAAAAATTATTAAAACCATTTTCAATACCAAAATAATAGAAAAGTAAAACATGGTATTTATTCTTCTTTTAAAAAAAAGGTATGGCTTGTAGAGGAAGTCGAAACTCAAATAATGGTCACGGCGGCGGAGAAGTCGTTGTCACCGCATACGTATGACAAAAACATTCCCTTTTGTCATTTTGTAAAACTCTTTGTATAAAAAATTTTCCTTTTGGATAAACATAAAAGTCAAAGGGGTTTATACAGCGTATAAAAGAAAGTTGTGTATAAAACAAAATATGCCTCAATGAAAGGAGATTGAGACGAAGTCCCATACCTCAGGTATGACTTGACTCGGTCATTCTTTAATCTCCTGAATAATAAATGTGAGTTAATTTATACTTGTTTAAGAACATTTTTTAAGTTCATTATTCATTTTATATCACTTATTGCCATGTCATGAACACTATGTATTTATTTAAGTTAATAATGGTCATTTTAACGATCATTGATACTTGATTCAAAAATAAGCCCTTTATAATTACAAGTTGTTCATGTATTCATTATATCCAGAATGGTATTCATGATGTAGATATCATATATGTCATATAAAACCAGTACATGCATGAATTTATAATATTACATAATCATTTATAGATAAGAAATGAAAGGCACCGTTCATGGAGACGGTAAGCCGTACGTACGCATGAACGCTACTCTCATTTCTATTTCATATTTTATAGAATGGAATCATAATGATATAAAGGTATATTATAATTCCAGTATAATATCATATATAATATCATATTTCCATCCTTTATACATCCCACATATGGTATTTAACGAATCAAATCACTTTGAGGGGGCGGTAGTCCGCACTTCCTTAAATGAAGATATCGCATTTACCCATAATGGAAACCATAAAGGTATGGCCAAAATGAAAAATACAGAAGATTAAGAAAGACATTAACATATTATATATCATATATAAATATATTGACATCTTAATGGACACCATTGAAGGTGTTAAAAGAATGTTGAACAATCATCGTTTCGGGAGGCATAAATTCACCATCCACGGAAACAGTATGCCCTTTAACCATTAGATGTAGGTGTGTATATGTGTAGCTCGAATCCTTCTTATAACAACATCCTAGTATATTGAAGATACTGGAGGTGTTACAAAATAAATGAATAAAAAGAGTTTTAGGGGTTGGAGAAGCAAAATAAAACAAAAGGACTCAAGTGAAGACATTACCTTAATATCGGGTAACTCCCTTTGGTTTGAGCTCAAAGGCTTCCTTGGGAAGACTTCTGCCCAATGTGAGGCTTCAAGGAGTAAGAGAGGGATGTGGAGAGACAAAATGGGTAGGTTTTGGCCGAGCCAAAGGCTTTGGGAGTGTGGGTAAGGAGGTAGAGGTGGGGGCCTTTTATAAGAGGAGAGGAGGGGCACTCTTGGAATGTAAAGAAATGTTACATTATTTTAAAATGACTTTCGGATTCAAAAGGTCCCACATTGATATAATTCTAGGGTAAGGTGATAAGGGTTCTAAATCCACCCATCAAATAGGTTTTGGACATGTGTAGTTCATAGATTTTACATTATCATTTCCTTTTATTTTAATCCTTTATTAATGAGGTAATCGTTGCATCATCATGATGTCATAAATAATTTAATTTATTTAAAGTCTGAAAATTATAAAAAAAACTATGATGTAGAAAATATTTTTAATTTTCAAATTACTATTTATAATCAAAAATATGATCTTTATAACCCCATGTAAAAATTGTTTTAGTAAAACATCTCATGTTTGTGTCATTTTTACTTTTACATTAAATAAAAAGTTATTTATGTCATTTCCCAACCAAAGTGGATCCAAGGGGTCCCCAAGTTGACCCATGGATTTTATTGGTCGGCCATGACACATCAAATGGTGGTAGGACATGTTTCAAGCTCATCTCATTTTACAAATGAATTATTCATACCTTAAACTACACTAATTACTTCTAATCGCGATTAAGAACTTAAAAGTTATTATTCACCAAAAAATTATTTTAATCTCATTGAAGCACATTTTAGTTCTTAATGACAACCATGTATGTCAGATTTTTGAAATTCAAAACACAGAAGTGGTAAAATTTCATTTAAACGAAAAATCAGTTTTTATAAGTACCACTTAGTGGTTTCACTATTCATCAAAAATTAAAGTTTTTCAGAAAAATACCAAAACTTCACCCTAAGCTATATTTGATATTCGTAATTTAAAAATGAAGTCTATTTTACAAAATTCCAAAAATATAAGTCACATTAACTAATTTAGTAATTAATTCCCGCTGTCATGACAAATAGCGTGTTTTTATGAAACAATAAGTATCAAAAGATTGACACCAGTTTAAGTCCAATTTCAAAGTGAAATTGATTCCAATGACCACCATTGGATTAAATGGTAAAAATATATTCTAATTTCACTTCAAAACCAATTCAAAATATAATCTAATCATATATATAAATTAGATTAAAAAGCAGTTTTGATGTAAAATGCAGTATGTTTCACTATTCATTAAAAAATGAACACTGTCTGAAAAATACCAAAAATTCACACAGAGTAAATTTTGATGTCCCAATAATAAAGAATAAGTTTATTTTGACAAACATAGCTTATAAAATTGTCAAAAGATAGATTTAAAAATGGTTTCCCATCGAAAGGCAGTAAAATAATCTTTTAAAAATATTAGTGTATTCCATGCTTAAGATTGGATTTATTTTCATTTTAAGCCTCTAAAACACTATATAATACATTAATAGACATAGATAAAAATATCTATTATTCATTACTTAATTGGGATGTTACATCCTTCCCCCCTTTTGAAAATTGCGTCCCCATAATTTATTTACTTATCGAATAAATGGGGGTACATATCCCTCATTGCATTTTCAGATTCACATGTTACCTCTTCCATCATGTGGTTTTTCCACAAAAACTTTACCTGATTAATCACCTTATTCCGTATCACTTGCTCCTTGTGGTCAAGAATCTGGACCGGTTGTTCCTCATAAGATAGGTTCTCTTCCAGCTGAACTACCTCTGGACTCAAAACATGAGATGGATCTGGCATATACTTTCTCAACATCGAAACGTGAAAAACATTGTGTACCTGAGATAAACTTGGAGGTAAATCCACCTGGTATGCAACTGATCCAACTCTCTCCATAATTTCATATGGTCCAATAAACCTTGGACTCAGCTTTCCTTTCTTACCAAATCTCATCACACTTTTCCAAGGAGAAACCTTGAGAAAAACATGATCACCTACCTCGAAAGATAGATCCTTCCTTCGGTTATCCGCATAACTCTTCTGCCTGCTCTGAGCTGTTCTCATGTGCTTCTAAATCAGCTGAACATTTTATACCGTCTCTTCTACCAATTCTGGTCCCATAAACTTCCTGTCACCCACTTCATCCCAGAAAGCTGGTGTTCGACACCGCTTCCCATATAACGCCTCGAATGGTGCCATCTGTATACTGGAATGAAAACTGTTATTATATGAAAATTCAACCAAAGAAAGATGTTGTTCCCAACTTCCCTGATAATCCATAGATCAAGAACATAGAATATCCTCCAATGTCTTAATTGTTCGTTATGACTGTCCATCTGATTGAAGATGAAAAGCTGTTCTAAAATTTAATTCAGTACCCAACGACTTTTGAAGGCCTTTCCAAAAGTTAGAAGTGAATCTGGGATCACGATCAGATACAATGGAGAGGGGAACTCCATGTAACCTGACTATCTCTTTATGATACAAACGGGAAAGTTGATCAAGGGAAAAAGTATCTCGTATAACAAGGAAATGAGAAGATTTAGTCAAGCAATCAACAATAACCCAGATTGCATTATTACCAAAAGATGTCTTCGGCAATCCCGAAACAAAGTCCATGGATATATTCTCCCATTTCCACTCTGGCACTGGTAAAGGCTGAAGCATCCCATTCGGTAACTGCCGCTCTGCTTTAACCTGTTGACATGTCAAACACTTCACAGTAAAATCAGCAATATCTCTTTTCATTCCATCCCACCAGTAACACTACCGCAGATCTATGTACATCTTAGTACTGCCAGGATGAACTGAAAACGGAGAACCACGAGCTTCACATAACAACTCTCTCTTCAACTATGAATCACAAGGCACACACAATCTCTTCCCAAATCTCAAAACGAAATCATTATCAATGATGAATTCAGGAAACTTACCTTTTTGAACCAGCTCTACCTTTTTCTGCAACTCAATGTCTTTCTTCTGTGCTTGCTTGATTCTATCTGATAGAGATGATCTCACTGATACCTGAAACAAAATAGAAGAACATCCTGCTCCAAAAACTTCTATGTCAAAGTTCATCAAATACTTAACTAAAGGATCATGTTCCAAACGCAACATTGTTAATGAAGCATTACTTTTTCGACTCAAATCATCAGCCACTTTATTTGATTTTCCTGGATGGTAATTAATTGTACAATCATAATCCTTGATTAATTCCAACCATCTCCTCTATCTCATGTTTAACTCTTTCTGAGTGAATATATACTTTAAAATTTTGTGATAAATATATATTTCACACTTTACTCAATACAAATGATGCCTCCAAATTTTTAAAGTGAAAACAACATCATCTAATTCGAAATCATGTGTAGGGTAATTTACCTCATGAGTTTTCAACTGTCGTGAAGCATAAGCAATTACCTAATCATTAGGACGCAACCAAGTCCTTTCAATGAAGCATCACTGCATATAACAAACTCACCATTCCTGGAAGGTAGGGCCAAAACTAGAGCATTCACCAATCTTCTTTTCAATTCCTGAAAACAATCATCACATTCTTTTGTCTAGATAAACTTAACACCTTTCTGAGTTAGCTTAGTCATTGGACTAGATAACCGTGAAAAATTTCTAAAAATCCTTCAGTAATAACCTGCCAAACCAAGAAAACTACGGCTCTCAGTTACATTTGTGGGTCTCGGCCATTCTTAAACAACCTTTTTTTTACAGGATCAATAGTTATCCCATCTTTAGAAACAATGTGACCAAGGAAAGAAATTTATTGCAACCAAAACTCACACTTGCTGAATTTTCCATACAGTTTATTTTCTTTTAAAGTTTGCAAGATAACCCTTAAATGTCTTTCATGCTCCTCTTTACTTTTAGAAAACACCAAAATATCATCAATGAAAACTACCACAAACTTATCCAAGAACTCATGGAAAATTCTATTCATTAAGTCCATGAATACAGTAGGTGAATTGGTTAGCCCAAAAGGAATTACTACAAATTCATAATGGCCATATCTTGTATGGAACGCTGTCTTTGAAACATCTTCTTCCTTTACCTTCAGCTGATGGTACCCCGATCTGAAGTCAATCTTTGAAAAATACTGAGCACCCTGGAGCTGATCAAACAAATCATCGATATGAGGCAAAGGATATTTGTTCTTAACACTTATGCTATTCAAGTCTCTATAATAAATGCAATGTATCATTGAACCATCTTTCTTTTTAACAAATAAAACAGAAGAACCCCATGGTGATGTTCTAGTTCGAATGAATTCTTTCTCTAATAAATCTTGCAATTACCCCTTCAACTCTAAAAGTTCAATTTGAGCCATTCGATAAGGGGGTTTTGAAATTTGATTAGCATCAGGAACTAAGTCAATAGTAAACTCAACTTCCCGATCTGGTATTATTCCAGGAAACTCATCAAGAAAAACATCAGGATACTCATTTACCACTGGAACATCATTAATCTGAACAGTTCCGTTATTTTCAACGATGTGTGAAAGGTAACATTCAGTTCCATATTTTACAAGTTTTTCGACCTCTGGATAAGTTATCAACAGTTGGGTTCATTCTTGTACACAAACTGAAAGTCTTTCAAAAAATAAACTTCTTTATCTCTACAGTAAATCATAGCATGGTAAATAGAGAGCTAATCCATACCCAGGATAACATCAAATTCTACTAGAGGTAGAACAATAAAGATTGCAAGTAGGTTCCTTCCACAGATAACGATAGGAAGATTCTTATAAATTATTTTTTCCTCAATATTTCCCCCATGTGTTTTTACCAAAATTTCAGGAGTCATTTCTTGAGATGGTATTCCCATTTTACTAGAAAAGGTTTCAAAGATGAAAGAATGTGTAGACCCCGAATCAAACAACACGCTGGCATAATCTGAAAAAACAAACAAAGTACCTGATACAACTTCATTTGATGGACCGACATCTGCTGAAGTAGTTGCAAAGAATTTCACCACCCCTTTCTTCTTGTAGTCTAACTGCTTCCCATCACCCAAGCTCTTTGTCGGACACTCGTTTGCATAGTGACCCATCTCATTGCACTTATAACATTTCACTAACTGTAAATCAAATTTGGTCTTACCATCACCCTGATCTTTTTCAGTGCAATCACGAGTCTTATGTCCCATCTTACCACATCAGTAGCACTTTCCAGAATTCAGAAGACATTCCCCAGCATGGCTTTTTCCTCATTTATCACAAACTGTAAACTTAGTTTTCTTACCATCATACTTTTTTGAAGAATTCTTACCTTTCTCCTGCCACCTTGGTCTCTTCTTCTGTTGGTTGTTATAGAACACCTGATCATCGGAAAACTCCATTTCCACCTTCTCAGCACATTGAACAAGCTTTTCATAACATTTAAACTCACGAGAAGCTAATGCCCTTCGATATTTTGTCTTTAATCCTGAGTAAAAACGATTGATTTTACTATCAAGGTCTCAGATAAAATTTGGAGTATACCTCGTCAATCAAGTGAACCTTTCTTCATAGGCAGCCTCTGAGTCTTCCTCTTGCCTCAATTCCAAGAATTTCTTTTCCATCCAAAGTCCAACAGCCTTAGGAAAATACTTCTCAAGAAACATACCTTTGAATTCATCCCAGTCGAGAGCATCAATCTCATCAGCGTCCCTAATATTTTTAACCATTGACCACCACTGATCTGCTTCACCCTCCAAACAATAAATAGTAAGTCTAACCTTTGGATTTTCTGAACACCCCATGACATCAAAAATATTCTACAGTGCTTTAGTCCACCCATCAGCTAGCACAGGGTCAGATGATCCTCTGAATGATGGGGGGTGTTCCCTCATGAAATGTTCCACCACTGACATGTTCCTCTGCGGTTGATCTGGCAGATCTCGTCTATGGATACCACCACCATTTATCGCTTGAATCAACTGCGCCATTACTGCAACAAACTGTTCAGTTCCAATTTCGACCATCTCAGGATGCTGATTCGGAAGGTTATTTCCTTTTGCATGCCTTCCTAGCACTGCTTTCCTATTTACTCTGTGGAAAACCAGTCTGAACAAACATTTCTTAGATGAAGCAACATGGTAATATTCAAATACTATATCACTTCAATTTGACCATAAAAAAATATTTTTGGATAATCATTTAATATAATTCTAACTCCTAATGCTATCTAAACCGACCTCTGATACCAAACATAAGGACCCAGCCTTAAACCTTACTTAATCTTGAGTTATTACAAGATTACACATTGAGGATATTTTTGGGTTTAGAGTTTTAGAGAATTAGATCATAAAACTTTCCTTACATTCCACATATAAACAAAGTGGCTATATAAAGATAGTATTCATCTTTCCCATCAATGGAAACATATTTAAAATAAAACATGGATTCTTTTTTGACACTTCCTTGACACTATCATCATATCATGTACATTTCCCTTGACCTGTGAAAAACATTTCAAAAAACATGGGATGAGCATAAAAAGCTCAATAAGGGATATAAAAGTATGGAAAGAAAACATGGGTACATATATACATAAGAATGAAATCATACCATACCCATAAAACATAAGCACTTTAACATACCTCATCGAATCATGAATAAATCATATAAATCATAAGACATAAAGGTAACTTGAGGCATTCATAACATTCTTACGTAGGGAGTAACCATCTTGGTTATGTTTGGAATACCCATCACAGTATATTCCCTAAATCTCTTCTGAGAAACCTTAATGTTTCACTCCTTCACGTTACCCAATGCATTGGAGAGCTATATCGGGCTCACATGCACTTAGTTTATCACGGAACCACCCGTCTTCATAATAACGCCCAAGAACCTCAACATAATCGTATCACATAGAACATGCATAAAGGAAACATAACATTTTAACCTTTCAATCACAAGATATCAATACAACACATTGAAATAAAAGCATTATTAAAACCATTATCAATACCAAACTAAAAGAAAAGTAAAACATGGTATTTATTCTTCTTTTAAAAAATGGTATGGCTTGTAGAGGAAGCCGAAACTCAAATAATGGTCACGGCGACGGATAAGTCGTTGTCGTCGCATACGTATGAAAAAAACATTCCCATTTTTCATTTAGTAAAACGCTTCGTATAAAATATATTCCTTGTGGATAAACGTAAAATTCAAAGGGGTTTATATACCTTATAAAAGAAGGTTGTGTATAAAACAAAATATGCCTCAATGAAAGGAGATTGAGACGAAGTCCCATACCTTAGGTCCGACTTGACTCGGTCGTTCTTTAATCTCTTGAATAATAAACTTGAGTTAATTTCTAATTGTTTAAGAACCTTTTTCAAGTTCATTATTCCTTTTATATCACATATTTCCATTTCATGAACACTATGTAATTATTTAAGTTAATAACAGTCGTTTTAACGATCATTAGTACTTGAGTCAAAAAATAAGCCCTTTATAATTAAAAGTTATTCATGTATCCATTATATCCAGAATGGTATTCATGATGTAGATATCATATATGTCATATATAACTAGTACATCCATGCATTTATAATATTACATAATCATTTAGAGGTAAGAAATGAAATTTACCGTTCATGGAGACGGTAAGCCGTACGTATGCATGAACGCTACTTTAATTTCTATTTCGTATTTTATAGAATGGAATCATAATGATATAAAGGTATATTATAATTCCAGTATAATATCATATATAATATCATAGTTCCATCCTTTATACATCCCACATATGGTATTTAATGAATCAAATCACTTTGAGGGGGCGGTAGTCCGCACTTCCTTAAATGAAGATATCGCGTTTACCCATAATGGAAACCATAAAGGTATGCCCAAAATGAAAAATAAAGAAGCTTAAGGAAGACATAAACATATTATATATCATATATAAATATAGTGACATCATAATGGCCACCTTTGAAGGTGTTAAAATAATGTTGAACAATCATCACTTCTGGAGGCATAAATTCACCATCCACGGAAACAGTATGTCCTTTAACCATTAGATGTAGGTTTGTGTAAGTGTAGCTCGAATCCTTCTTATAAAAACATCCTAGTATATTTAAGATACTGTAGTGGTTACAAAAGTAATTAATAAAAAGAGTTTATGGGGTTGGAGAAGCAAAATAAAACAAAAGGACTCAAGTGAAGACATTACCTTAAAATCGGGTAACTCCCTTTGGTTTGAGCTCAAAGGCATCCTTGGGAAGACTTCTGCCCAAAGTGAGGCTTCAAGGGGTAATAGAGGGATGTGTAGAGACAAAATGGGCATGGTTTGGACGAGCCAAAGTCTTTGGGAGTGTGGGTAAGGAGGTAGAGGTGGGGGCCTTTTATAATAGGAGAGGAGGGGCACTCTTGGAATGCAAAGAAATGTTACATTATTTTAAAACGAGTTTCGGATTCCAAAGGTCCCACATTGATATAATTAGAGGGCAAGGTGATAAGGGTTCAAAATTCACCCATAAAATATTTTTTGGACATGTTTATTTTATATATTTTACATTATCATTTCATTTTATTTAAATCCTTTATTAATGAGGTAATCTGTGCATCATCATGATGTCATACATAATTTAATATATTTAAAATGTAAAAATTATAAAAAAAAACAATGATGTAGAAAGTCTTTTTAGATTTCCAATGACTATTTATAATAAAAAATAGGATCTTTATAACCCCATGTGAAAATTGTTTTTGTAAAACATCTCATGTTTGTGTCATTTTTACTTTTACATTAAATAAAAAGTTATTTATGTCATTTCCCAACCAAAGTGGCTCCATGGGGTCTCCAAGTTGACTCATGGATTGTCTTGGTCGGCCATGACACATCCAATGAGGTTAGGACATGTTTTGAGCTCATCTCAATTTATTAAAGCATTATTCTTACCTTAAACTACACTAATTACTTCTAATCGCGATTAAGAACTTAAAATTTACTATTCACCAAAAAATTATTTTAATCTCATTGAACCACATTTTACTTCTTAGTGAAAACCATGTATGTCGGATATTTGAAATTCAAAAAACAGATGTGGTAAAATTTCATTTAAACGAAAAATCAGTTTTTATAAGTACCACTTAGTGGTTTCACTATTCATCAAAAATTGAAGTTTTTCAGAAAAATACCAAAAATTCACCCTAAGATATATTTGATATTCCGAATTAAAAAATGAAGTCTATTTTAAAAAATTGAAAACATATAAGTCACATTAACTAGTTTAATAATTAATTCCCGCTATCATGACAAATAGCGTGTTTTTATGAAACAATAAGTATCAAAAGATTGACACCAGTTTGAGTCCAATTTCAAAGTGAAATTGATTCCAATGACCACCATTGGATTAAATGGTAAAAAAAATATTCTAATTTCACTTCAAAACCAATCCAAATGATAATCTAATCATATATATAAATTAGATTAAAAAGCAGTTTTGATGTAAAATGCAGTATTTTCACTATTCATTAAAAAATGAACATTGTCTGAAAAATACCAAAAAATCACACAAAGTAAATTTTGACGTCCCAATCATAAAGAATAAGTTTAGTTTGACAAACATAGATTATAATATTATCAAAAGATGGATTTAAAAATGTTTTTCCATCAAAAGGCAGTAAAAAAATCTTTAACAAATATTAGTGTATTCAATGCTTAAGATTGGATTTATTTTCATTTTAAGCCTCTAAAACACTATCTAATTCATTAATAGACATAGATAAAAATATCTATTATTCATTACTTACTTGAGATGATACACATGATTTGTAAGATATATAAAGGTTTTTCAGGAAAACATTTTTCCCATCCTCCTGGAGCATAATGATATTTAAAGATCTCTATGCTATCCAAAAATCATCAGTTGAAAGTATTTACATTTATTGGGAAATATTCAATATAATTTGAGAAATCTTCACTCGTAAAGATATATAGGAACATTGATTTTTAGTCTCCATATACTAAGTATAGTTTGATAAAAAAATGATCCACTTTGAATAAAACACCAGAGTTGATTTGATTAACAAGTCACCATTGGAAGCTAAGATCCAGTTTGAGATGACAACAATAAATTTCCAGCAATTTAGTGTAATACATATAGGTACAGTAGGTATTGATGAGGTGATAAATTCGTTCTCATTATCTTTAGTTGAAAATTAAGTTGATAACTTAACAAGTTTAGTGATACAAATGGTTGTAAATAATGTAAGTGAGAAATAAGTATCATCTTAAGTATGTGGATTATGTTCATAAACTATCCACCATGTTGATTAATGAGTTGAAGTAGTTGTTATAGAGAGTTGTCCAGGAGTGTTCCTACAAATTAAAGATACAAATAACTATCAATTTAAATATAATCAATTAGAACATCTATAATTTTTATCACAAAATCTGGCTAGAACATTTTACCCAACTAAAAATTCATATCAGTCACCATACAAATAGTAATTCCAGAACACCCCCACCATTATACATCAACAGTATAAGAAATCATATCCAAAGAAAATGAACTAAAAACACCATTCAAAAATATTCCATACGAATATACTTAAATTATTTCCAATCTATATGACCAATAATATGGAGAAGATAATGAATGACTGACAAAATCATTGATAAATGTTTCAAGAAATTTTTAAAGTCTCATGGACAAGCTATTTACAACCCCAAGAATCCCACCAGCTCAAATACTCTTATATCTAATTAGGGATGTAAAAATGATTACAAAAACAATTAATAAGGAGATTATACTACATTTACATATGAAATTTATATCTAAACCTGAATAAATAATGGTTTTAAATCAAAAAAATATTCTTAAAGGCTGACCTTACCAATCAATCAATAAAGACAAGAAGGAAGATGAAATGAGGATAGAGATTATGAAAGGATGACCTAAAATACTCTTATAATAAAAAAATGGGAAAATATGGATACTCCAGCCACTATTCTATTCCATGGTTACTCAATTAAATAATAATTAAGAATTGAAACCTCAAATTAAAATTCATGAAACCTTTAAATATTTTGAAATCAACATCCCTATATTTGAATCCATCAAAAAACTTCCAAGTATGAAAAACATTTCATATTACTTTTATAAAAAAGTGAAAGCCTATATGTGAATCAGATAATTACATAGTTATTAGTTTCTCCACATTAATCATATCACCATTTTCTAAAAGTGTGAATATTTTGGTAAATTTTCTATTCACTGCACTATTGGTTCGTTAAATTATTCTAATGTTTTATGTGATCTTGGTGCTTCTATAAATTTCAATAATTACCCTCTATTTTCATCTATGAAAATAAGAAATTTTATACCCATAAGAGTGGTAGTCCAATTAGAATAATGATCCACTATTTTTATAGATGTATTTTTAGAATACTTTTGAGTAGGAGTTAGAATAATGATATTTCTAGAAGACTTCTATTTTCATAACATGGAAGAAGACAATGAATCATGCTATTCACAAAATATTTTGAGAATACTGTCACTAGATATGGACAAGACAATAATCAATATCCATTAATGAACGCTTAACATGTATCTTAGAGACAGTAGTGTGAACTTTAACATTATTGAATCCATAAAGCACCCTTCATGAAAGAAATAACTTTTCTCACTTTCCCGTAAAAAAGATAATGAACCTATTAATTGTTTACGTATTCTCCATAAATTCATATCCTTAGAATAGAGCATTTTTTTTGAAAATTTCACAGAATATCAAAGTGAAAAAAATTCTAGAAATTATGATTACATGCTAGAATAAGTGACAAATACTAATTTCGTTGAAAAATTACAAGATTATAAAGAGGATAATGTTATTCTTTATACTCAGTAGTTTTAGGATTCAGAAGTGTGGAATCTGAATTCAATATGATATCTCAATAAACCCCTAAATATAGAATTAAAAAATCTCCCATTTGGTTTTTAATGTGTATACCTCATGGATGCAGAAATATTTCCAATAATGATAGTTAATATCTTTTCCAAAAACCAAAAAAAAACATATCTTTTATTTCTAATAAGAAACATTTGTTCCATACAATAGAGCTTAGGAGACATCCCTAGAATAACCCCAAAATATTATCACACAAAATCGTGTTAGAGTGGGATTCCGTACTCATTATAGATCAGTAATGAAGGATAAACCCCACTATGATAGAGATATTAATGAAGGATATAGAGAATATTTTGTGAACATAAATCATATTTCTAATTTTGGATTCAAAATGGGTCATCTCTATCTATTTTATTCTAATGATAAATCATTTTACCATTTTGGAGAATGATAATAATTTATGGATTCACATCAATGTTTAGTATAGCTGGAGAGTGTGTTTTGATTGTAGGGATTTGACGGAAATCACTCGGAAAGGAAACTTCCTCATTTACTTCATTCACAAAATGCTAGAAAGGTTAGTATGATAAACACATTATTGATTCATGGATGGATTTTTAGGATATTCATAGGTACATATCACTCTATATGACCAAGATAAGATAATCTTCACATATTATTATTGAATATTTGCCCATAAAAGGTACCTTTATGGTTGTGAATTATCTAGGTACATTCCAAATGTTTATAGTAAGTATATCATTGGATCATATTGAGGATTTATTGTATGTATTCTAAATATCAATTCATATTTTGGTCATTCAATTGATTTCTACAAGGGAAATCTAAAAATAATGTTGAATTTTTTTTAATGAAATGTATATTTTTTTTATTATAGATAAGTTTCACTTCATATTTTAGAAAGGGAAAGGGGAATTAAACATTATTTAAAAAAATATAATTTAGGTAGATAAACCCACGGTTTAAGTAATAAATTCTTTTCCCTACAAAATTGTGTAAATAATATTAGATTTTTTTTGATATATTAGATTATCTAGAATAATTGTCAGGAATTTTGGTTAGATTGTTAATACACATTCTATATTACATTTAAAAAAAGTTGAATTTAATTTTAATGGTTATTGTAGTAATTAATTTGATATGTTTAAGAAAAGGATTATTACCCCACCAATAATGAAACCATTAGATTGGGAACACCAATTTAAGAAACATTGTGATGAATAAAAAAATATAAAAGAGATTTAATATCTCAATGAATAAAATGTAGAGGTAAATTTATATTTATGCCTCAATGAAATTGGAGGCTACTTAACTCAACTACACAACTACCAGAAAATATTTCCTTACAGTTTTCATTCATTATATATATTTAGATTGTAGATTCTTGAAACTAAAGTACATATCATTTTAGATCAAGCATCCCTTAGGCGCATGATGAAGAAATTTAATTTTAGTCAATGGTTAGTAAGATGTATGAAACATTTGAAATAGATTAAATTTGAGGTCAAATATAAAAAGGGAGGTAAAAATTAGGTGGAACATCACCTTTAGAGACTTTTCAACACTATGGAAGTTGAAATTATAGAACATTACCCACCAAATAATCACATAATTGGAGAATGAATTTACATTATGGATGGTGAAGTACCATTTCATGGAAATATAGTTACTTAATAAGTGATTTCTTTGGTACCATGTCATTTAAACTATCATCCAAAATAAAAACTCAAATATAAATCCTAATATTTTATTTTGTAGTTTCCATTCCATTTAAAAGTATATAATGATAAAGTAAAAAATTAGACATTTTACCTCGTTTAAAATTAAATATATTGTTTATTTTGTCACACACAAGCTTGTAGATTCCACGTTGTACCTAAAAGAACCTAGATAAATTTATTAGAATATCATATATACTTTTAAAACATATTTAAATATGCTGATATGTTTTTATGACGAATGAAAAATGTTAACTTGCAAGACACCTTTCAAAAATAAAAAGAATTATTTAAACAGAAATTATATAATGTGAAGTTTTTGAAGTTTTGGGGATTGAAATTGTGGGTATGTTTCCCATTTCATTTGGAAATTCTTGCATCTTTCTTGTTGTGGATTATGTAAAAAATGGGTGGAAACCATGCCTATTGAAACCGATGATTCAAAAGTTATCTTTGATTTCTTTCGGACTAACATTATTTTTTGGTTCAATGTAGTTATAGATATCAATAACACCCAACAGACCTAGATACAAAATAAAAGAATGAAGGATAAGCATAAAAATTATGGGGTGCATCAAAAGACAACTACACCACACCATACCAAAAACAATAGCCAGGATTAAGTTTCCAATAAAGAGAATAATGGTATTTTAGAGAAAATGGTTTTAAAGAATATGAAGGATTATATCCAAAAGTGTGAAGAAATATTATGGGAATACCAAATATCCTATAAGTCACCTCTAGATGTAATTTTGTGCAAAATTAATTTTGAAAAAATTGGTCTTCTATCTGTGTAGTTGGAGAACTATGATTATTGGGCAATCAAAAAGAATAATTTTCAATTTTACAGTTCTAGATAAGAGTTGAAACTTAAGTTATAGGAGGAGGAATAAAATTAAAAGAATTATTTTAGATATTAAATATTTTACAAAGAGATAACATGAGTGGATCATGAAAATTTCATCCATACATAAAATTTCCAATCTTGGGACCAAGTGATAATTACAATTTCATATTATATTTAATATTGGGTAAATTGTTTCCAGATGGGAAGGACCTTTTATGGTAACTCGTATATATCATATTTGTGTTGTGATGATTATGATAGAATGTGAAGGTAAACTATTTACTATCAATGGGGAAAGGATGAAAAGGTTCGACGGAAACATATCCCTAGAACTACTAGAAAAGTTTAATATTCACCAACGATTATGTTGATCACTACTTTACAGGTTAGGTCATTGTAATTATTGTAAATAAGAAAACTTCTAAGAGGGAACCCAAGTTCTAATTATTTATTAGGATTTTTGATTTGATAATATCGACATCTTTAATTTTTGTTCCACGTTGAACATTAATAGAATGATTCTTACACTAGCATAAGCTATTTTTTATAGGACCTTAAAGAAAAAAAATCACATGGTAGTTCAATAACATGAAAAGGAGGTGAAAATGAAAGGATGTTCTTCATGTGGTGTGATGAGTTCACATTCAGCATAATTATCTTATATATATCCCTGTTTTTTATTTTGAAAGAATATGTTTTGAGATGAAACAAATATCAACATGTCCACACAAAGACAAACTGATTTTCTTGACTTAACTTAGAGACATTATATTCTTTGTGATCATATTATTTCATTCATTAAATTTCAATGATAAATAATTTGAATAACTAAAGTGGGGGGGGTGGATGATTATAGAATAAAATTAGATGTAATCTGATAAATCATGATTTGATGAAATTTTTATTTATATAAATGAAATTTCCCCATAAAATCATTCTTTGAATTTATGAAATTATTTTTGATTTATTTATTATTATTACCAAATTCATTTTGTGATTTTTCATATTTTCGTTCCCCTTCCCAATAAGAATTATAAACCTAATACATTCAAATTTTATATTGAGGATGTTATTTTCAGATCTTGGGGCTTGACACCTTCTAGAACATGTATTGGAATTTGTCAAATATCTGATTATATAGAATCACATTTAATTAGATTCAGTTAATTTTATTTATTTTTCCATTACCCTTGAGACTATAATTTATATCCATCCTTTTTTACTCTATTGAATCCAATGATTGAAATTTTTAAAAATGAGCAACATTTAATGAAAATATTTCATATTCTCACAATACTATATATATTTACATAATATTTTAATGATGATGTGTGAAGTATAAGGAAAATCATGAAATAAGGGATGAAATGTATTGGAAGGAATAAGTGTGGAAAATCTCTTATGGATACTTGGAATTTTATATGTTATTCATTCATCGTGTTACATTGTTCGCCCATATTTGAAAAAAATTAAAACAAAATATAAAGATATATAGATAGAGAGAGTGTGTGTGAATATATACTGACTTTGGAAAATAAAAAACCACCACTAATAGACTAATGATTTATATCTTAAGGGGTTAGGTGGTGGATGTGACATTATTTCTATGCATAAATTTTGAAAAATAAATAATAAGTGAAAAATGTTTTGAAAATTGAAAAAAGGAAAAACAATAATGAAAATTAATGAGGTTGTATATATTTTTTTTAAGTTCTCACTATTTCATGACCATTCATTCAACATTGTATAAGGTATTTTTCATTTTTAAGGTTTTTGTTTCATGATTATTTTCTTTTTAATAACGTGAATTATAATTTAGTGTAAACCTACGCTTTAAACCATAATTTTTTAAATTATCATTAACCACAAACTCATAGCTTTAAAGTCAATATAACATTAATTAAAAATACCTCATGAATTTATGTGATTATTTTCATTACAAAGTAGGTAAGGTAAGACTATTATAATCCTATGTAAAGTGATTTTTTCCCATAGTATAGATATAGCTCTACTCAAATTTATTCCATGTGTGGTAAGAGAATAAAAGAATTCAGTGTGAGGAAAATCATAATATTTCATGTTTATTAATAATCAATTTAGATGATTAAATATAAGTAATGAGAATACCTATGAAATTACAAGGGTAAATAGTAATGTATATAGGTTTAATTGTTAATTTGGAAAGTGTGATGTGTGATTAATATTTAATGAAATTATTTAATTATTATTTTTTCCATTGATAATTAGTTTATTTTATTACATTGAAATTTAAATTTTCATTGCATCAATTCCCATTGATATTTCTTATTTACGTTTAATGATTTAGGATAATAATAAGATCAAGTATGTGGGATTTTGATTCCTATAATTTTTTGGGAAATGTTTGGAGATTTTCGAAAGGCTTTTCAAGGGTTTTAAATTATTTTTCCCTAAATAACTATTTAATGTTTTTAAAATGTGCGTAGATTATGATCGAATAATTAATATGGATTAAAATTAAAAAAAATGTTGAATTTGAATATTTTTTGTTCTTAGTATATTTAGTCGAATATTGGTAAGTGTTTAAACATATTATGAAGAGAAAATTATACCAAACCATTACATCCCTCCTAACTATTTATTTTTTATCCCCTATTATTTATAGGTGTGACCCCCCCCCCTCTCCATCTAAGAATTCAGTACCATTTTCATTACCTACCACTGTAACACACTTCTTCTACCAGTCCTACTAATACCTAGTGAAAATGTTTCCAATTTTATCTAGGAGTGACTATTGTATTCTTTTTCTAAATTTTTTCACTAATGGAACATGTTATCATCACTACATGCCACTGATAACTCCTACTATTGTATAATTCATCCACCACCAACCTAATTCCATCTTTTGAGTGATTACTCAAGCATTTACTTCCACCATCAATCCTTAATGACATGCTAAAGTCATTGTAATATAATTCAAATAATAGTCACAAAAAGTTAAAAATCAGGATATTGTAGAAAAATAAACAATACTCTTTTTTACCTTATTAGTATCTCCTTTTAACTACTTCTCATATTGCATAAGGCTTCTGATATGGGCATCTACATTCCACATTATAATGTGATTTATGTTATATATATTTCTCTACATTGATTAACATTCCTTTATAAATATATTGATAACTTTATCAAATATTCATACATCAATTATCTATATTTCTCTAAATAATTTTAAACCATTTACAACTATCTTATATCACTGATAAATTTGTGATGCTAACTCTCCTCAAAAAAATAAAAAACACGACAGCCTAATTTCAACATTTTTCATCTAGTATCGAGAACATTAGATGACACACAATGGGTTATCTCTAACATTCTATATATTTTATAGGCCATTTTAAATTAATAAATATGGATATATATATTTCTCATCATAGAATTCAAAAATATCACTTTCCCATTTAATTTTCAAAATATCCCAATTTCTCTCTAAAATTAAAAAAAAATATCATATAACATGCAATCATTATTTTATAGTGATAAACTATTATATTAACAAGAAAATTATTCATATGCTCATGAACATATTCATAATCAACTACATCAAAAACCTAGGAATGGATCAGATCCCAATATTTCAATGTATCGATTGGTAAACATGCTAAAAAAGGAAATATGTATTTCCTCATCTATATGTTAGTTTAAGGAAAATAGAATCTATATGAGAAACAAATAAATTAAAATATATCTTAAAAACATATTATATCAAGTGTAAAACTCAATAATAATATATTTTGGGTCTAATAAAAAGTCTCCCAATATTGAGGCTTCAAGAGGGGGTGAATTTAATTTTAAAACAAACTAAAAATTTTATCACCCAAGAAAGAGAACTCTTTAGAAGTTAAAAACTCTAAACATACCAGAATAAAAAAATTAAAAATGATATACACAATTTAAATCAAACTCTCATAAGTTATTAACATAGATCATGATAAAAAAATCTTATAATAAATACAAATAGTAAAGTTAAAAACAATTCATGTAGTTTTAGAGAAAAATATACAAACTCTTATAAGGGATGTTATTATAAATAGTTCCAATTTATAAGAACTCTTCCCTTATATTAAAATGTGTGTAGAGGATCAGTACATGTATATAAAGGATATAAGTTCCACACCTAGATTTTATTTTATCATCATTAATAAAAGACTCAATTTCTAAATAGGGAACTTCCAAGATAAAATCATCAAAAAGTGAATGTTCCACATAAGGAATATCCCTAACAAACACTCAGAAATAGGAACCTTTATCCCCCAGATCTTATTTGATCAGTATTATTAACATCAGTTCCTTACCCAAACATCATAAAACTCCTTGTACATCATAAAAAAATGGAAATTTTTTATTATTGATGAATTGAACAGAGGGACCAAACAAGTATGGGAGAAATGAGTTAATGGGGATGGAAGTATTATAGTCTGAGAAAATCACATAATATAATTTTAATATAATCTAGTGGTAATGACCTAATATATATATAAATAATCAAATCATACTCATGATAACCATTGGAACCAAAAACATTCATATACTCCCCCGGATTCTTTCATAAAAACCTTCACATGTTGGTTAAATATAAATGTGCACATTCAAATTGTGTATGTAATACTGAAGTGGCTATGTGAAGAACCCATCATACAATTGACCAACATGGATGTGTCTGATTAGAGATTTTAATATTAATTATATTTTATGAGAAATGATAGACACTATATTCCATGCATGAGATTCTAATTGAATTAAACTCCCATCCCCAATAGAGTCTAGGAATTTCAAAATAGTAGAGCCTTGGAAATATCATATGATACCGCCACTTCATTGATATAATGACTATAAAAAAACTAAATTGATATTAATACTCATCGAAGTAGGTTTCTAGTTCACCTAGTGACATTAAGCCCCTATGTTAATCACCTTATTCATAGATCAACAAATCAGATTGTAGAGGGGTTGTGGTAGAACAACCTACATTCATAGTGACTTCTGACTAACAACCATCGAAGTGAAAATTATTTTAAGGTAACCTTCATTATATTTTTTGGTTTGATGGAATATATAATTACATAACTCCCACCTTACCCAAAATCCTCATATAACATGGATGTTTCATCCATAAGAATCAATTTACACTCAAGCATTATCATTAAAATATGGATATAGTTTGAGATCCATGGAGTTATAACATCCATTTTCCTTAGGATGGAACCTAAGAAAATTCCATAAAAAAGTTACCCAATACCCTTTTGAAAACAAAGGAAGTAATGATTCCATATTTCTACTAACATGACACAAGAATCTGGTTGAAATTTCTATACCTTTTCTTTGGATTTCATCATCAATTGAATTTTCCTAATTCCTAATACGCCATAAAAGAAATATGATCTTTTATGGTATTGGTTTATTCCAAATAATGTTGCCACAATCATTATAGATGTGTTATTTATGTGTGTGGTTTTAATATTCAATGTTTTTAAGTGGCCTAAGTAAGAAGGATAGGAAATAGGTATGTTAATTTCAATAACTGGTGGTATTCTATTTTATATTGTTTTTTGTCATCATTGTGGGCCACTTAAATGAATAGAGGGTTCTTAGTTTCTCATTCAGTATAGGACACTATGAGATGTAAAGGTCCACCAAATTATCTTTCTATAAATTTATGTCCCATTTTTCAATGATCTAACTAGAATGATCATATACAGAGTAGATAATAATTTACATGTAGCACCACAGATGAGAACCATTAGATCCCTTAACCTATATGTGCGACCAGTAATTTCCTCCAGAATTGGGAATGACCTCGTTAGTTTAAGGTTCAAACATTCAAAGTGGTTTCTAACGGGGTTTTTCATAGAACCAGAAACATCCAATGATTCAATATCCATTTGGACCCACTTTCCAAAGGAATACGCTCATTAGTTATACACTAAGGAGACTTAGTAATTTGCATTGGTCAAGAGGGTGGGAGGTAAGACTCATCACACCTTTTTTAGGGGAATTATTGTCTAATCTGGGGCTCCCTTTATAGATTTAAGTTATGTTCGTGAATCCTTATTAAATTACCATGTATAAAATGAGATTTCCTTTAGATCATACAATCAATGATGGATATGTAGGAAATTTAGAGAATATTTTATATTTATTTGAGGTTCTTCATCGATAGAGAATCATCTATATTTTTTAGAGATTCTTAGTCAATGGTATCCTTATTACATTATATAAAAGTATCTTGGTCATTATGATGACCATACTGGTTTTAAAGCCACTCAGTGGGGAACTTGAAGTTTATTGTCATTAAGAAGTACATAGATTATTTCAGAGTTGGGATCGTACCCGCAGATGGGCTACCAACGTATCCTTTATTTAGAAAAGGAATCAGACCCCATGTAGTTTGAGTAAGGGAGTAAGATGTTTATATATGATTGATGGATCAAAGAAAGATTTCATAATTACTTTTACACTCTAAGCTCACGTGATTCATGCTCGGTGTGAGAAACAAGAGGTATTGGTGAAACCAGATAATTGTTCCATGAAAGATGAAATCATAGAAAATGATGTGGGAATTATGTATGTATGACTGCCCAAATAGATAGAGATAGGTACTTATTTCAAAGAAGAAGTCCGGGAACAGGGTCCATAGAAGTATATGTGCTTTTATGGAGATTTGGATACTCTCACATGGGGTTTACTCCTAAGGAAGATGCCCAAATTAGGAGGGGACTTATGATTGGGTTTTATTCTTGAGAAGGAAGCCCAGATCAAAAGTAAATTAATACTGGTTAAGAGAAATTAGGATCGGGGCTTACTCCTAAGGCGGAGGCCCGGGTTAAAGGGATTTTAAGACTAGGGCTTATTCTTGAAAAGGAAGCCCAGGTTAAGAGAATTTTTAGAATTATGGGACTTGGGGCTTACTCCTAAGGAGGATTCCCATATTTGAGACTGCGGATTACTCCTGAAAAGGAATCCTAGATTTGAGAAATTATGGTTGGGGATTACTCCTGAGGAGGATGCCCAGATTTTGGGAACTTTGAGACTAGGGCTTACTCCTGAGGATGATGCCTAGATTAGGGGACTTGGGGCTTACTCCTAAGGATGTTTCCCAAATTAATGAGGACATGGTTCTTACACCTAAGGAGGATGCCCAATATTAATGTGAACTTGGAATGGGGCTTACTCTTAAAAAGGAGGCCCAGGTTAAGGATTATCTCATCTTAAAGGATGAGGATGAATGAATGAACTCTCTAAATTTAGTGATGTAAAGGTGTGTAAATCACTAGGTTTTGAGAGATTTTCCACATAATTCCTTTTAGATATGGAATCCAACAAGGAATTCATTCCATGAATGGATTTGGAGAGAATTCTAAAGGCTTAATATTGAAGAGGAGAAGTGGATAGTTGTAAGAGGGGTGAAATGGACAGGAAGGGCACCCAAAAAAAGAGGGGCGTGCAAGTCCTGCGTGGGCGCGCAAGTCTTAGTCACACAGGTGCACCTATGCGACAAATGGGTACTTGCGCGCCGCTCAACCCTTAAGGTAGAACTTGAGAGAGGCTTGGCACAGGCCTTTAGTACTATCCCTGAAGGCTTCCAGAAGAGGGGCGCGCAAGTTCTGTTGAAGGGGTAAGGCGGCACGCAAGTGTGGCCATTTCCTTTAATGATTGGCCACTCAGGCACGCAAGTGTAATCTCACTCAGTGGTTCTTGTTCATTTTTATCATATCCTTGTAACATCATATAGAAGGAGATAAATCAGATTCCATGAGGCCCAATTGATGAAGTGTACGAATGGGCATGAGGTTGACTCATAACCCATTATAATTGAAATCTCTTCGGATGTCTACACCATTGACCTTTCCAGATAAATACAAAGGTCTAATATGTCCATGCACGACATCATCTTCATCTCATCTGTGAAAGATATCACTACATGGAATTCTGAAGGATTATTCTCTACATGGTAGGCTTGAGCTGCAGTAATTTTAGTTTCAATCTCTTAAGGACTTGACAAAGCCTCAATGAGTGCCTCTCGAAGATATTTTCATAAATTCAAAGCATCCAAAATTGATAACATGGCTGGCACATGGGCCAGTTGTTTCAATACATCATATTTTTGAACCAAAGGTCTATGTTTCCCAGTAATAACATGTGTTTTAGTAGATGACTTGGTAGTAGATTATTTGGAAGTTGATGCATCTTGTACCGGGAGAGGAGTTGTTAATACTCCTGGACATGGAAGATTATACTGATTGGGTATATTTACTTGCTGAGAAGAAGAAGGTGGAACCTCCAACCAATCTTCTAGAATAACTATGGCAGGACTGAATCTGCCTTGTGTAGAAGAACATTCTTGTTCTTGTTGAGCTCGTTGAAGGGCTCTGCCATGAGTTTCTGATGCATACACAGTTCTAGAATGGGTAGAATTGGAATAGTGGCCCTTAAAAAATCCACATCTTCCCCTATACCCTGAGCCTCTGGAAATTCCTCTAATTCCTCTATTTGATACAGGGATCCCAGGTTCATCTAGTTCGAAACTGTTATGGGAATATAGATCATTTAAGTGAATCATATTAACAGAACCAAATATTAACTCTTCATCCGATGAAGATTCTGCTTTACTAGACAATTTAGGTTGTTCCGTTTGATGGGGCAGTGCCCGTTGCTTCGATGTAGATGGCATAAAATTTGCCAGAGTCAAAGAAAACTTGGGATTTGACACATACTCATATTCTTCTGATTCTTATTCTTTCTTTGAATTAATCCATTTCTTTGAAGAAATTCCCTCTAAAGAAGAGGGTTTTGATGCGGCATTCATAGAAGAAGACACAGTTGGTTTTTTCAATTGTGTTCGCAAAATTGCATGATTTTGTTTGATCATTTTTCTTGACCATCCAATCATCGTATTTTTGTGTATTTTTTTCTTGACTTCTTGCCACTCGTCTTCCTCCTATGGATATGTAGCAGTAACACATGCTACCTGAGCTAAAGAACCTTTCAGTTTGACTTTTCCCAAGTCGACCATTTTTTGCAGGAGGTCCTTGAAAAAAAACACTCCAGAATGGGATTCCCAAACATTTGATAAAATGGGCAATATTTGGGACAATATTCATATCCTTCCTTGTTTGGCCTCTTGGGCATTGGCAATTGAACCAAATTATTTTCCAGAGCCGAAATGAATTAACCAGGAACTTGTTCATTTTGGAAATGGTAAACTTTTCTCTTGAAATACTTAAATTGATTTCGTATTTGATATCTTTGATCATCTTGATGAAACTACCTCTGTTGTTGGTGCTCATGAGGTGCAGCCCTTAGATAAGATGAAGTTTTTGAAGTAGAAGCCGGTACAGGTGCTTTGTTAAGCATGACAGCAGCAGTCTCTGCTCTACCCATTCTCCTTCCTAGAGCTGATGTAATTACACGAGTTTTATCCATAGTCTTCATAAGATAGTCTTCAATCTGTTGAGATATTGAAGTAAGGTCTCGAAACCCTCTTGTGTATTTCACAGGGATCAACAGTGTACGTAGCTCATCACGCAGATTTACCACATATATTTCCAAAAATTCTTCTTGAGTGGGTGGTAAGATCAGGGAATATGTTAATCCCTTCTTATGAGCAATGAAATCTGAAACCCTTTCATTCTCCCTTTGTATACAGTTTGTAAGATGAAAAACTGTTGTATTTGGAAACGCTGAGCTGAACTAAAGAAGGAATTTTTGGTGAAGATCCTCCCATCTGGTAATTGATAGGGATTGCGAGCTTGTGTACCAAATAAAGGCAGGACCTTGTAATGTCTGTACAAAACACCTGAGCATAACTACTTCTTGTAGCATAAGGGTTCCCATCATAGGATCACAACGAGAAACAAAATGTGTTAAGTGTTGCTCTGGGTCTCCCAAACCATTAATTATTGGGAATGTGGTACTCAAAATATTTTATGGGGGAGGAATTGCATCAACCCATTCAGGGTAAGATCTCTTTTCTAGTTAAATTTGAGCTCGTTGTCCCTCCATAGCTTCCAACTGAGCTGTTAATGACTCAATAGTAGTTATTAACTTTTGAGAAACATCCAGTTGAGCTTGGACCTGAACAGGTGAAATGACTGGAGCTTGGAAAGATATGTTAGCTGGTACTACAACCAATGGCAGCACTGAGGATTATTGTTGCACTTGACTCATAGGATTAGACCCGTGAGGGTGTACTGATAAAGGAGGATATTCTTGATCCATTTCAGTAGCCACAACAAATTATTTTGGATGACTGACTCCAGCACGCTTAGAAGGAAGACTAGCCTGAAGTAATTCTGCATTCATCCTCCTCAATTCCTTCATGTAATCCTCTTGTTGTGCAAATATTTTCTCTAGTGAGAATGATTGGCCTTCTCCATAGGAAGGGTATGTAACCTGATTCTTTCATTTCCCCTTGTTGGATCCCTTTCGGATAGGGTGAAGTGGGTTACTTGAAGGAACACCCAGATTCTGGGTAAGCCTTTGATTTCATGTATGAACACCTTCTTCATTTGTGTATGTGCATACAACTTCTTGAGCAGGAACCTCTTCATCTGATCCCTCTGAGTGAACCTCATCTGGTAGATTAGAAACAACGAGGTCAATGACATTAATTAATCCATAATGCATTGCATCCCATCTATCAGCATTGTTGCGATATTTTCTTCTTCAATGTCTCTGACGAGACATTACCTTTTGTCGATTTGATCCCTCAGGAACTTCTTGATGAACCGTAATTTGGAGGGAATATCCTGATAATTTGGCGCTTCGTTGCCCTTGAGGCTTCTTCCCTAATCAAGAGAAGACTGACTTTCTCTGAGGAAGATATTGAGGATTTGAAAAAAGTCCCCAGTCCGGTGGACTAGGGATATTCCTTCTATTCCTCCTCAACTCTTCGAATCCTATTTGTTGATTCCGAGGGTTGTGTTAAAAGAGTCCCCAGTCTGGCAAGCTAGGGTGGTTCTTGACATGCTATATATGAGACCTTCTCGTAAGCTCTTCTGATCTTGTGGACTTTAGTCCTGAAATTTCCTGGATGCATCAACCTGCATCCACTTTTATCACCTGGCTCAAAAATAACGTTGAATGATTTCTAACACTTCTATTGTAAAGACCCATAAATTTCAAGTAAAACTTTTTCTTAAATTATTTGGGGTTTTACGAGTGCGCAGTTTCTGACGGCACCTGATTCCGAGACACAGTGTTCCCTGAATCAATTTCCGAAGTTTAGCTCGGGTACGTTCAGTGAACGAACGATCGAGTTTTTCTATCTTTTAAACTGGTTCTCGGAATTGAAATCTGAGGGCACCGATGGAACCACAGCGCTGGTAATTGTTTAAGAGGACCTTTCCCTAAGGTGTGTTTCCTTTGGAGGAGTTGTATAAAATTGAGGATTAAATGTGAAGTAAAAAAAGTTGTGGTACAATTTTATTTTCTGTATCTAAGTGATTATATCCTAAGTGTGGGAGTTGGGGTGGGACCCACTAGTTCCTAACTACTCTTGTAAGGATATTTGTGAGGTGGGTCCCACACCATCCCCACCACTTTACATTCCTTTAACTCCTCTAACCCCCCTCTTTATGTTGGTTACTCTTCCTAACATGTTAAACTACCCCATTAAGTGGGTGACTCTCCCTCTCCCCGCTCTCTCAATTTTTAATGCTATCCAACTCACACTTAATTAATAATTTTAATTAAGTGTTTGTTTTTAAAAATTTGACATTCTTGGATTTAGTAAATAGAATAAGGAAGGGCCTTATTTTATTTTTCTTTGGAATTTGTGGTGTTAAGAGAAGGGAGAAGAAAATTTCTTTATCGAAGAACATCAATCCTCTCGCGAAGAATGACTCAACGACCTCGGCTTCTCCATCCCCTTCCTCCTCTGCGACAAGGGAGGAGACACCGATGCGGGAGTTTTACAACGATGTTCAATCATCTTCTTCTCTCCGTGATAAAAGAGAAGACGACGTTTCCTCGGGTGCACACCGTCGACGACGGAAACGATGCCATATTTTACAGCGCTTGACAACTGTGAATTACTTTCTGAGGTAGGGGTTATTTACATTCATGATTAATTTAATGTTCTTACTTAATTAAATTGGCTGCTTGTTATCGACATAATGGGAGGAGATCGGACAGCACAAACATGGTCGATCCTCTTCCCCTTTTATTTGTTGATCCTCGTTGATGGTTGTGATGAAGGCATCGTTGTGTCGTTGCACCGCGCGTGATCGAAGAGGACCACGATCAGAGAGGGCCGTGGTGGTGGAGCGCGGTGCCGTCGCGCCACGCCGGTGAGGCCGAAAGAGGCAGCGGCTAGGAGCAGGCCGCGGCGGAGGGGCGCAACGCCGGCGCGCCGCACCGGAACATCAAGGAGGCTGCGGCGGAGGGGCACAGCGCCGGCGCGCCGCACCGGAACATCAAGGAGGTCGTGGCCGGGGTAGGCTGCTATGGAGGGGTGTGACATCGACACACAGCGCCAGTAAGATAAGAGTCATGGCTTAAGGCCACGACGGTCTTCAAAGGGGCGGTCGGATGAGGCGGCCGCTGGCGCCATAAGGAGTCGGGACCCCCTCGGGTCCCACGGTTACAAAAGGTTGGCCTTAATGGCCAGCAGTTTCGAAAACAGGGGGTTCCCCCACCCCCCTTCGCACCTCGCTCGTCCAAGAGCCGAGCCACAGCTGGTATCCGAGCCGGGCTGCAGGCCGCGCAGGCTGGGCCGCCCGCGTTGAGCCCGGCCACCCGAGTCGGGACTAGCCCCAAGCGCCGGATCAGGCCGCCAGCATCGGGCCGGACCGCACCCAGCCGGGCCAGGCCACACCCAGCTAGGGCAGTCCATGTCCAAATGATCCAGACCTGGACCCAGGTCAGGTCAACCCAGTTCGGGCCGACCCAAGGGGTATGGTGTCGGGTCGGACAGGGCCCAAACCCCCTATTTTCGAACATATTTCGTTAAAACACGCATATCTTGGGATACATGCCTCAGATCGATGCACCGTCAGTTGCGCTGGGATACATTGATCGAGACGATCGTTTTGGTATATTACATCCATGATTTTGTTAAATTTTGGGTACATCCAGGTTGGTTCGAACCCAAAACCAACAGGGCCCTTGGAGCAGAAACTCTTATTACCTAACGACCGAACGTCTGAATGACGTGTCATCTATCATGTAGAATTCCTATTAGTGATATGGTTCTCTTGGATGACTCTGTTTGATGTTTGGACGCAATTGGAGTATGGTCGGGCTGGTTTAAACTTAAAAACCAACTGGGCCCCTAGGATGAAAAGGCCAATAACTCTCAGATCGGGAGTCTAAATGGTGCGCCGTCTGTTGCGTTGAGTTTCTTTTTACAAGATGAAACATTGTTATAGATCAACTCTAGACTTCGTGACAGTTGATGTATCGACCCCCTTGGCTCGAGGAGCAGACCCTCACAGAATTGAGCGTGATGGGTGCGGGAACCCTAGAGCTGGTTGCGACTGCGACGACGATGGCGACTGTACTTAGATCCTACGTGGGTTCGGTAGTGAGGACGAATGTACTTTAATCCTACGTTGTATCGATAGCGATGACTTCAGTACTTGGATCATATGTGTGTTCGGTAGAGGAGATGATTCAGAGGCTAAATCTATCATCTCCACCCCTCTTCGTGAGTAGTATACCTGTGTGAGCTGAGTCTTGACTTCAATCTATATCATTGATATAATTTACTTGCTTTCCTGTGTGGACTGAGTTGTGCTTTCCTGTGTGGACTGAGTTGTGCTTCCCTGTGTGGACTGGGTTGTGTTTTCCTGTGTGTACTGGGTTGTACTTGGGCTCGTGAGTTGGAACCGAAATGGAATTGATGACTTAGGTATATGTATGGGAATATAACTAAGTAGAGTTGGTTGATACTTCATGTTTGTATCCTTCCTTTGTGGTTTATACATTGTGGATTCTAAGAGACCTTCGGGGGTCTCTGGGTCCCTACTGAGTATTGTATAACCACCCCTACATGGGCTATACCCACACTATGTTGTGTTGGTTACAGACGATAGAAAGTGCTGATCGTGGTTGAGGCTTGAGGAGGGGGACAGTACCCGGAGGTGGACTATCAGGAGGGACGTACACGGAGTGGAAGGCCGGAATCGTGGAACCGATGAGACTATATGTACTCACCCTTCAGGTGGAGTTCCAGAGGACTTATTGGTGGCTTCTGGTTACTTTTCAGCTGTTGTACTTTCTTTTCTCAGTTGTACTGTACTTTTAGTTGGGTTAGTATACTGGCCCATTTACTTTCCAGCACTTACTTGTGTACTCAGTTACTTAGTGTTTACTTGATCTTGTGTACTCTGTGGTGTTTGTTTCCTTATATAAAGGAAATTTATTCCCTTTTTGTCATTATTTACACCTTTGGTTCTAGTCGCTAGCCCCATGATTATGGAAGGTGGGCTTAGGGTTGTCACGACACGGGCCCCAAGGACGGGTCGTGACAAATTGGTATCAGAGGAGTCGGTTCTACTGCAGAAATCGGGAATCTGATAATTTATTCTATGTGAAGCAATAGTGTTAAGGGTATTGAGGGTGGTTATCAGTCCAGGGAGTCTAGTGTTGGTGCGGCGGCCAACGTATCAATACACTAGGACCCTGACTACTGATTTCTGACTCAATGCACTAAAACATTGATCGCATGTGTGTTTCAAAAGTTTTCTTTGTGATTACATCGTGTTGGCTCACCAGGTACACTGTATTAACCATGGTGCACCTATTTCTTTTCAGGATGGCCCCACGATAGCAGCCAAATGGGGTTCTGAGCTTTTTGTGAGACGGTAGCCCATCGAGTGACGAGGCCTAGGTTCAGGGCCCCATTACAGCGGAGGCATCGGCGACACCTCTACCCACTGAGCAACCGATGCCACCAGCCCCAACAGATGAGAGTGCACGTTGCCTGAGTGCACTACATGAGTTTAAACGTCAGAGGTATCCCAGTTTCTGCGGGGAGACGGATCCTAAAGTAGCTGAGGACTGACTGGAGGCTGTTGTCCGAGTCTTCATATTTGTAGGGACACCAGATGACCTCGTGGTGATCTTTGCAGCGAGTCTCTAGCATGCAATAGCATGTATATAGTGGAGCCTGATGCTATCGGTGTACGATGAGGCATCTCTCCTTTGGTCGGACTTCGGCATCCTTTTCTGCTCAGAGTTTTTTCCAGCCACCCTCCGTGCGGTGCGCATCCAGGAGTTACTAGAGCTGCGGTAGGGCAGCAAGACAAATATCCTAGTACTCGGCGAGGTTTACCGATCTCTCGCGCTACTCCACAGACATAGTACGGGACCCATTCTTCTGGTCCCGGACCTTCAAGCAGGGACTAAGGCATGAGATCAGGACATCTATGATCTCTCTCAGCATTCTGACACAGGCAGGAGTACTGGAGTGAGCCCTTCTTGTGGAGAGATTTCTTGTTGAGCCTTCACCAGTAGGGAGACCCACCACAGGGCAACTCGTAGCATAGTCTTCTATAGTCGGCAGTATAAAGATGTCTAAGAGGTCCAAGCGAACCAGAACATTAGGTGGACGACCTCAGGATACTGGTTCGGGGGGTGCGAGGCACACGTAGCGGAGCCATTCATTCGAGAGGCAGACAGTGTTATGCATGCGGCGGGCATGGCCACATGGCTTGTGACTGCCCGACCCACCATACAGAGGAGAAGCAGATGATTGAGGGACAACCCAGGAAGAGGCATAGGTTTGACCATGGCAGTCCGCAGGGAGTAGGCAGACAAGGTAGAGAGCTGACCGAGCAGTGGGTGGTGGGTGATTCTTCGAGGCTCTACCACGACCACCACCACCACCAAGAGGTCCACCCCGACCACAGGGAGCTGGTGGACAGAGACAGGCTCAACTTCAGGTAGTAGAGGCCTATGACCACGGTGAACCTGAGATGATGCAAGGTACTATCTGTGTCTACTCCACCCTTTCTGCAGTTCTTATAAACACAAGAGCGAGTAATTCTTTCATTTCTTCTGCCCTTTTTCGGAGCTCATAGATTTCGACGGAGCCATTGGCTCGATCCTTACAGCTAGAGACTCCTACGGGAGCAGAATCAACAATTACGCACTGGTGTCGGCAGTGTCAGCTTACTCTAAGAGGTGAGAGCTTCGTCTGGGATCTTCTTGTAGCGGCATTGAGGAAATATGATGTCATCTTGGGCATGGATTTTTTATCTTTGGTCCGTGCTCAGATCGACTGAATTAGGCGCAATGTGCGGTTTGTCCGCACATATGGGAGTAGGTTCACCTTCACCAGCGAGAAGGGAGACTTTGTAGCGTAGGATGGACTTACGTAGAGGAGAGGACAGTCGATCACTCATTAGATGGATAGTCTCATCCTAAGAGCAGTTGATGTGCGGAGTCCGATGTTTCCTGTTGTGGTGGATCAGTATGCAGATGTTTTTCCTGACAATATTCCAAGACTACCTCCTCGCAGAGAGGCAGACTTTTATATTGACCTGTACACTGGGACAACCCCGATATCTAGTCCAGCATATCGGATGGCTCCCACTGAGCTTCGAGAGCTACAGGTACAACTGGAGGACTTGCAGGGAAAGGGATTCATCCAACCCAGTGTCTCACCCTGGGCATCCCCAATTTTCTTCGCCAAGAAGGCGGATGGGAGCTTACGACTGTGTGTCGACTACCGCCACTTGAATCAGGTGACTATGAAGAACACGTATCCACTTCTGAGTATTTAATACCTCTTCGATCAACTCAAGGGAGTACAATGGTTCTCGAAGATAGACCTCAGGTCAGGCTATCATCAGCTCAGAGTTCGAGATGCGGATGTGCAGAAGACGGACTTCATGTGTCGGTATGGCCACTATGAGTTCTTCGTAATGCCTTTCGGCGTAACCAATGATCCAGAAGTGTTCATGAGTCTAATGAATAAGATATTCCAGCCTTACCTAAATTGATTTGTCATAGTATTCATCAACGACATATTGATTTACTCAACTACTGAGGAGGAGCACGCCTACCACTTGCGGGTTGTACTGGACACACTCCGAGAGTACCATCTTTATGGTAAGCTCTAAAAGTGTCAATTTTGGATTGGAGAGGTCCACTTCATGGGACATGTCATCTCTGAGTTGGGAGTTGTGGTGGACCCTGCGATTATTGAGGCAGTGCTAGCTTGGGAGCCACCCCGGAGCATGACGGAGGTGCGGAGTTTCCTAAGTTTGGCTGGGTACTATCAGAGTTTTATGCCAGACTTCTCCAGAGATGCAGCTCCACTCTCAGCATTGATGAATAAGGGGAAACCCTTCGTGTGGTCGGATAGATGTCAGCAGAGCTTCCAGGAGCTAAGACAGAGATTGACCAGTGCACCCATCTTGAGGCTACCAGTGGTGGGAGTAGGGTACGTAGTTTACTATGATGCATCATGGACCAGACTCAGGTGTGTCTTGATGCAAGATCGGGTAGTGATCGCCTATGAATCATGACAGTTGAGGCAACATGAGTCGAACTACTCTACCCATGACCTGTAGTTTTTAGTAGTGGTCTTTGCCTTGAATATGTGGTGGTACTATCTGATGGGAGAGCGCTTTACAGTCTACTCTGACCACCAGAGTCTCAGGTAAATCTTCTCGCAAAAAGACCTAAACCTGGAATAGTGGTGATGGCTTGAGTTCCTCTAGGACTATGAATTTGAGATAGTCTATACTCCTGGGAAGGGGAATGTATTAGCTGATGCTCTCAGTAGGAGGTCAGGCATCCACCTACTTGGAGAGGAGATGGAGTATCTAGTCGCGTTGCAGATATCCTTCACGGATAGAGATGGGGCAGCCTTTCTAGAGTTGCTCATAGTCACTCCTCCACTACTTCAGCGGGCTAGAGAGGCATAGAATGGGAACGTTGACTGTGAGACACGATGTGCACAAAAATCCTCAGGACAAGCACCTGATGGATTCTCTGTAGGAGGAGAGCACATCGTCCTTTTTAGAGGACGTACCATGGTACCTGTTGGATTACAGGAGGAGATGATGAGAGATTTTCACACTTCCCCACTAGCGGTACATCCTGGAGTAGTGAATATGTACCAGGATCTCCGACGACAGCACTGGTGGTCGGGTATGAAGAAGGTTGTGGAAGTGTTTGTTTCACGATGTCTCACCTGCCAGAAGGTGAAGGCGGAGCACCAGGTACCAACAGGCTAGGTACTTCCCTTGGAGGTCCCGGAGTGGAAGTGGTATGGGATATCTATGGATTTCGTGACAGGGCATCCATGTACTTATATATTTCATGACTCCATTTGGGTGATTGTCAACTGACTCACCAAGTCGGCCCACTTTCTACCTATCATGGAGTAGGGGTCAGTGGAGAGCTTGGGACGCCTCTATGTTCAGAAGATCGTACGACTTCATGGTGTACCATCGTCTATCATCTTTGATCGAGACACTCACTTTACTTCTCGTCTTTGTAAGGGGTTGCACGAGGAATTTGGGACGCAGCTATGCCTTAGCACCACCTTTCATCCTCAGACGGATGGTCAGACGGAGAGGACCATTCAGACTCTCGAGGACATGCTCCATGCATCTTTCCTCGACATTGGTCGCATCTGGGAGGATCATCATCCTTTTATGGAGTTTGTCTAAAAAAACAACTACCACTCCACCATCGGGATGGAACCATATGAGGCATTGTACGGCCGACCTTGCAGATCACCTCTGTGATGCACAGACCTTGGGGAGTCAGTACTTGTAGGACCAGAGATGGTCCAGGCCACGAAGGAGAAGGTACAGATCATCTAGGAGCGGATGAGGACTGCTCAGAGCCGACATAAGTCCTATGATGATAGGAGTCGGAGACTACTAGTTTTCGAGGATGGAGACCACGTTTTCTTACAGGTCTCACCTCGACGTGGAATACGGAGATTTGGCCGGGGCGGCAAGTTATCTCCGCGCTTCATCAGACCATTCTAGGTTCTCAGTAGGATAAGCGAGGTGGCTTATTGCCTGGCTCTTCCATCTCAGTTTCACATGGTGCACGACGTCTTCGAGGTATCTCAGATGAGGAGAAATGTTCGTGACCTGATGCATATCATTGATCACGGGGAGCTAGAAATCAATGACAGGGCAACTTTTGCGGAGGTTCCGGTGGAGATCGAGTATCGACAGGAGTGGGTCCTATGTGGACAGTCGATTCCTCTAGTGTGCATCAGGTGGCATCACGAGAACCTCTAGGAGAGCACATGGGAGCGGGATGCTCAGATGCATGCTCAGTACCCTCATTTGTTCCCTAGTTGTGATATATCTTTACGAGGATGTAAATCCCTGAGGTGGGATTAATGTAAAGACCCATAAATTTCAAGGAAAATTTTTCTACAAATTCTTTTAGATTTTACAAGTATGTAGTTTCTGACGACACCTGATTCTGAGGCCCGGTGTGCCCGAAATCAATTTCCAGAGTTTAGCTCGGTTAAGTTCAGTGAATGAACAAGAGGGTTTTTCTATCTTCTGAACTGTTGCTCGGAATTGAAATCTGAGGGCCCTGATTGAACCACAACGCCGGTAATTTCTTAAGAGGACCTTTCCCGAAGGTGCATTTTCTTGGGAGGAATTGTTAGAAATTTAGGATTAAATTTGAAGTAAATAAAATTGTGGTACAATTTTATTTTCATTATTTAATTGGTTATATCCTAAGTGTGGGAGTTGGGGTGGGACCCACTAGTTCCTAACTACTCTTTTTAGGATTTTTGTGAGGTGGGGCCCACACGATCCCCACCCCTTCACATTCCTTTAACTCCTCTAACCCCCCCTCTTTAAGTTGGTAACTCTTCTTAACATGTTAAACTCCCCCATTAAGTTGGTGACTCTCCCTTTCCCCACTCTCTCAAATTTTAATGTTATCCAACTCACACATAATTTATAATTTGAATAATTGTCTGTTTTTCATAATTTGAAATGCTTGGCTTTAGTAAAAAAAATAAGTAAGGTCCTTATATTATTTTTGTTTGGAATCTGTGGTGTTAAGAGAAAGCATAATAAAGATTCATTATCGAAGAACATCAATCCTCCCGCGAAGAACGACTGAATGACCTTGGCATCTCCATACCCTTCCTCCTCTGCGACAAGGGAGGAGACACCGATGCGAGAGTTCTCCAACGACGCGCAATCATATTCTTCTCTCTGTGATAAAAGAGAGGCCGACGTTTCCTCGTGTACACATCGTCGATGATGGAAACGATGCCATATTTTGCGGTGCTTGACAACCGCGAATTACTTTGCAGGGTAGCGGTTATTTACATTCATGTTTAATTTAACTTTCTTCGTTAATTAAATTGGCCACTTGTTATCGACATAACAGGAGGATATCGGACTGCACAAACACGGCCGATCCTCCTCTCTTTTTATTTGTTGAGCCTCGTTGATGGTTATGACGAAGGCAGCGCGGTCCCGTTGCACCACGTGGGAATGAAGAGGACCGCGGCCGGAGCGGGCCATGATGGTGGATCACGGCACCGTCGCACCATGCTGGGGAGTCTGGAGGAGGCTGCATCTAGGAGTAGGTCGCGGCGGAGGAGCGCTCCATGCCAGAACTTCAAGGAGGCCGCGATCGGGGCGGTCTTCAAAGGGGTGGCCGGCTGAGGTGGCCTCCGACGCCACTTGGAGGCAGGACCCCCTTGGGTCCCTCGGTTACAAAAGGTCGGCCTTAATGGCGGGCCATTTCAGAAAAAGCCCCCCCCCCTCGCTCACACCCCGCTCGCCCGAGAGCCGAGCCGATGTCGGAATCCGATCCGGGCTGCAAGTCGTGCGGGCCAGACTGCCTGCACCGGCCCGCTGGCACCGGGCTGACCAAAGGGGTATTGGGCTTGGTGGGACCGGGCACAAACCCCCTATTTTCAGATAGATTTTGTTCAAACGCCCATATCATGGGCTACAGACCTCCGATCGATGCACCGTCATTTGTGTTGGGATACTTGGATCAAGATGGTAATTTTGGTATATTACACTTAAGATTTAGGTAAAGTTTGGGTACATCCGGTTTGTTTTGAACCCGAAACCAACCGGGCCCTTGGAGCGGAAACGCTTATATCTTAACGACTGGACGTCCGACTGACGTGTCGTCGATCACGTAGAATTCCTCTTAGTTAGACGGTTCTTTTGGATTACTCTGCTTGAGGTTTAGACGCGGCTAGTGTATGGTTAGGTTGGTTTTAACTTAAAAACCAACCGGGCCCCTGAAATTAAAACGCCAATAACTCTCAGACCGGGCGTCTGAATGATGCGCCGTCTGTCACGTTGAGTTACTTTTGACGAGACGAAACATTGTGATACCTAAACTCTAGACTTCGTGATAGTTGATGTATTGACCCCCTTGGCTCGTGGAGCGGACCCTCCCCGAATCGATCATGCTGTGTGCGGGAACCCTAGAGCTGGCTGCGACTACGACGACGATGGCGACTGTACTTGGATCCTATGTGGGTTCAACAGCGAGGATGACTGTACTTGGATCCTACATGGGTTCTGCAGTGATGAAGACTGTACTTGGATCCTACATGGGTTTAGCATCATTTGTTACTATACTTGGATCCTATGTGGGTTCGGCAGCGACCACTTCTGTACTTGGATCTTACGTGGGTTCGGTAGAGGAGATGATTCAGAGGCTATATTTATCATCTCCACCCCCTCTTCGGGAGTAGTATACCTATGTGATCTGAGTATGGACTTCAATCTATATCATCGATATGATTGACTTTCTTTCTTGTGTGGACTGAGATGTGCTTTCCTGTGTGGATAGAGTTGTGCTTCCCTGTGTGTACTCGGTTGTGTTTCCTTGTGTGGACTGGGTTGTACATGGCCTCGTGAGTTGGAACCGAACTAGAATTGATGACTTAGGTATATGTATGGGAATATACCTAAGTATAGTTGGTTGATACTTCGCGTTTGTATCCTCCCATTGTGGTCTATCCTTTGTGTATTCTTAGAGACCTTTGAGGGTCTCGAGGTCCCAACTGAGTATCATATACTCACCCTTGTATGGGCTATGCCCGCACAATGTTGTGTTGGTTGTAGACGATGGATAGCATTGATCGTGGTTGAGGCCTGAGGAGTGGGAAGGTACTCGGAGGTAGACTATCAAGAGGGACTTACATGGAGTGGAAGGCGGGACTCGAGGAGCCAACGAGACTATCTGTACTTACCCTTCAGGTGGGAGTTCCGAAGGACGTATTGGTGGTTGCTGCTTACTTTTCAGCTTTTGAACTTTCTTTTCTCAGTTGTACTGTACTTTCAGTTGGGTTTGTATACTGGCCCATTTACATTCTATCACTTACTTTTGTACTCATATTACATTGTGTTAACTTTATATTGTGTACTATGTGGTGTTTGTTTCCTTATATAAATACAATTCCTTCCCTTCTTATCAGGATTTACGCCTTTGGTGCTAGTCGCCAGCCCCTGACCTATGGAAGGCGAGATTGGGGTAGTCACGACACGGGCCCTGAGGACGGGTCATGACCTCTGCCACTTGATGATGTTCTTTCTCCTTATGAGAGGCCTATTCAATATTCTCATTCACTTGATGCATGATTAATTCAAAAAATTGTTCTATGTATGTTTTATTTTGAGAAGAACTAGTTGAAGCATGTTCTTGAGAATGCCTTTGATTACAAACAAAGCCAATTGACTGTGGCCGACCATGGGCAATAACATTACATGAGACCATTTTCAGCCGGCTTTGCTGACTGGAGAGTACAGTGAAATGTAGTGCTCCATGAACACCCCATCCCCTGATATGAATACCATATGGGGCATTAGCAATTATCTGGCTCAATCTTCTTAGTGCGCCAAGGCATGAACACTGAAGGGATCTCTGATTCTTTTCAGCCTTTGGATATCGACAAACTGAGAGAGAAGCCAAGTCAATTTGGCATTGTAACCCTTCTATTATCTTGATATGATTTTCATATTCATCATAAGTTAATATTTTATTTTTCAACTGAAAAAATAGTTTTCCATATGTTGAGACGAATATCATGAATTCAATCTTCCTTTAACATCTTTGGAATGTCATACTGAGAGTCAGCCGAAGGCCAAAAAATGACTGGCACTTCACCTTTCGCCAATTGTTTTATCATATTCAGTACTTCCTCTTTATCATTCAATAGAGATTCTTCTACCTGATTGGACCATAGATGGTGCTTCTTTGTTGCTTCATCAGATTCAACAAGATCGGTAGAGAATTCACTGATCAAACTAGAACATGAGCGACCCAGGGGTGGTTTGGAGAATGACCTACAACATGGGTTATCTTCTGATTCAGAAAGTATTTCACCTGCTAGCAGTGAAGCATCATACATGACTGGCTTTTCATTTGCAAGTACCTTAAGATAAGAGGGCTTTCTTGTCACTACATTGTCCATTAGATAATTTTCCAAGGAATGTGCATTATAACTGCGGAGAGGACTTTCGCAGTTAAATTCATCATCATGGGGAGGACCACCATGGTGGGTTACAGCAAAAGATGAAACATTTTTCTCCGTGGTCTTCTGGCCACACAGAGGGTTCATGTGGCTCTCATCTGAAGAAGAAACATCAAGATTGACCGAACTGTCATAAAGAAAGCCTTCATTAGGATGTTTCTGATGAAGACTTTCAGAATTAATGTTCCTACTATTGGGAAATGAGGGAGTAGAATCTTTAATTCCAACGGATAATTGTATGAGGGCTTCAAGAACTCTAACATCAACCAAGGCCTTATTACAAATTGGCTCTTGATTTCTTGATTGTGCTGGGTGGGCCTTTTTTTAGATGCCTTCTTACTCAAATTAAGAACCACTTGTTGATGAAAGTGGTCATTATGGGCAGGTGTATGTGCCTGCTCAGGGGAAATGATAAGGTTAGGCTGATTATCTCCGCTCAAATCAGGTGTATGTGCCTGACTTGGTTGTCCATATGATATGGGGGAGTACACGCCACAACCCTCATGGACTAGAACAGATGTGTGTGTTTGTTCTGGAATGAACTATTCATGTTTCACTCCAATGGAAGGGATAGATTTATGTGTCTTTCCTTGAGATTCTACCGAAGATGTTATTATATCATCGCAGGCATCCAGAATATGACCAGGGATTTTCTTTTACTCTTTCACCATTGATAGAATATGTTGGGTGACTTCATCTGCCGGAACGGAGATATACATCCATTCCGTGCTTGGAGTTCGTGTGTGTTCCTGCTCCTATCCTCCTTTTCCTGTCAGTGAATCCTGACAGTACTCAAGTGTGGGGGAAGAGAGTTGAGTCTGCCTCCTGTTTGTCACTGGAGCTTTCCAACTGACTTCTCTGAGTGCTAAAAAATGAGACTGTTGGTAGGATTGATCAATACTAGCAGGTGTATGTGCCCGCTAATTGTAATCCTCCATATGTGGTTGACGAGCTTCCTTCAATACTGACAGACGAGGCTGCTGGCAGGATTGATGAGTGTAAGCAGGTGTATGTGCCTGTTTACCAGTGGTCAACACATTGAGTTGGCGGGCTTCATCATATGTAGTCACACGATCCTACTGACTAGCTGATGATTTATAAATAGGTGTTTGTTCCTATCTATATTACTCCGCCGGAATTGCCTGGCAGGATTGGCATGCTGCTGCCAGATGAGTCTGCTGGACAACGGAATTAAAACGGACGGTTGTGTGTGCCCGCTCATTTCTTTCTACTAAGTTAGGTTGGTGGACTTCTCTGGAGATGGAAGAGATGAGAACCTTCTCACTGTTGACAGTATTTCACCTCTGGTGGTTCGTCTTGCCTGCTCAAGTTCTAGGATCCTGAGCCAAATGCCTGGAGATGATACCCTCATCATGTTGAGGGCGCACTGCTGCACGAGTCTGGCGGAGATTATTAATGGGAGCCTTCGGGAAGGACTCCTATCTCCATGAATTAAGGCCCTGAGGGATCTACTCATTCACCTCCCCATAATATGGGAGTGAATGGTGATTTCATTCCTGGGATAACGAACCGAAACGGTTGGAGTCGGTGGTTGTCACCACCTGATTCTTGATCACTGGTCGTCATTGTCCGGACGACCAGGGTAAGTTGTTCACTTGAAGGGCTTTTCAATCACCCTCTAGAGTTAGAATGGTACCATGTTGACAGTACTCTTTAACCCGTTCATTCGATACACAGTGTTGAAGTCGCTAAGTAGGTTATGTCATCCTTAGAACGGACGACGATCCAGTAGGAGCAGCAACAGATTCATTCACAATAGAGGTTTTCACAGTAGAGGTATTCACAGACGTGAACATAAGAAAATACATTCTCGTAATGTAGGAGATCTTGGAAAAGAGTGCATGTTTGATATAGAAGACGTAATTAAGATAATTCTGGCAACTACATCTTTTGGATGAGCACAAGTGTTATTGATTGTTTTGTTGGCCCTCTCATTGAGTTTAAATAGGGGCCCAAAAAATAAGTAAAATATCACTTTAACTTGGTTAAGGATTCACGTTGGGGTCACAATTTGTTGTTTCCTCTGGAATTTGGAATGAACTATTTAGTTTAAGGTTCTAACATTCCATGTGGTTTATAATGGGGTTGTTTGTAGAACCGGAAACATCCAATGATTCTATATTCATATAGACCTACTTTCCAAAGGTAGGCACTCATTAGTTATGCACTGATGAGACATAGGAATTTTCATTGGTCTAGAGGATGGGAGGTCGACTCATCTCACCATTTTTAGGGGAATTATTTTTTAATCCATGAATCTCTTTATATATTTAAGTTATCTTCGTGAATCGTTACTAAATTACCACGTATAAAATGATCTTTCCTTTAGATATGACAATCAATGATTGATATGTAAGAAATTTAGAGAATATTTTATATGTATTCGAGGTTCTTCATCGATAGAGAATCATCTGTATTTGTTAGATATTCTTAGTCAATGGTATCCTTTAATACATTATATAAAATTCTCTTGGTCATTATGATGACCATACTGGTTTTAAAGCCACTCAGTGGGGCACTTGATGTTTATTGTCATTCAGAAGGACATAGATTATTTCATAGTTGGGATCGTACCCGCAGATTGGCTACCTACGTATCCTTTATTTTGAAAATGAATCAGAACCCACGTAGTTCGAGTAAGGGAGTATGATGTTTATGTATAATTTATGGCTCAAAGAAAGATTTCATAATTACTTTTAAACTCTAAGCTCACGTGAGTCATGCTCGGTGTGAGTAACAAGAGGTATTGGTGAAACCATACAATTGTGCCATGAAAGATGCAATCATAGAAAATGATGTGGGGATTATGTATGTATGACTTCCCAAATAGATAGATATCGGGGCTTATTTCAAAGAAGAAGACCGGGAACAGGGTCTATAAATGTATATGTGATTTTATGGGGATTTTGATACTCTAACTGGGGTTTACTCGTGAGGAAGATGCCCAAATTAGGAGGGGACTTATGATTTGGTTTTATTCTAGAGAAGCAAGCCCAGATCAAAATTAAATTAAGAGTAGTTAAGAGAAATTAGGACTGGGGCTTACTCCTAAGGAGGAGGCCCCGGTTAAAGGGATTTGAAGACTAGGGATTATTAATGAAAAGGAAGCCCAGATTAAGCGAAGTTTTAGAATTAAGGGACATGTGTCTTACTCATAAGAAGGATTCCTATATTTTATACTGGGGCTTACTCCTAAAAAGGAAGCCCAGATTTGAGAAATTAAAGTTGGGGATTACTCCTGAGGAGGTTGCCCAGATTTTGAGAACATTGAGACTGGGGCTTACTCTTGAATAGGATTCCCAGATTAGAGGACATGGGGATTACTCCAAAAGAGGATGCCCAAATTAATGAGGACTTGGGGATTACTCTTAAGGAGGATGCCCTATATTAATGAGAATTTGGACTGGGGCTTACTCTTGAAAAGAAGGCCCAGGTTAAGGATTCTCTCATCTTAAAGGATGAGGTTGAATGAATGAACTATATAACTTTAGTGATGTAAAGGTGAATAAATCACTAGATTTTGAGAGATGTTCCACATAATTCCTTTCAGATATGGAAGCCAACAAGGAAATTATTCCATGAATGTATTTGGAGAGAATTCTGAAGGCTTAATCTTGAAGAGGAGAGGTGTATAGGTGTAGGAGGGGTGAAATGGGCAGGAAGGCCACCCAAAAAGAGAGGGGAACGCATGTCCTGTGTGGGCGTGCAAGTCTTGGTCGCGCAGGTGTACCTACAAGACAAATGGAACTTTCTTGCCGCTCAAACAATAAGGTATAACTTGAGTGAGGCTTGGCTCAAGCCTTTAGTACTATCCCTAAAGGCTTCCAAAAGCGGGGCGCGCAAGTTCTGTTGAAGGGGTAAGGCGGCGCGCAAGTGTGGCCATTTCCATTAAGGGTTGGCCACTCAGGCGCGAAAGTGTTGATGAGTTTCAACACTAAGGCCTTACTCCCTCTCTTTAGATCTTCCATTCTAGGTACGACACTACCTTATAAGTGTTCAGAAGCCCTGAAAAGAGACTAGGGTTCCAGGAGCTGAAATCTAAATTTCTGTAAATTCTTCCTCTTGAAATGGGGGGACCACAGGTATATTTATAGGCTGGAGAGACCCTGGGCGAAATTTCAAAGAGGGTGCGCAAGTGACCTGCGTGACCACTGGGAACTGCACATGTATACTTGCGCGACCTTGGTGGAACTTGCGTGACCCAAGTGCATTTGAATCTTGGTTCATGCCTTTGTCAATTTTTGATGTTTCTTCAAAGGATGAATCACTTTGGGTTCAAGGTATTTCCCTTTACATTCCTTTATACTCTGTGATGGAAAGGAGCATCAACTGCAGTCCATATATTTTTTACTGATGAATTTTTCATATTGGGATTTTCCCATGGTCACTATCCAACCTATAACAGAATGTTTTGGATCTGGTGGAAACCTGTCATAAGAAATATATATAATAAAGAAATTTGATTCAATCATTACTAGGGGTTATTACTTATACTAGAGTGAATTGTACAACATATATCTGCGGCCATAATTTGAGCATAATATTATAGGGCCATGAAGGACCATATCCTGACCATATCTATAACCTCTTTATTCAATAGAACATCCACAATATGATGTGTATCCAAGTAGTAATTATGATAACCAATCTAATATGAGTGTCTATATGGAGACATTCATCCTAATAAGGTAGTATTTTCCATGGTAAATTATTTATTATGGTTTTTAACAGGACCATGATTTGATAGTCAGATTAAATCCATAATAAGATCCATTTGTATTGAATAGTGTATCCAACTACATATATCATCACCCATACCTTAGCTTTAGTTTCTACCCCAACCCAAATGTATTAATAAAATTATCATTCGACAAATCCATGATGTTTTTAGAAGAAACCTCCATAGTATGAGGTCCCTGGTGTGCTAGAATATACCCCATTAACATTTACTTTGATAAATGGGTTTATTTGAGGATTTATAAATTTTATGTTACCATTTTTTTCTTTCTTGGATGGCTTGGCACACCATAAAAAAATAATACTCAAATCATTCAGGATTTTTTTTCCGGATAACACTTTGTAACATAAGCATGAATACTTTTCACAACGGATGGAGATCATTCCCAACTACCAAGTGGGTTTCTTAAACTCAAAAATAATTTCAATTAGGGTCCTCCAAATAGAAGTAAAATTGTAAGTAGGAGATTCCAACAACATGTTTTGTAAATCTACATAGAACTCATCATTACAAAGACACTCAATAAATACACGCAGCTGCATATATGTGTGAAATTTCAGACCAAACAAGGAGTTGATGAATTTCTAGAGTTGATGTTCAATGCTACATGATAGGAAGATATGTTTTCCACCTTCTTCAAGACCCAAAGATAAAAGACATGCAGAAGCCATCTGAAAACTAGCCTTTTGAGCTGCTTATGGGGTGGTAAATCATGTTTTCAAGATCCTCCAAATAAGAATGAAATGATATTGTAGAATAAATTGAGGGTTCAATTGTAATAACCATATTAGTGGTTTTGTGGATCCTCCAAATTCTATTTTATAAAAATACATGGTATTGAACTATCCAACCCTAGTTGTTTTCCATACCATGGTATCACAGTCTATGAATGTATTGCTTCAAATAGATAGATGGACAAGTTGTGGGATCATACATCCATTTTGGTGAACATGTGATAAAAATCACCAATCAACTTGTTCCTATCATCATGTTGAATAATACTACAATCCAATTATGATTTCTCAATCCATTAAGTGGTCAAAAAATAAAGAGTGTACCCCTATTTACAATCTATTTTGTAACACACATGATCCTATTAAATGTTTTCTTGATCAATGTTCATATATATGAGTCAAGGTAGTATTGAAATCCATTCATCAGTCTCCCATTAAACGTTTTACCAAGGAAGGCACCAGGGGAATCATTAGAAATCAGATTCCATGTAAACTTATGGACTATTACATAATTAAATATTATAAGGTATTTGATCCCAAGGCATCCCACTTCCATTGGTTTGATTCATTTCTCTGATTCTACAACAACAATCATATATTCATGGACTGATCCAATTTATATGAAATTCATAACCATTCTCTAAATAACATTAATAATACCCTTGGTCCATCTTTAGATTGAGAAGGAATAATATAAATTAGACGAGATGAAAATGTTAACAAAAAAACCCTTCTAGCATGGGTCAATGCTTTCCCTTTTAACTTTTCCTTCTGATTTACTATATTAGAATATATGTTTTCCAAATACTTCCTCTTCAACTTTCCCATAAATAGGGGTACATAAGGATAGTTGAAGGGGAGATACCCCCTCTTCACTTTATGATGTTGGGTTATCATGCTTTGCGTACCAACTGAAATACCATCCCCAAATACCAGCCAACAAAACATAGCATGCATACAATACATGCCTTCACAAATACAATTGATATTAGCTCCCCCTTCATAAAATTATTTTTCTATCTCACTCATTGCCACATTATTTATTATTTTCATAATTACTAAAACCCATTTAATTTATATTATTTAAATTTTAATAATTAATTGAACCATCGTTATTTATATTTTAAAAATTATTCATAAAATTATTTATTAGTTATTTATTTATTTCTCATTTATTTATTAATTTTTTCATATTTAGTATCTATAATAATATATGGTTTTATTTTTTAATTGTTAACATATATTGATTATTATTCTCGATAGTTCATTGTTTTATAATTATTAAATTACTACTCTCACATTTTATGACGATAAATTTTCAAAGTGAATATAACATCTTAATCATTCTCTCAAAAAAATTATTTTTTCACAAATGAAATGATCCCAACATTAGTCAACAACCCCACATTTGGGACCCTATATTGGTAATAATCCACATGTTTGAGACACCACATTGGTAATAATAATAAAATTTGGAACAAAAATATAGTAATTGATGTTATTCATTTATCCATAACTTGTTTTCTACCTCTTTTAATTATTTTCATGAAAAATAGCATAATTGTTGTTAAATATATATGTTTTATTAATAATTATATTTTTTTAGAATTATATTAATTAATCCAATTGAGTTAGCTTACTATTTTAATTATAACTCTAAACCTACTTATCCACGTTGTATGATTATTATTTTTTAGGGCTTCATATTCAATTTCCTATAAATCATTAGACTGGAGTTTGGGCCAATTCGGCTATTTGAAATGTTATATTTTCCCTATAAGAAGGCCTAAAGAATTTATGATGAAACTAAATCATCCATGATTATTGAATTTATGTGATCAATACAAAAGTCAAAATTTAATGAAAATTCAAAATTTGTTCTTGATTACCAAAAATAATCATGTATAGAAATTTTTTCGGCCGAACTCAATCAACAATGGGCCCAAATTCCTTTAATCTAGTCCCACCATTCTATCCAGAATATAAAACTAGTAAAAAAGTATTTTATTTACTCATGATAATAATATCCATTCACACTGATATTTTTTAGTTTGAAAGAGAAGTTATATTCTTACAACCTTTTATAAGACATGGTAGTAAATTTAGGTCTTCTTCAAATTTAAAAACCCATTCACATTATGGGCTTTGAAATGTCTATATAGAATTGGATGTATTGAATTTTTTAATAAAACCACCATAACTTTGACTCAATAAGTTCAATGGGTTTAAAATATTTTGGGTAGATTGTGAACACTCATATATATCACTTTAATGAAGAATATTTCTCCAGATTCAGCTATCTAGAATATCAAATTTGCAAGCCAAGTGGAGGGGAATATTTGGAAAGCAAAGAATCCACCCACTTGGACTATAAATACATTATCCTCTTCTCCTTACAAAGGGTTGGAATTTTTTAATATATTAGGACACATTGGAATGACCGATGCCCTACAAATTTCCTAGTAGGACCCTGCAAACTCATGTTTTCATGTGAGAGACCCTCCCTCCTCTCTTTTCTTTCATGTTCTTTTGTGTTCCTTTTATTTGTAGTCGAATACATTGTTTTGAATTTAATTTCAATTTTAATTCATTTTTATTATTTATATTATCCATTAATCATCCACCATAATTTATTAAATATTAATGGTTTTAAAATAGTTTTAATTAATTTGAAACCCTTCACTTATTACACTTCCTCATTCAACTAAATGTTTATGTTTAATTCTCATCTCTATTTGTGTGTTTGTTCACCGTACTACTATTTTTTTATCCTATTATTTTCATTCTATTTATAAATAATTACAATAAACACATGTTACCATATTACTAACCATATCAATGAAGGATTAAATCTACCATTGGGGTGAGTCATAATTTAGGGATATTAAGTGATTGAGAGATTTTAATTGTTGAATGTTCTTTAGGTTAACATTGTATATGTTAAACGTAAATTCCATTGATTAATTACATGTTTTTTAACATGCTTATTACATGTATTATTGGAAACATAAATACACTACCATAAACTAGTTATGAATTATAATGGAACCCAATGTTATGTTAAGGTTTCGATTAAAGCCTCAACACTTGGGATTGATGGTCAAAGTGATCTTCTAATGTTGTTATTAATTTAATGCGATATAAAAAGCAATGATCGATGATATCATAATCTAAATTACTCAATAATGAAGTCACCCCAATTTTTATAACATTTTAAAATCAATATATATAAATAAAACATTTTATTTTATATCTAAAAAACTGCATTAAAAAAGACAAATCACAAAAACAATAGACTATTAAAAAAGTATCATTGTTGTGGATTTGACCCGAGTGCCGCTATAATCATTAGAAAGGCACTGGAACCTTTTTTGAGAAAAGTGAGAATATAGGCTCTTATTTAGAAAAATAAAAGAGTTACACAATACCACAACAATGAATTTTACATTTTTACCAAACAAGAAAAGGTTTCATGTCTTTAGGAGCTTTAGTCAAGTGGATTCCTCTCTCTTCAAAGACACCATTGTTAGCAAGACCATTCACAATGTATATTGCTTCCCAAAAGGTGTGTGTGATAAATTAGTTCAAAGAGGAAATAATTTTAAGGAAATATATCCATTTACCTTCTAGTTTCAATGTGATCTGGTTCTATCACACCCTTATTACATGAACAACTGAAGCTGAGTCACATTCAAACTAGATAGGGTTCTAATGTTTTCGAAAAACGATGTCCATCGCTCTGATAATCACCATCATTTTAGCTTCTAAGACAGTATCCTGTACTCATGGACTATAAATGAATTGCACCACATCTCCTTAGTGATCACTAAAGATCACCTTGAATTCTGATGGTCTTAGGTTTCCCTGTTAGGCCCCATCCGTATTATATTTTAACCATCCACCAAAATGGGCAGACCACAATACCTCAATCATGCCCCTTGGTTTAGGAAATAAACATGGAACCTTGAGCTGCAGAAGATTCCTAAAATCCCTGACTGAGTTGATACAGTGATCATTGATCTTGGATTTTTCATTTTGAGTGGCCACAATAATGTTAGTGAATGTCGTTCTTTCATGAAACCAAGCCTGAGGATGAACTTTGTTTTTGTGGGCTCCCAAAATAGAAAGAATAAATTTAGCACACGCAACACAAAAAATGACACCAAACCCTGGAATTTTCAATAGGAGACAATACTTTGTGCATAAAATGACATAGTTTTCATAGATGGTGAGTTATGTATTCAGTAGTTTTTTGGTTTTTAATAAAAATAAAAGAAAAGTACCAAAAAATTAAACCAAAAAATCTTGGAGAAAAACACAAATAAAAACCAAATTTTCATACATAAATAAAAATAAAATAACAAAATAAAACCCTCCTTACTCATGCTTCAATGTTCTCTGTAAATTCCTCGTATCCTCCCAAACAATCCCTATGCTCTTTTTGACCCTGAAATATATCAAACACTTCACCAAGATAAGAGGAAAATTAGGGATAATAAAATCACCCAAGATCCAATCATCATACAACCAAATGAACTATGTATGACCCATACTGGGGAAAACCCTTAAGAAAATCATATCCCATGATATGAATTACCAACCCCTGGTATTTAATATCCAAATATTGAGGATACTTTCGAACTGAAGTTTGGTTTGATTCATCTTCAACTTCATTTCTATCTTCTAGTCGGTGAGGATCTACATCTTCATATCAAAGAGTTTCAAGTTGTATTCACTACCATGATGCCTCCAGAGGTTTCTGAAGATCAATGTAATATTATTGTATTCAATTTATCTCCAGATAACTCCCCCAAGTCATGGATCTACTACCTCCCTCCTAGTTCCATAACCACATTGAATGACATGAATTGACTCTTCTTTGGGGAATTCTTTCTTATTTCTCATACTGATTCTATTCTAAAGGAAATAAATGGTATTAAATAATTCCCAAATGAATCACTCAGTAAATACAGGGATGGATTCGAAATGATTATGGAAACCTACCTATATAACCAAATCCCAAACATATTCTTGATCTAATACTTCAAATATGGTTTGTCGGATATGGAAAGAACTATCATTTATGCCGCAAGTGGCAGTGATCTTGTTGATAAAACTCATGCAGCTATCAGAGATCTCCTAAGAAACATGGTTGCAAACATGCATCAATTCCTTAATCGAGCACATTATCAAGTTCAACATGTACAAGAGAATCGATTCATAGATTTGAATAAGATGAATGAGTACATGAGTGAACTTACAAGTCTTGTGCGACAACTGGTGGTTTATACCAAAGCCCCAACCTTTTATTCTTCAAAATCTATGTTCCTTAAACCTATAAAATATTATGGAATATATAGATCACCATCTCATCAAACAGACACATGTCCAAAGCATAAAAATAATCCATCTGATTCATCTATTCCAATGAAGATCAATGCCACATATGTTTTGATGAACACGAACCCTCAACAATATGTTCAGTTCATTAGAATCTTCAACCCACCCCACTCTGAGTGCTTCTCCTCTACCTATAACCAAGTCTTGATGTATAGTAATCCCATTTCTCAAACCACTAATTTATCTCCTCAAAATCCAAACCAATTCCAATATATTCATGTTGGTGGTAACTTCCAACAACTTTATCCTTTTGTTTTTCAATATAAAATTATCGATACTTCTCTTTCTCATCCTAGATTCTACTCTCTTAATGCACCTTCACTTGTCCCCAACCCAATATAAGAACATTCCCAAGAAACCAAATCAATGTAATCCTAATATGGGACATTCCTCCTCTTATAAAAAACCATGAAAAAGAGATATGGAAGATTATTACATCTCACCCATTCCAACCTTAAAAATATTGAAACCCAAATTCGTCAACTTGTATCCCACCTTAGCTAGAAACAACCATCCCATTTTTACAAACTCAAGCTCAACCATCGGCCTACCCCAAGGGTAATGTAAGAGAAATTTCACTCCAATTGGGAAAACAAATTTACATTCCTCATTATGGATTGTCAAATGAACCTTTTAATATTGAGCTTCAATATGGAAATAACCAAAAGATTAAAAAAGAACCTGAAGTAACTCCCTCACCTCCATCAATACATCTAATGAACAAAATTCATTTTTATAAAGTCATATCTATGACAAGAACATCCTTTGAACCTGATCTCGAAATGTTATACATGTTTACACCTGTTGAAATAAATATTCCCCTTTTAGATTTCATCAAACAAGCCTCTATGTATGAACATTTTCTTAAGGATTTGTGCACGAATAAGAGACAACATAATTATATTGAGAATGTTTCAACCCAGAAGTCAATACCCATGAAGTGTAAAGACCCAGGGACAATTATTTATCCATTAAAAACTAAGGGTTAAAAATTTTATGATGAAATCATATACCTAGGAGCATCAAAAAATTCCATGCTAAAATAAATATTCTATAACCATGGTCAGGTTAAATTGCACCCAATCAGTGTTTTCATCCAGTTAGCCAATCAAAACACAACTAGTCCTGAGGGAATAATTAAGGATTCCCATATCTAAGTTAAATATCTTATCTCCATATTATTTTTATGTCCTTTACATGGAAGGTGAGATGACCTCTTATCGATCTCCCCTATTTCTAGGAAGACCATTCCTCCTGATATATAGAACTATGATTGATGACCATGTAGGCATCCTATCCTTGGAATTTGATGACCATCTAGTCAAGTTCAACATTTTTCATGCCATGAGATACCCATATAAGGATCATTATTCCTTCTAAATACATGATTATGAGGAAACATATAAGATTCAATTGAACCCCATTCTGTCATGTTCATCATGTTATAATGAGAGTGGAGCTTGTAAAATATGAACCATGATTATCCAATTCATACGTCAGAATGTTTACATTGACCTTTAATTCATATACTCTATCAATATAGTGGATCTTGAAAACAATCTTGAATCCCATATCAACTTTGATCTCTACTGTTCCACCATAACCAATATTGTAGAAAACGAATGAGAACCAACTAGAGTCCCTTCTATAATTCCTAGGTTGTATGGCATCCAAATGAAGATGAGACTAATCTGATTCCTCTTCTTATACACCTAAAATGTGCCTTCCTTTTCTATGATCACACTTATCATGTCATCATATCTACCATACATACTAGATCTGAGGAGTGAAAACCTTTTCATGTGTTATAAGAAAAAAATGCCTTAGTTTGGATCCTAGATCACGTAACAGGAATCAACCTTTCTCTTTGTATGCATCACATCAATCTTTATAAATCATCCAAACTAATCATACAACCACAAATATGACTCAATTCACTCATACATAAGGTAGTTAGGGAAGATATTACCTTGCTTCTCCAAGTCGATATTATATACTCAATTTTTTATTGTAAATGTTTTAGTCTGATTCATGTGGTAACTAATAAAGGTGGTATAACGTTTGTCAAAAATGAACATGGAGAGGTTGTCACAACTAAAGTGAAAAACAGATGGTGTGTGTGCATTGATTATCCAAAATTGAATGCCAAAACACAAAAAGATAAATACTTAATTCCTTTCATTATTAAAATGATATATTTATTAGCTGAAAAGTATCATTATTGTTTTATTGATGGATAAACTAGATACTCCCATATCTAAATAGAACATTAGGACCAAGATAAGTCTACATTCACATTCCCCTATAGAACATATTCATATGGAAGAATTGTTTTTTTCATTTGAAATGATCCTAAACATTATAGAGATGTATAATGAGTATATTTTTAGAAATCATTGGGAACCTCATGGAGGTATTCAGGGATGACTTTACCATTTATGGTCATTCCTTTGAATCATATTTGCATTAACTCTATCTAGTCCTTCATATGTTTTTCAAATGTAACCTTGTGTTGAATTTCGAAAATATCCACTTCATGGTTACTAATGGGATTGTTTTAGAGAACATACTTTCATAAGAGGGTATTCAAGTTGATCATACTAAAATTGAGTCGATCCAATACATTCTTGAATCCAAAAATATTCAACCCATCTTCTTATTCTTTGTAAATTCCATTTTCTATCGGTGATTCATCAACCCCCTTAGTTGGATTTCCCTTCAACTCACTCACCTACTCTAAAATGAGGTCACATTACATTTTGATGAATCTTGATAGAAAGCCTTAGTTTAACTAAATGATATTATTAAATATTCCCCAAAAATACAACCCCAATATTAGTTCTTTCTATTGGAATTGATGGGTGGTGATTCTGATAGGTCCATTGGGGCCATTCTTGGTCCAATGAGAGAATAGATTCTTAATTTAATCTATTATTCCTCAAAAACATTGGATAAAACTCAATGTTACTACATTGTGATTAAAAATAACATTTAGTTGTGGGTTTTTCCATTGATAAATTCCAACCCTATCTTTTATGTTCCAAAATCATCATCATCACAGGCTATTAGGCTATAATGTTCTTACTCAAGAATAGTGATTCCAAAGCAAGTCTAATAAAATAAATCCTAATACTCCAATATTTTGAACATGAAATCAAAGATTAGATAGGAAAAGAAAACGATGTTCTTGATCACTTGAGTATAATTTATAATAATTGTCATTCATAAATCATTGATCCTTAATTCCCTACATATCACTATTCATCTATCATTCCAAAGTCACCATGGTATGCCCCGATTGTAAATTACTTGATTTCTTGTATTTTTTCTAAATCTTTTCAAAATAAAAAAATGATGTTCAAAAGTGAATCAAAATACTATTTTTGAATATATTATAAACATTTTAAAACTGGGGATGATATGGTAATTAGTAGATGTGTTGATGATGATTAACATTCATCCTTCTAGGAATTATACCACTCACTTCATGGAGGTTGCCACTATAGACCACGATGGACCTATAAAAAGTCCTAGACTGTCGATTCATATAGAATTAACTCATCAATAAATAAAATTATTTCTTAAAATCATGTCCCATATGCCAATGATTTGGAAAAATTTCACAAAGAAATGAAATTCCCAAAAAACCTATAATTTTCTATGATATCTCGATGTTATGGGAATCTATTTTATTGGGAAATTTACCCTATCTAATGGATTCTTAGAATTTTTTTGGTGGTTGACTATGTTTCGAAGAGGTTCAAGGAAAAACCCAATAGGAAGAAAAATGCACATACTATTAGGGAGTTCCTAAAAAACAATATTTTCCATCGATTTGGAATACTGTGTGCCTTGAAAGGTTACATAAAAACTCATTTATTTAATCAGACCATGGAATATTTTTTGAAAAATAATTGTGTTATACATAAAACTTCAACTACATATCACCACCAAAACATGGAATTGATGAAATATATAATAGATAAATAAAAAGATTTCTTTAGTGATTTTTTAATCTCACTATAAAAGACTAGCTTGAAAGACTTGGTGAAGAACTTTGGGCTTATCGAACTGTTTATAGAACACCTTTTGGGATTTCTCCATTTAAGAATTTTTTTGTAAATCCTATTATTTATTATATAAAATATACCATAATTCATTTTTCTCTGTGAAAACATGTTATTTTTATTGTGAAAAAAGATCATTAAGAACTATTGTTGCAGTTGAGTGAATTTGTAGAGCTTAGACATGATTCATATGATAATTTCAATCTATATAAATAAAATTTCATAGTAATAAATGACAAAAAATCCTAATAATGGTATTCTTAGAAGGTGAAAAGTTAATTTTCTTCAATTCTCAATTTCGACTTCGCCCAAGTAATATTAATTCCCATAAGTAATGACATTTTATTATTGTCAATGTTTACCCATTTTGTGTAGTTCAAGTCCAAGAACCCTCTTCCAAAAGGATATTCATAGTTAATGGACATCAGATAAACATTCCCATGAGGGGACACACCTCCCAGGAACCAAAAATACTTCTATCTGATACCCAACTTCTACATTTGACCCACCACTAGATGGAGATGTCTACCCACAAAATCCAAACCCGGGAGAACCTCTTTCCCTTTAACTCCTCTTCTATCTCTATATATATCTCTCTATATATATTCTTCTAACTCTATCATTGTCATTTTTTACCAATTTCCATATAAAATTTTTTATTTCCTCTTTATCTTTTTCATGGGTTTGTCATAATAAAAAACTAAAAGTACTAAAAAATCAAAAAAAGTGCCATAATTACTTACCATTAACATTTTAAATTTTGTCCAACCTTTATGGGGAGTAAAAATACATGTTTTCGTTTGAGTTTTGTTTTATTTTCATCATAATTTTGGATAAGTAATCTTGTGTCAAAACCCAAAAATTTTGAATGGTATATTTTATATTTGAAAAATAATTCTTCCCCAACCATAATGAACAACATTAGATTTCATTCCATTTTCACCTATGTCCGTCTTTTCATTTTATGTATTATTTACCCATGATTGTTAGTCTTCAGTTTTTAGAACTTTGAGTTGAATTTCATACTTTGGTGTGTTTTAATATGATAGATGCATTTTCTAAACCACATTATAATCACAATATCCAAATAATCCCCCATTAACCATACATTAATCATTATTTTGAAATCCCCTTGAAGCCTATGAAAGCATTTTCTTGGATATCCAAATTACAAGACCAATACCTTGTCCCACCCAACATCTACAAGGAATAATATTTCATAATTAATTGAGATTTAAGTGTATGGTGGGATGGATTTGATTTTGGGTATCCATTAATTGATTTTAAATTTGTTATCATATTCTTGAAGGAAAGAGTATATTTCATCTTGGGGGAGAGGTTTTCATTCATTGAGTTTGGGGAATGGATTTTCATTTATGAAATTTTGTAAATTTTATTGAAAAGTGTTAAAAATTTCAAACAATAAATCAAAAAGAAAAAAGGATTGTGTCTTGGTAAGGTTAAAAATCACTCTTTATCCACCTTTTATCTTTTTATTACTACTAAAATTAGTGTCTTTAGGAGATCACATGTGGTTTGGGAGATGTGTGTGATATTTGTTTCAGGTTCAACATTAAAAAAATAAGAAAAAAAGGAAAAAAACTTCATTATATACTATTGTGTCATTGGGAGAAGATTTTCGTCTGGTACATATTTCACCTATTCATCCCCATCAAATTTTATTCATTTATTTTATAATCCTTCACAAAATCATTCTCTTGAAAATATATGTTTATGTAATGATCCATGTATTATTCTAAACTGTACATTTCTTTTTTCCATGTTTGTTCTTTACCTTTCTTTCCAAATCACTTGGACATTAAATTTCTACCAACCCATAGCCACAAAATTCCATTAAAAGGCCTCTTGATTGTTATTAAATTTTGGATAGTGAATGGTTGGTGAGTGATCTGTCAAACACTTTGATTTTCACTTTTGTTTGGTGGATGAGTGAACCTCCATAAACAAATTTTTCTCATATTGAGAGGAGTGTGTTCTGAGTACTCATTTTCTAGATAAAAATTTTAGCCTTAAAATGATTTTTGTAATATTTTTTATCTAAAAATTTGTTATAGAATTAAATATGTATTAGAAAAAATTTATAAACCTCCTCTAATTGGGGAAGAAAAAAAATTATTTATTTTAATGAGTGATAATGAATTTTTTATGTTTTTATATTTATTCACTTAAGGTTATAAAAACGAATATTTATGGGGAGTTGATTATATTAATTCATTCATAGATTTTTGCCTACTCACTTTAGTAATTTCCATGTAAAAGTGCATAATTATTGTGAATTACCCATGTTTTAATACTAAATATACTATTTTTCAATTATATGAATTATCCCAATCGAGTATGTTTACTATTTTAAATAAAATATCACTCTACATAATCCAAATTTATGATTCTTGGTTTTTAGGTTTATATATCCAATTTCCTATAACTCATTAGACTAATGTTTGGTCCAATTCACCAATTAGAAGGGTCATATAGTCCACACATAAAAGAAAAAAGAATATATAATGAAACATGGAAATAGATAAAGATTGAATTTCTAGGATAAATCCATAGGAATAAATTTTATGAAACTCCAAAATATCTTTGTGATTTGTAAATAGAATAATGGAGAAAAATTTCAAATCCCAACTCCATCAACAAGGGGTACAACATGTTCTTTTAAGTTTAGCCCACCATTTTGTCCAAAATATAAAACCATTATACAATCATTAAAATTTCCACTGATATATACATCAATTTGAGCTGATCATTTTCATTTTGAAATATATTTAATATGAAGAGGCCTTTTCTAGATGAAATTTTTTGTATTTGAGAAAATATTCTTATTCAAAATTCCATTCACATTATGGATGTCAAAAAAATCTATATTGAATTGGAATTATAAAAATTGATTAATCAAACTGCCATAATCTATCCTCCTTAAGTCTAATACACTATAACTTTTGTGGGTAGACTTTTAACATACGTATACAAATATGTTTAGAATAATATTTCTCTAGATTAGGATTTTTAGAGTATCTAAGTGGCGATCTAAGAAGAGTAATTATTTGGAAAGAAAACTATTCACCTCATTGGGCTATAAATACATTTTCATATTCCCAGAGAATTGGGATGGAATTTCAGAATAGATGAGGATACATTTGAATTACCAGAACCATGAAAATGGCTAAGAAGGACATTCCAAACTCACATTTTCCCTTGGGAGACCAGTCCTCCTCTCTTTGTTTCCATGTTCTTTTGTGTTCTTTTCATTTGTAATCGTGTAAGGCGTTTTAAATTTCATTTGTATTATAATGAAATTTTATTCTTGATATTCAATTTTAATAATCCACCCTATATTATTAAAATTTAATTGTCTTAAAATAATTTAAATCATGTTGAAACCCCTACCCTTCTTTTGCATTCTCATTCAATCGATAGTCTATAATTAATACTCAACATCATTCATTTGTGTGTTCGATGCAAAACTATTTTCTTATCCCATTGTTTTCATTATATTTATATTTAATCGTCATAAACACATATTAATATATTACTAACCATATCAATGGTTGAGTAAATATAGAATTGGGATGAGTCATACTTTTGGGATATTAAGTGATTGAGAGAAGTTTCTCTATTAATATTTATTAAAACGACATTGTGTATGTTGAACATAAAATATCAGGGATTAATGACATGTTTTGTTTAAAACATGGATTTTATGGATTATTGGAACCATAAATACACTACCATAAACATGTTTTTATTGATATTGTAACAATAAGTTAAATTAAGACGTAGACTACAGCCTCAACACTTAGGAATTCTGATCAAAGTCGTCTTCTGAAGTGGGTGTTAATATAATGCAATATAAATAAATTCTCTGAGATATAATAAGCTTAAATACCCAATAATGAACTTGACCCAATTTTTATCAAATTTTTAAATAAATATAAATCATTTTATCATTTTATTTTAGCTATGAACCCCCCCCCCCCAAAAAAAATTAAAATGAAAATAAAAAACAATAAACTATTAAAAAAGTACCATCATTAGGGATTCGACCCTAGTGACACAATACATATTAGAAAAGCATTGTACCCATTAATGGTCGATAAGAAAAAATAGTTTGTGCTGCAATAATGAACAAAACATCAGGAAATATCATTCTAGTAATGAAATGAAATTTATAGGACCATGTGATTTTTATGAATCTCATTTTTTAGAACCATAATTTTGGAAAATAACACACATTCATGATCCTCATATTAGGGATATATCCAAAATCACTGGTAATCTTTATATAATTTTTATATACATGGGATGTTATTAGAAATTTCTACATTAATAATAATGTTGATTGAATATTATATTATCTTTATTATTTTATTATCACTTGAATAATATATCACATTGTAGTTTCCTATTATCATTCATAATTTAAATATATTTAAGGATTCATTATTTATCTGCAAGTCATAGGCATTTATAGTTTTATTGTATTTTTTTATTTTCATTATAAATTTTTTTGTAGCACTCAAAATTGAGTGATTCTCATTGTATTGATAGCTAATAAGTTTACCTTTATTTCATTAAACTAAAGGGACTAATGAAAAGGTTATTTGGGTTCTCCTAAAATTGACATATACTAGTGTGATGTTATAAAATTTACATATTGTTTTGGACTGTTTTTTTCATAAATAAATCTACAAAACTTTCATTAAGGAGATATTTTATTTCATTAAATTATATTGATATTTTATAAATATTAGTATTTTATACCGGATGATAAATTATATGTTTTGATGTCCTCAAATATGAAAAAATCTTGTGATCTTATCCTACTATGAATATATTTTGAATTTTCAAGTGAGGTAGTTATGGGATTATTTAAAAAGTGTTTGAAATTAAATTTCTAATATTTAAATGGTGATATTAAAAATTTTATAAATTATTTTCTTGTGATAGTTACTATAAAGTTACAATAGTGGAAATTATAGAAGACTATATCTAAATTCAAATTTGAATATTTTAATTTTGAAGACCACACTTTTTGGAAATTATTTAATATTTCAATTTAAAAATTTTGAGGACACATTTTGGGGAGTCTACAGTTTTATATGCAAATTAAAAAAAAATTAATTTTTTTCATTATTATTAGAGAAAATTATTTAGATTATTTTTTACTATATTCAATGTGAATAAATAAGTGAAATTTTATTTTTGGAAACTTTATTTAAATTTAACATTTGAATATCTATATGAGTTATAAATGATTATTTAATGAATTATCAGGAAATCTGTAACAAATATCTTTATGGAAATTAAAATTTAAAAATATTTATTTTTCAGATATTGTACGAATTTTATATTCGAGAATATTTTGAAGAATATTTTGATGTTCTAATGGAATATTTGATTTTTTAAATATTATATTATCTGATTAAATTATTTTCTTCAGAGTTAATTTCTAGAATTACTCAACGGATATGGTTAAATTATGGATACAATTATTGAATATTTATGAATTAATTATTATCAAATTAAAATTAAAATTATTGAAGAAATATAAAAAGTAATTAGTATATTAAAATGTTCTATTTAAAATATATAGTGAATTAGAAGGTGAAGTGAGCGAATACACTTACGGAACAACCATACAGACCACAAATATAGTCATGATTTGAAAAATAATTTTATTATCTGTATTTTTTATTCTACACTCATTGAATATATTTTATTTCAAGGATATAAAAAGAGATACACCTAAATAAGGAATTATTATATAAATAATAAGATCCATATACTATTAGTTTTTGTTGTAACTATGTGAGAAATATAGTCATGAATTATAGAAATAATCTCTTTTTATTATGGTGTAGACTACTAATTATTATCTATGGTGGAGTGTTTTATTATTGGACTATTTTATATAGGTTTTTGGTAAAATAAGATATCTTATGGGATTATTTAAACTTCATTCACTCAACTATCTACATATTTAGATAAAAGGGCCTTCTTTTTGAAATTCACCAAGCTTGCTAAGATAGAATTTGTGGAGTGGAAAAAGGGACCGTTGAGCCTATAAATATTATATATATGTTTTTTTATTTTCACTTTATTTTTTTCAAATTCATTACTCATATTAGAGATAGTAGGATTAAAATTTATGTTTTGAAGAGTGAGGTTCTACATTTTTAATGATTTTGAAAATGACACAATTAACCCCCCCCCTCCATGTCTGCACCATAATTATCTTAGACCAACATATGGTATTAGAGAAGTTATATTTATAATATTTGTTTTCATTCTCGAATGATTAAGTTATGTAACTAGACAAAGAAAATTTTCAATGGAAGATTTTGGAGAACATATGTTAATGATCTGAGCTTCTTATTTAAATGGTGATGATGTTCGTTGTAGGAAGGATTGTATAATTATCTATTAGAATAATATTATATTAATAATGATATATATATATATATATATCTATATGAGATTCAAATAGATGAACATGAAAAGTGGAAGGATAATCAAATAGTTGATTATGAACTCAATTAAAGGGTTATGGATGCTATTGTTTTTGGATTTGGAACTCAGGAATTTAATTGAGTTTCACTGTGTACTAAAACTTTTAAAACGTATGGAAACAATGTGGTTTCCAATGAAAGATCTAATAATTTTTTAAAACTGAGTTACAATACTTCTAAACATAAATTCAACATATTCAGGATGTAGGATGATGAAATCATCACTTAGATGATTGTGATATTTATATAAATTGTTAACTACATTTCTAACTTGGGAAATAAAAATCATGAATTTGATCTAGTGTTAATGGTTTATAGAGTATTACCATATAATTAGATGTAATGTTTAAATCTATAAGGATATTAAAAATTGTTAAAGATTTAGGGAATAATGAATTTTCAAAACCATAATAATGTATAAACCTGAGATGCAAGTTTCTGTTGAAGATCATATTTTTATCAAAAATGAAAATAACGCACTAAATGTTTAAAACAGTGAATTTATTGATTCAGTTACTAGTTCTTTTGTTTCATGTGATGATTTATCAGTCATTTTTTGAGATTTTATAAATATGTAAAAAAATAATAGAGAAATTAAAAAATCATAAACTGAATGAGGTAATATGCTAAGAATGTAAGAAATGAAAGGTCATCTGAAACATGATTTCCCTCTGATTAAGGGTGAATGAAATACAATTATTAAATAAAGGAAATAAATCTATGAAGGCTAAAAAAATTTCCCAAACATTAAAGTGATCAATTTCATTCAATATATAAAGTTGATAATTAAAAAAAGTAAATATGTGTCTTATGGATCCTGGTGATGTGGTATAATAATATTTTACTCATAATTCAAATTAAAAAAATAATACCTTTAAAAACATAGATAATACTATTATATGATTCAATAACAATGTTAATATTTAAATAAATATTATATAAAACTCAAAAAATATCACGGTGTTATTTCGATTGAAATTAGATTTTTACTAAACAATCCTCAGACCTAAGATCTAATTATTCTAAAAATTCATTTGTATTTCATGGTGATAATATTAAAGTATTATTAGATGAATTGTATTATCTAAAATAATCTATTAGTAGATAATTATTTAAATCAAATTACTATTATGGATAAAATTAATATGTGAAGGATTTATATTAATTGTAATTGAGAAATGCCTAAGTTATATAGGTATTATTTCATTCCTAGCTCTAAAATAAGATGTATTTCTAGTGTAATATTTGTTCATTATGTTATTAGTGGTCATTATTCTAATGAATACTATGTTATAAATACTTATTTTTGTTTGTTTCATGAATTTTATTTATTTAAAAAAATATCTAGCTTCATATATGGAATTTATGTTTATAGTAAACACATTTTATTTCTTAGGTCTTTAATCACTGAGACACCTAGACTAAAACAAATTTTTGTACCAAAAGATACATTTATTTAATATTTTATAGAATTATACCAAAAAAATACAATGTTAAATTATACAGTCTCTATTTAATAAATGATGGTTCTTTATAATTCTTTTAATGACCTGAATCTTATAAATGATACTTGTTTGTTTAATGAAATGTGTATTATATTATATTATATAGTATTATACAAAAACAACACATAGATAAACCAACAAGGCATTATTTCATTAATGAAAATAGATAAATTAGTCAGTGATTAAACATATTAAATATTTTTATTATTATTACCTGTAAAAAGAAAATACAAAAACAATAATGGGAAATATGGATCACCTAGACTGGCTAGAATTATCCCTCCCATGAACAACACTATGGAAAGAAAGAAAATAATTATAAACCAACCGACATTATAGATAATAGAAATATAAACCCCTGAGAGAACATGTGTAAAATATAAAATAAATTAATTAATTGTAATTTATAAGAGGTAATGTGAACATTGATATAGTAGCGTGACTATGGAAATACTAATGTGATCGTTGGAATAGTAACTATACCATTGGAAAAAACATCTCCAATAGGAATAGAAATGTGATCGGTTGAATAGTAATTTTGCATAAAAATAATAAATTGTTATATAAATAATATTTATCATGAGTAATATAAGTTAATATAATTATTATAATATATTAAAATAAATACTATTTTAAAAAACTCAAATAAAATATGGGCACATTTTTAAATAACATTATTTTAAATTATTTCATAAAGATATTAATTTTAATATTAAAAAATAATGTTTCTATTTTAGAAATATATTTTTATAATTTTAAGATAATTCTTCAAATCTTCATGTTGTTATTTTCCTTGTTCATGTTTTTGGTAATTTTCTAATATAATTCAATTTTCAAGTGAATAGTAAAAAATATATTTTTTCTTGTAACCGTTGTGTTTTAAATTATATCATTCGTGATTTAATTATGATCCAATAATTTATAAAACATGATTTTCATTCATGATATATTAACATTCATAAATTATTCTTTAAAATACAATAAACGTTATTTCAAAACATAAAAAACAATTTCCAAAACATCAAGTCAAATGTAATTTTTTAACATAACAATTTTATTTTCCCACATTTTCATTTTTACTAAGATAATGAATCCGAATAATAAAGGGTATTTATAGACTAAACCCAAATATATTATATTCATATATGATTTATATTTCTAAAAATTAACTTTTATAATTTTTTACTTATGATATAATATTTAATTCCATATTTAATTTTAGAAATACCCCTCTCCTCAAGTGTAAATAACCCTTTTAGCTCTCCCCGGAAATCCACTCATGTCACAATTTAAAGACCCAATGTTCAGAAATAATCCTCCCTATAAATCCCATTTGAATACATAGGGATATTTTTGAATTAAAAAACTCCAAACTTCATGGTAGTTTTAGTGTCTCAAAAGAGAATCTACACCGACAATGGGGTAATATTCTATCATAACTTCTCCCTTTTTCTAATTATCTTTATTTTTCCCATTTATATTCATAAAATAATATTATCAACCACATGAGAATCACAATATCGAAATAACCTCCCATTAACCATACATAAATCCTTTTTTTAAATCCCCTTCAAGAATATGAAAACCTTTTCGTTATTATCCACATTACAAGTCCAATACCTTGTCCCACCCAACATCTACAAGGAATAATATTTCATAATTTATTGAGATTTAAGTGTAGTGAGGATAGATTTCATTTTGGGTATCCATTAATTGATTTTCAATGTGTTATAATATTCTTGAGGAAAATATTATATTTCATTGTGGGGGATAGGTTTTCATTCATTGAGTTTGGGTAATGGATTTTCATTTATTTAATTTTGTACATGTTATTTAAAAGTGTTAAAAATATTTCTAAAAAATTATGCAAAACAAAAAATGGATTGTGTATTGGGTAGGTCAAAAATCAATCTTCCTCGTACTTTTATCTTGTTATAACTATTACAATTAGTGTCACGATAAGATCACACATGGGTTGGGAGATGAGTGTGATATTTTTTTTAATTTCAGTATTCAAAAAAAGAAACATTTTCGTTATAAACTCTTGTGTAATTATGAGAATATTTTTGTCTTTTACATATTTCACCATTTCATCCCCTAAAAATTTTATTTATATATTTTTTTTCATCCTTCACAAAATCATTCCCTTGTAAATACATGTTGTCTTAAACTTCTATGCCTTATTCCAAATTGTACCTTTCTTTTTCAATGTTAGTTCATTACCACTCATTCCGAATATCATGGACAACAAATTCCTACCATCCCATAGCCACAAAAACCCCGTAAAAATGCCTCTTGATTATTGTGAAGATTTGGATTCTGATTGGAATCTGAGATATCTTTAAATCTCTATGATTTTCACTATTGTTTTATGGATGTGTGAACTTCCGTAAATAAATTTTTATCATCTTAAGAGAAGTGTGTTCTGAGTACTCAAATTTTCTATTTCAATGTTTGAGCTTGAAAAATATTTTTTGGGAATATTTCTAATCAAATAATTTGTGGTGGAATTATATATGTATTAGTGAAATAGTATAAACCTCCCCTAATTGGGGAAGAAAAAACATTAATATTTTTTTGTGAGTGAGAATTACTTTGTTATGTTTTTATATTTGTTGCACATGAGGTATTGTAGAAGAATAATTATGTGGGAGTTGATTATATTAATTTATTCAATGCTTTCTGTCTACTCCCTTAAGTAATTTCTATGTAAAAGTTAATAATTAGCATGAAATACCCATGTTTAAAAACTAAATATATATTTTTTTCATTATTTGAACTAATCTAATTGTGTTAGTTAACTAATTTAAATAAAATCTCACTCTACATATCCAAATTTATGATTCTTGCATTTTAGAGTTATATATTAAATTTCTTACAAATAATTAAACTAATGTTTGGGCCAATTTATCTATTTGAAGGTTTATATAGTAGACACATGAAGGTTAATTTTTTTTTTGAAGAAACATGACCATTTTTTGAATATTTAATTTATTAGATCAATAGATAAGCATTAATTTTATGAAACTCCAAAATATGTTTGTGATTATACAGTAGTATAACAGATGAAAATTTTATGTCTCAACTCCAACAACAAGGGGTCCAACATGTACTTTTTTGTCCAACCCACCACTTTGTCTGAAATTTAGGTCATTATACAATCATTGAATTTTACTCGGATATATACATCAGTTTGAATGGAACACTTTCATTATGAAATACAAGCAATTGGAGGGTGAAATTTTTAGAAGAAACTGTTCGGATTTGAGGGAATATTCTTATTCAAAAACCCATTCACATTATGGACGTCAAAAAAATCTATATTGAATTGGAAAGATTTAAATTGATTAATCAAACCACCATAACTTTTCGTCCTTAATTATAATGCTCTCCACCTTTCTTGGGAAGACTTTTAACATGCATATACACAAATTTTTATAATAATATTTTTTCATATTATGATTTCTGGAGTATCTAATTGGAGAGCCATGTGGATGGATGATTTGGAAAGAAAACTGTGCACCTCATTAAGCTATAAATACATTACCCTCTTCTACTAGCAGTTGTTTGGAATTTCATAATAGATGAGGATATATTGGAATGAACAAAACCATGAAACTGGCCAAGGAGTACAGTCTAAACTCACGTTTTCACTTGAGAGGCCATTCCTCTTCTCTTTTATTATGTTCTTTTGTGTTATTTTCAATTGTAATCATGTAAGATGTTTTTAATTTCATATTAAATTTAATGAAAGTTTATTTTTCATATCCTATTTTAAACATCTAATCTCTATTAATAAATATTAATGGTATTAAATTAATTTAAATCATGTTGAATCCACTTCCCTTCTTTTTCTATTATATTCAATCAAATGTCTATTTTTAACTCTCAACACTATTCATCTGTGTTTTCGACACAAAAATATTATCTTATCCCATTATTTTTAGTTATATTTATAATTAATCATGATAAACAGATATTAATATATTACTAACCATATCAATTGATGAGTAAATATACAATTGTGGTGAGTCATAATTTGGGGATATTAAGTAACTATGAGAATTTTCTCAATTGAAATTATTTATGTTGACATTGTGTATGTTTATTATAAAATATCATGGATTAATGACATGTTTTTTAACACATGGATTCGATAGATTATTGGAACCATAAATACACTAACAAAACAATTTTGGTTGAAATCAAAACCACAAGTTAATTTAAGGCTTAGACTAAATCCTCAACAATTATGAATTCCATTCAAAGTCATCTTCTGATGTGGGTGATAATATAATGCAATATAAAGAAAATCTCTAGGATATCATAAGATTAAATACCCAATAATAAACTCACCACAATTATTATCAAATTTTTTAAAAAATGAAAAATCATTTAATCTTTTTATTTTAGCTTGTTAAATCCCCCCCCCCCCAATTAAAAATTCAAAAAAAAAATCAACTATTAAAAAAGTACCATCGGTGGGATTTGACCTGAGTTCCATTAAACAAATTATCAAAGAATTAGACCCTTGAATGGTAAATAAGAAAAAATTATTTTTACGTTAGTAAAGAACAAACAAATCTGGGAATATCATTCTAGTGATGAATTGAAATTTATATAACCATATGTTTTTTATGAATCTCATTTTTTAGAACAACACTTTTGGAACATAACACACATTCATGTTCCTCATTTTAGTGATATAACCCGCATAACTGGAAATATTTATATGATTTCTACATACTTGGGATGATATCAAACATTTCTACATTCATAATAAAGTTGATTGAATATTATATTATCTTCATTATTTTCGTATCACTTGAATAATATCTCACATTATAGTTTTCTATTATCATTCATAATTTTAATATATTAAAGGATTAAGTATTTATCTACATGTCTTAAGGATTTATAGTTTTATTGGAATTTGTTTATTTTCTATATAACTTTTGTGGTTGGACACAAAATTGAGTGATTCTAATTGTATTGATAGCTAATATGTTTACCTTCATTTCATTATACTAAAGGGATTACTAAAAATATCATTTGGGTGCTCTGAGAAATGATATATTCCACTATAATGATATGAAATTTCCAAATTATGTTGGTTTATTTTTTTCATATGTGAATCTACAAAATTTTCATTAAGATTATATTCTATTTCATTGAAAGATATTGAAATTTATAAATATTAGTATTCTTAAACGAATGATATATTATATGTTTTGATGTCCTCAAATTTTAAACAATCTTGTGATCTTAGCCAATTATGAATATATTTTAAATTTCAAGTGAGATATATTTGGGATTATTTGGAAATTAGTTGAAATTAAATTTCTAATATTTGAATGTGGATATTTAAAATTACCTAACTTATTTAAATGGGATAGTTACTATGAAACTATTATAGTGGAAATTCTGGATGATTATATTTAAATTCAAATTTAAATATTTTAATTTTGTAGACCACATTTATTGGAAAAATTATTTAATATTTCAATTCCCAAATTTGTGGAGATATTTTGGGGAACCTAATTATTTATATTCAAATTCAAAAATTTTAATTTTAATTTTCATCATTACTATAGGAGAAATTTAATTAGATTATCTTTTATTAGATTCAATATGAATGAATAAGTGAAATGGTATTTTTGGAAACAATATTCAAATTTAACATTTTAATATATATATATATATATATATATATATATATATATATATAAGTTAGAAAGGATTAGTTATGGAATTATTATAAAATCTATCGAATATATGTTTATGAAAATTAAAATTAAAAAATATTTATTTTTCAGTTACTATGTGGATATTATATTCAATATTATGTTGATGTTATAATGTAATATTTGAATTTTTAAATATTATATTATATGTTTCAATTATTTTCATCAGGATTAATTTCTATAATTACTCAATGGCTATGATAAAATGATGGATACAATTATCGAATATTTTTGGAATTAATTATTTTCAAATTAAAAATAGAATTATTGAATATAGATACAAATTATTCCACAGATTAAAATGTTATATTAAAAATACGGAGTGAATTTGATGGTTATGTGAGAGAATTCACTGACACGAATACCAAACACACAACAAAGACACTCATGATTTGGAAAATAATTTTATTATCATTATTTTTTATTGTACACTAATTGAATATATTTGATTTAAAGGATATCATAAGTAATACACATAAATATAGAATTATTATATAAATAATAAGATCCATATAGTGTCATTTTTTGTTGTGTTTGTGTGATAACTATACTAAAAATTTCAAAAAAACTTATCTTTCCAATTCAGGGTATACTACTTATTCTTATCTTTGGTGGAGTTTTTTATTCTTGAAATATTATACCTAGGTTTTTAGTAAAAGAACATAACCTATGGGAATGTTTCAACATCTTTCACTCAATTATGTACATCTCTGGATAAAAGGAACTTCTTTCTAAAATTCACCAAGACCGAAGAGATAGAATTTGTGGAGTGGACAAAAGAACCATTAAGCCCAGAACTACTATATATTGGTTTTTTCCTCTACTTTCTTCTTTCCACTTCATTAATCATATTTGATAGAGTAGGATAAAATAATTTTTTTGAAGAGTGAGGTTTTTCATTTTTTATGATTTTGAAAATCACACAATTAACCCCCCCCCCTTCAGGACTTCACCATGATTATCTTACACCATCATATGGTATCAGAGTAATTCTAATTTGATTATTTATTTTCTTTCTAGAATTTATTATTTAAATAACTATACAATGACACTTTTCAAGGGGAGATTTAGGAGAATATATTTTAATGATCTGTGCCCCTTAGTTTAATGGGGATGATGTTGGTTTTTTTAAGGATTGTGTAATTATCAATTTGAATAATATTATATTAACTATGTATTTTAAATATATAAAACAATATAGGATTCTAAAAGATGAACCTGAAAAGTGAAAAGATACTCAAAAAGTATATTATGAACTCAATTCAAGGGTTATATATGTTGTTGTTTTCTTATTAGGAACTCATTAATTTAATCGAGTTTCACTGTGTACTACAACTTATAAAATGTATAAAAAATGTCGTTTCTAATGAAAGAACTAATAATTTTTTAAAACTGTATTACAATATTACTAAACATAAATTTAATACATTCAGGATGTTGGATGATTAAATCAACATTAAGATTAATTGGATATTTATATAAATTTTTAACTATATTTCTACCTCATGAACATAAAATCTTGAATTTTATCAAGTGTTAATGGTTTATAGATTATTACAATATATGTTGATGTAATTTCTACATCCATAAGGATATCCAATCTTCTTAAATATTTATGGAATATCGAAGTTATCAAAACCATAATAATGTATGAAACTTATTCGCAAGTTTAATCTGAAGATCATATTTAGGTCAAAAAGGAAAATACAGCACCAAAAGTTTAAAAGGGTGAATTTATTGATTCATATACTAGTTATTTTGGTTTTTGTGATGAATTATCAGATATTTTTAAGGAATTCATCAATATGTAAAAATATAATGGAGAAATTACAAAATAATAAACAGAAAGAGGTTATATTATATCAATGTAAAAAAAATAAAGGTCATTTGAAACTTGATTTCCCTCTTATTAATAGTGAATGAAATAAAAATATAAAATAAATGAATGAAATTCCTGAAGGGTAAAAATATACCCAAAGATTCAAGTGATCAATTTAATTCAATCTATAAATATGAGAATTAAAAAATGTAAATATGGTTCTTATGGCTACTAGTGATGAGGTATAATCATCATTCACTTTTAATTAAAATTCTGAAAATAACTCCTTTAGTAATCTTAAAGAATAAAATTATATGCTTCAAGATGTATTTTAATATTTAAATAAATATTATATAAAACTCATAATATATTAGGTTGTTATTTTTATTGAAATGATATTTTGACTAAACAGACATCATACATAAGATCTAATTATTCTAAAAATTTATCTCCCTTTCAAGGTGATAAAATTAAGGGATTATAAGATGAAGTCGGATATCTAAAATAAGTGATTGGTAGATAATTATTCAAATCAAGTTACTATTATGAATAATATTAATAAATGAAAGATTTATTTTTATATTAATTGATAAATTCTTAAATTATACAGGAATTATTTAATTCTGAGTTCTAAATGAAAATGTATGTCTAATGTAATATGTATTCATTATGGTATTAATAGCCATTATTCTAATGACTATTATATTATAAATAATGCCTTTTTTGTTTCAATAAAAAAAATTTATTCAAAAAAAATATCTAGATTCATATATGGAATATATGTTTATATTAAACACATTCGACTTTATAGGTATTTAATCCCTTGCACACCTAGACTAAAATGAATTTGGGTACCAGAAGAAATTTTAATTTGATATTTTATATAATTATTCCAAAAAACTAAAAAGTTAAATTATATAGTATATATTTAATAAATTATGATTCCATATAATTCTTGTATTGTCCCAGACCTTATAATTGATATTTTTCTTAAAAGAAATGCGTATTATATTATGTTATATTATATAGTATTATATAAATACAACACACAAAGAAACCAATAAGACATTATTTCATTAATGAAAATAGTTAAATTACTAAGTGAATAAACATATTAAAATTCCTATTATTATAATGGGTAACCAAAAAATAAAAAAACAATAATGGGAAATGACGGATCACCTAGATCAGCTAGAATCATCCCTCCCAGGATTAACACTATAGAAAGAAAAAAAATATTTATAAACAAACAAACATTATAGAAAATGGAAATATAATCCCATGAGAGGACTTAAGGAAAGTGTTGAATGAAATAATTAATTATAATTTATAAGAAGAATGTGAACATTGAAATAGTAATGTCACTGTTGGGATACTAATGTGATCGTTGGATTTGTAACTATACCATTTAGAAAAAACATGACCATTTGGAATAGAAATGTGATCGATTGAATAGTAATTTTACCTAAAAAATAATAATTTATTACATAAAATAATATTTATCATGAGTAATATAAGTTAATATAATTATTATAATATATTAAAATAAATATATTGTTTAAAAAACTCAAATAAAATATTGGCTCATTTTTAATAAACATTATATAAAATCATTTCATAGAACTCATAATTTTAATATTAAAAAATAATGTTTCTATTTTAGAAATTTATTTTTATAATGATAATATAATTTGTTAAATCATCATGTTGATATTTTCCATGGGTCTGTTTTTGGTAATTCTCTAAAATATTTCAATTTTCAGGTGAATTGTAAAGAATATAGTTTTTCATTTAACTGTTGTATTTTAAATTAAATCATTCATGATTTAATAATTCCCCATTAATTTATAGAACATGATTTTCTTCCCTGATATATTAACCTTCATAAATTATTCTTTAAAATACAATAATCTTAATTTCAAATCCTAAAAAACATTTTCCAAAACCTAAAGTCAAAAGTAATATGTTAACATAACAACTTTATTTTTCCTCATTTTAATCTTTAATAAGCTAATGAATTAGAATTTTAAAGATTATTTACAGTCTTAAACCAAATATATTATATTTACATATGATTTATATTTCCATAAAGGAACTATTAAAATTGTTACATATGATATAATATTTAATTCAATATTTAATTCTAGAAATACACCTCTTCTTAAGTATAAATTACCCTTTTCTATCCCCTTGAAAATACACTACTATCACAATTTAAAAATCCAATGTTTTGTAAAAATCCTCCCTATCAATCCAATTTTAATACCAAGTAATATTATTGAGTAAATAAACTACAAACATCATGGTAGTTTTAGTGTCTCAAAAGAGAATCTACACAGACGATGGGGTAAGATTCGTTCAGCTCTTCCCCCTTCTTCTACTTCTCCTTATTTTTCCCATTTACATTTATAAAAAATATTATTAATTTATTAATGAATTATTTTATAATTATTTTAATTATTTTAATCTAATAGAATTATCATAATTATGATATATATAAATTTCAAACTTCTATTTCATGGTCTTTTAATAATGACGACCAACAGTTGGTCAATAACTAATAAACAAATTTCCAATAATTTTATTATCACCAAAACTATGGTTTCTCACACTATTTTTTTGATTATATATAAATTTATAATTATACTAATGTATAAATTACCTCGAATGAAATAGAAAAATCGAATAAGAACTGGAAATTTTATTGAAAGCCTGATATAAAGAAAATTAAAATAAAATAATGATTTTTATTAATTATAATCAAATAATTATAATGGATTAATGTAGAAACAAAATAAAATATTTTACTTCTATAAATATTTTTTAGTAATCCCAATTTTATTATTCAGGAGGAGAAAAATTTATGAAAAAAGTGATTTAAGGTATGTAAATTTTCGATCCCAACTCATTTTCATTGTGTTATACCTATTTCATTATATCATATGTATTTATATTCCTATACTATTTCTAAATATTAATTTAAATATTATTCCATTTTCATTTTAGGTATATACCTAATTACACCATTATTTAAAAAAATATACAAATATTTTTTGAAAAAGACTTCTCATTTCAAAACAAACATTTACTCCTCTTGAGATGTTTCTTCTTCACTCAAGAATGATGTTGTTCATACCAAATATGGTTCTCCATTATTCATTTGTAAAACCCATGTTTATTTATGAAATAATGATTCATGGGCTATTTATGAAAACCAATCCTTTCCATGGGTTATTTATTGACTATTATTTTTATATGTTTTATGTAGCATGCAAGACAATGTAATATTGTGATGTGATAGGTGGACCATGAATTATATATCCCTCCAATTAATTGGGTAATGTAAAGTATCTCATGAAAATATGTGTGTTATATTTTTAAATGATGCTTTGTTTGTTCATAATGATGATTTATTGATTTGCGCATATATGATACGTGTGCAAATGATGTTAGATTTATTCACAACTATGTGTGGTATTTGACAACATTGACATGATTTTTTATTTTAATCTATGCCACATCTCATTTCCATATTAAATCTTCCCTCATTATTATGATGATTATCATATTCAAATTATAGGACGATTATGATTTTTCCCACACATGATATATTGATTCATGTATCTTATTCCACCTCTTAGTGGGATTTTATCTCACACATTTTATTGATGTATATACTGAGGTGATGACTTGTACTAAGGAGAAAATTAGATTTTGAAGCAGTAAGAAGGTTTATTTAAATAATTTTTTATTTTTTATTATGTAAATGTGAGGTATGGTCCTAATTTATCCAATATTATAAACCATTAAATCCTTGAATTTATAAATATAATGTTTATTATCTTTAAAATTGTTTAATAGTCATGTAAGAAATTAGGGTCACTATAGTTGGTATCAGAGGTAAGGTTTAGTTAATTTCTGAATATCGATTTTAAAATAAAAGTTCAAACCATACTTATAAGTCTACATATAGGTATAACATCCAAGAAGAATCATTTTATAAAATCATAGAAATTTGGATCCCATATTACATGCCTTAAGATTTAATTACATAAAATAATAAATTATTTCATTATGACTTGTTGACATATGTTTTCATCATACCTTTTTTATTTTTGAATGTGGGGGATCCAAGAAAAACTAGTCCAAAAAATCAGGTGAGGGACAATGAAATAATTATACAAATGACATCACCAATTCCATTAAAGGTGGATTTTAAAACATTATTTTTATTCTTACCTAGCTTTCTTAATATATAATAAATAACATGAACCACATGGAATATCCACCTTCACCCAAAAAGGACAAACAAGACATAAAGTCCTTTATGCGGTAACTCCCATTAATGTTTAGTGTAACTTCTGATCCACTTGTCTCGTAATAGTGGATTAACATAAAAGAGATGTTCTTTTCTATAATCAACTATTTTGGGTAAGAGAAGGTAATAATGGTCATGTATCGTTTAGATTGAGAGGTTGATAAATGGTGTACATTGATTAACAACACTAACAATACTAATTACATATAATATAAGGAATGAGAATACTATTAAAAACTATTTCATAACAACTATTTCCATCAAACCCTTTTGAAAACTATGGAGAGAAAATTTATAGAGATTAAGAAAAAGTAAAGTGAATCTATCATGCCTTATGGGAGAAAATTTATAGGTATTAAAAGATATCCCTTGTGTTTTTCTCTCAATAATGATTGAAAAATATATTGATTAATTAGTAGTTTAAAATGGAACCTTCCAAAATATCTAGAAATCAGAGACATTAGAAGTTATGAAGATGTTGTTTGATGTGATCTCAAATTAAAGACATAGTTCTTATATTTGTCCCATGGTTATAGAGATATGAAGTGAATATTGGAATTTATCGCTATGGTGTAAAATTTACGAGGAGTAAAAAGGATCCAACAACCCACTTGTAAAAAAGGTGGGAAGAAAAATCAAGGGAATATTCTTAAATGGATAGGGAAGTGCTTCAACTACATGAGAGAATTCCACCAGGCCCCTTTATTTTGAAGAAGTGGGAAGAAGCAATCGAATATGATGGTGGAAAGGAAGGATCCCTATAATACAAGACAATGAATTAAAATGTGGTTCCTTGAGCGTAATTAAAACAAAAACCACCATAGAAAATGGATCATGGAAACTTTTATTCTATCAGTAAAGAAAATATGGAGCACAAAAATGAATTCCTACAGGGTACACATTGTATTCATTGAATAAATTTAAATGTATTATTTTATTTTTGTTAAATACATTTCTTTATATAATATAAGCATTCTAGAACTATTTAATACAATACATGATACCTTGAAGTAGAAATATCTATAAAAACCTTGTTGTTAGATAATTTCAGCCCAAGTGTTGGACTCTTCTCCTATTAGTTTATGCGAGGAGATTATTCTAGTGAATCTCATAATCCTTCAATTTGTGGAATTTGATATTATGCTAATAATGTATTAAATCTCATTATAGAGATAACAAATCAACTATTAGGAAATATAATTATCTTTTTATATTATGAACCATCACATTCTTCTCTTCAAATAAAAGAATGATCATAAACCAATTTTGGAAATCCCTCAATGGTGTGGGTATTGATACCCTATGAATAATCATTCTGAGATATGATGCTTGAGTCAATAAAAATAATCAACATGGAGGAGTGTCCCATTTTGAGGGAATACACTGATTTATATCCCAATGAGTTTCATGACCCCCACCCCCACCCATAAATTGTGTGGTGGAGTTCTCAACAGTGCTTATACCTAGAGACAATCATATCTCTAAATTAACCTATATGATGGACTTGATGAAACTATATGAGTTAAAGATGTAAATACAAGAGAATGTGGATAATGATTTAATTTTCACTATTGCATCTCATTGGGGAGTACAAATGATGTATGTAACAAAAAATGATGGATCAATGTGTATTTTTATTAATTATAATAATTTCAACAAGATCACTATAAAGAACATGTAACCCCTTCCACGTTTTGATTACATCTTCAATCAACTAGAAAGTGTGAGTAATTATCAACGGTACATATTCATTCTATATATCATCAGTTCAAGTTGATGAAGGGAGATATTCAAAAGATAACATTCTGTACAATGTATGGGATTTATGAGTTCACAGTGACTCCCTTCAGATTTAATAATTACCTTACAATCCTATGGAATTTTTTAAATAGTTTCATTGGAGACTAACTCATAAAAAAATTTAAATCTCTTTTTTTCAAAGAGAATTGAGGAATATGAAGAGAAACTGGGTATTGTGATGGTGACATTGATGATTAAAAAAATGTATCCGAAGTTTAGAAACTATGACTTTGGGATCCACCATGTCACATTCTTGGGGAATTTGATCACAAATAAGGGATTTTTAGAGAACCCTTAAAAGAAAATGGTAATTTTTGAATAGCCCTTCCCCATTAGTTTCAAATGAATACATAGTTTTCTTTTCTTAGTAGGGTACTACTGATTTTTTTTAAAAACAAATATCATAATTTTATAGACAATTGACTAAATTATCAAGGAAAGTAGTAATTTGTATCTAGATATAAGATTTTCAGGAACCTCTTAAGGATCCAGTGAAGAGGATAATTAATGGAATTTTACTCACACTACCAATCTGTGGAGAACGTTTTTTGATATACATTTATTATTTTTAGAGTTTCTTGGGTTGTGTAGTTATGAATAATGATAAATTGATAGCTTATGCCTCATGACAGTTGAATATCCATTAGTATAACAACCTAATATATGATTTCAAGTCACTAGATGTGATCTTCTCCTAGAGGATTCATTGGCACTACCTCTATGAAGAAAATTTTCACATTTACATGCATCACAAGGTTATGAGTTATATTATCACACAGAAGAAGCACAACATGTATCCCAGAAGATTTTTAGTTCTAATCAACCTATATGATTTATATATTAACTACCATCCATTAAATGTTCACAAAGTAGATTATTCTCTATGTAGAAAAGAACCACATACTCTATCCATAATGTGGATCATCCTAGACCCTCTCTTTAGAGATACAAAAGCCTAGTTTTGGAAATCACAATGGTAGGAAATACATCCTACCTAAACCAAATGATTTCCAAAACATATATCAAAGAGAAAATAATGCATGAGTAAAGGGATGGTCTGGAGCTTTAGATTTTTGTGAAATTAGTTATGATAGAAAATATTCATGAATTTTATATAGATAATGATGGTGTGATTCGGTTTGGAACAAGGATTTTATTGCATTCTCGACCTGTGATAAGAAATGAGGTATTTGATAATGTTCATAGCTCATCTTCCTCTATCCATCCTAAAAATACCAAGATGTATTCTGATCTCTATTGATGCTCCTTTCCGTCACAGAGTTTAAACGAATGAAAAGGGAAACACCTTAAACCCAAAGTGATTCATCCTTTCAAGAAACATCAAAAATTGACAAAGGCATGAACAATGATTCATTTTCACATGGGTCGTGCAGGTTCCATCAAGGTCATGCAAGTATTCTTGCACGCTTCCTAGTGGGCATGCAGGTGACTTGAGATCCCTCTTTGAGTTTCTCCAAGGGTCTTCACCAGCCTATAAATACCCCCGGTGTGCCCCCCCATTTTGGGACCGAAAATTCCAGAATCTAAGAATTGAGCTCCTGGTGCCCTAGTCTCTTGTCAAAGCTTTTGAACACTTCCAAGGTAATTTCTTACCCAGAATGGAAGATCTAAAGAGGCGGAGTAAGGCCTATGTGTTGAAACACATCAACAATTGTGCTCCTAAGTGGACAACCCTTAAGGGAAATGGCCACACATGCACGCCTCCTTACCCTTTCAACATAACTTACATGCCACCCATCTGGAAGCCCATATGGGTAATACTAAGGGCCTGATCCAAGTCTCTCCAAAGTATTACCTTAACGGTTGACCATCATGAAAGTACCCATGTGTCGCGCAGGTACACCTACACGACCCAGACTTGCACACCCACGCAGGACTTGCGCACCCCTCTTTTTTTTATGTGCACTTCCTTCCCATTTCACCTCTCTTATGCATATCAACCTCTCCTATTCAATATTAAACCTTCAAAACCCTCTTCAAAGACATTTATGGCATGGTTCCTTTGTTTTCTTCCTTATCTAAAAGGAATTCTATGGAACATCTCTCAAAAACTAGTGATTTACACATCATTCTGTCACTAACATTAGAGATTTCATTCATTCAACCTCATACATAAAAGATGAGAGAATCCTTAATCTAGGCCTTCTTTCCAAGAGTAAACCCCAATCCAAGTTCTCTTAATTTGGGCATCCTCCTCAGGAATAAGCCACATGTCCCCTAACATGGGCATCCTCCATAGGAGTAATCCCCAGTGATAATTTCCAAAATCTGGGCATCCTTTTTAGGAGTAAGACCCAGTCTCAAAGTCTACAAATATGGGCATCCTCTTTAGGAGTAATCCACAAGTCCCTTAATTCTAAAATTCACTTAACATGGACCTCCTCCTTGGGAATAATCCCCAGTTTTCAAATACCTTTAACCTGGGATTCCTTTTTAGGAGTAGTCCCTAGTCATAATTTTTCTTAACCAATGTTAATTTACTTTGGATTTGGGCATCCTTCATAAGAATAAAACCGAATCATAAGTCCCTCATAATTTGGGAATTTTCCTCAGGAGTAATCCCCAAGTTAGAATATCCAAATATCCATAAAATCACATATACCATTATGCACCCTGTTCACAGACTTCATCTTTGAAATAAGTCACGATCTCTATCTATTTTGGGAAGTCATCCATACATATGCCCCACATCATTTCTTATGATTGCATATTCTGTGGCACAATCTTCTGGTTTCACCAATACCTCTTATTTTTCACACTGAGCATGACTCACGTGAGATTATAGTGTAAAAGTAATCATGACATATTTCTTTGAGCCATCAATCATGCATAAACATCATACTCCCTTACTCGAACTACATGTGTTCTGATTCCTTTTCTAAATAAAGGGTACATAGGTATCCCATCTGCGAGTACGATCCCAACTCTGAAATAATCCATGTCCTTCTGAATGACAATGAACTTCAAGTGTCCCACTGAGTGGAATTAAAACCAGTATGGTCATCATAATTACCAAGAGACATTGATACATTCTATTAAAGGATACCATTGACTAAGAATCTCGAACAAATACAGATGATTCTCTATCGATGAAGAACCTCGAATACATATAAAAATATTCTCTAAATTTTCTACATATCAATCATTGATTATTAGATCTAAATGAAAACATAATTTTATACTTGGTAATTTAATAAGGATTCATGAACATAACTTAAATCTATAAAGAGAGTCTCGGAGTAGACAATAATTATCCAAAAAAAGGTGTGATGAGTCCGACCATCCATCCTCTAGACCAGTGAAAATTCTTAAGCTTTATCAGTTTACAACTAATTAGTACCTACCTTTGGAAAGTAGGTCCAAATGGATATAGAATCATTGGATGTTTTTGGTTCTACGAACAAACCTGTTAGAAACTTCTTGGAATGTTTGAACTTTAAATCAACGAGGTCTTCCCCATTTCCAGAGGAAACAATCTCTGATATGACTTCTAGTGGGACAACATGAATATGGATATTAAATATTATATCTCATATTGCTTGATATGTAATCAAGTTAAATCATAGAGACATAATTCTAAAGGAATTATATAAAAAATTTCAATACCAATGTGGAAATTAGAAAACATCACTTTCAAATTTTTCACTTTTATTCCAATTAAATATAAAGTAATTAATTAGATATGGTTTTTGGTGGATCTAATCACCATGATTGACCATTTCATCTTGATTGGGTATGATTAATCACCAAAAAAAATTCATAGTTATATTTGAAGGAAGTGATAAGGTTGCATCGAGTATGAATTTTGATCATTTATGATCATTTTACAGGGTTGAAATATAAATTCTATAAAAGTATTAAACATTATTTGAATAATGGATTGAATATTTTTATGGTCTATCACCGCCATACTGACATCCAATATAAAATGAAAATTTACAAACATGATGAGAAGATGAGATCCTTCTAAGGAGAATTTATTGGAATATGGTAATATAAAATCCCATTGGTGTAGTTCTCATATAAAAATAGACACCACTTGACTATTCAAATGAATCCATATAAAGCTCCATTTTGGAAGAAATGTAGAACTCCAACTGGATGGAATGAAGTTTGTGAACAAAATCCACTTGGGTCTGATCTTGTGTGGAAGATGACATTGAATGTTTAAGAAATCTAATAAAAAATCAAATCTTCTCAAATTTAGAAAAAAAAATATACTAATAATCATCTAAGGGTTTTGCAGTTTGAAGTTGGTGTTAGAATTTTCTTTTAAATATTACCATTGAATAGACCCATGCAGTTTGGAATGTAGGTGAAGCATATCCCATAATACATTTTCCCCTTTCATATACATGATCACATATGCATAGTATGCTATCATATTTCAATTCCACCAAATAAGTCTCAAGGTCATGATGTGTTCCATGTATCACATCTTAGTAAGTACATATATGACACCTCATATATAATGAATCTGAAGGTGATACTACTAGATAATTATCTATATTATGAGGAGAAACAAGTGAAGATATATTATGATAGGGAAAAAGTTCAATAAAACCTGAAAAATCTCCTTTTCAAAGTGATATATAATATCATAAGTATGAAGTTGCGACATGGGAACCATAGGAAAAAATGAAACAAAAGTACCCTCACATATTCTCAACTGAGAATATGAATTGAAATTTCATGGAAATATTTATAAAGGAGGGACGAATGTAAAAACAATGAGTTTATAAATCATATTTTTTTCTTCAAATATATGTGTATTATATTATATTATATATTATCATATTCATAAAACACATGGAGAAACTAATAAAACATTATTTCATTACATAATAATGTTTCATTATTTAATAAATAAACCAGCTAAAATGTCAATTATTATACTGGGACAAAAAATAGAAAATTGAAAAACTATAATGGAAAAACAGGCATCACCATAATCATATTGAATCATCCCTCCCATTAACAACACTATAGAAAGAATATTAGTAAACCGATAAACATTATAGAAAATAGAAATATAGAACCCTGATATGAATTGAGTTAGTTACCGATTTAATAAATTAATTAGTATTTATTTGAGGTAATGTTGTTTTGGTAATAGTAATATAATTATTAGAAAAGTAATGTGATATTTTGAATAGTAACCTGGGCATTAGGAATTGTAGTGTGACCATTGGAATAGTAATTTAACCAAAAAATAATAAATTTTAATATGAAAAGTATTTATCATGGGTAATATATGTATAAATAAGTATTATAAAATCATAAAATAATTATCATGATTTAATAACTCAAAAAAATTCAGTCACATTCTAAATAAACAATTATTTATTGTAATTCATAAAAATCATAATTTTTATACTAAAAACAATTTAACTATGATATAAATTAATTGATATAAAGAAAATATCATTTTCTAAATAACTATGTGAAAATTTTCCATTGGTGATTTTTTGGTAATTTTCTAAAATACTTTAATTTTCAAGTGAAATGTAATAATACAATTTTAACGTAATTAATATATTTTGAATTAAATCACAATGATTTTATATTAACCTTGTAATTTATAGAACATCATGTTCACCCATGATATTTTTTAATTTCAGAAATGAGTCATTGAAATATAATAAATTTAATTTTCATGCCTATAAATAATTTTCCTGAATCTAATGTCTAAATTTATTCTATAAAACCACAATTTTTCTTTATTTCCACTTTTATTTTTAATATTAGAATGAATTGAAATTAAAAAGGGTGTTTAAATTGTTAAAATAATTCTATAATACTTATATTTGATTTATATTGTAGAAATCACTATTAAATGTTTTGAAATTGGTATAATATCTAATTCAATATTTTAATATAAAAATACCCCTCCCCATAAGTATAAATAACCCCTCTCCCTCCCCCAAAAAAACCACTAAAATCACACATTCCAAGTACAATTTTATTCAAATATACTCCCTATCAATATAAATATAATACCTAATGATGTTCTGGAGTAAACCAACTCTAATAAAATAGATACCAAATTGCACCGATGAAAGAGTATGTTTCTATCATCTCTTCACTCATTTTCTTATTCTTATTCTTACTTCACAATTCCTTTAAAAAAATATAATATAATTAATTAAGTATTATTTTAACATTATATTAATGAGGTTTACCTACTGTAAGTATCATAAATATTATATATATAAATTTAAAACTCTTTTTCCCTCTCTTCGAAAAATGTCTCGTCAACGATCTATTAATCTCTACCAATGCAATTTTCAATCAGTTTCTTATCACCAACACTATATCATGTTACAATAAATCATTTGTGATATATTAAGGTATAAATTTATTTATGGTTATATATATAATTACACTAATTTATAAATGATCTTTAATGAAGTAGAAAAAATTAAAAAATTAATATGAATGATTAATGAGAGCATGATATCAAAAATCTTAACATTTGAAAATATTCTTATAAATTAGAATAAAATAATTACAATGAATAAATTGTTTCAAAATTAAGATAAATCACTTATAGATCTATGTATTAATAATCCTATGTTTAATATTTAAGAGTCTTAAAAGCGACAAAATAAATTAGGATTTAAGGTATGGGGATTTTCTAACATAGCTTCTTTCCTTTCAGTTATCCCTCTTTCCACAAATATTCTATATGGATATTCCTCTAATATTTCTAAAATATCATTTCACTATTAATCCTCTTTCTTTTTTAGGATATACATGGTTAATTCTTGATTTATAAGCCAAATAAAATGATTTTTGAAAAATAATTTTCTTTCCAAAACATACCTTTTACTCACATTGAATTGTTTCTTCTTCACTCTAAAATGATTATTATTATTCCAAATATGTTTTCTCATTATTAATTTAGGAACCCAAAGTTTATTCATGAAATCATAATTTATAAATTCATTTTTTAAATCATTCATTTTCATTAGTTATTTAAGTATTATGATTTTTATATGTTCTATATAACATGCATGATTATATAAATATTATGATGTGACATGTGGGATTGAAATAATATTTCTCTCCAATTCATTGGGTAATGTGATTTATCTCATTAAATTATGTTTAATATGCATGGACATGATTCTAGATTTATTCAAAATGTTGATTTTATGATTTTTCACATATTTTAAGCATGAACATGATGATATCTTTGTTCACAACTATTTTTTGCATTTGGAAACTATGAAATGATGTTTCATTCTTATGAATCACCACATCCCTTGAATATTTCAAATTTTCCATCAGGTTTATGTTGATTATCATATGATCATGAAATTTTGATGATGATTATGATCACCAATGTTATATGGATTCATGTCTTGTGTTCCTCCTCTTACTGGGATTTCAGATCACCCCTTTCATGGATTTATATCCTTAGGTGAATACATGTACCATGGATAACCCATGCTTTTAGGAGGATAGAGATGAAGGGTTTAAATAAATTCTTATGTTTTATTTTTTAAAACTGAGTTATTATCAATATTTTCCCAATATACCAATAATTTCTATCCTTTAATGTATAAATATTATGAACTTTTGCAATAAAATGATGTAAAAGACATGCAAGAAAAAATAGGGTCACTATATTTCTATTTGTTATTTTATTCATTATCAAAAATGAAATATCCATAGATCTATAATTGTTAAAATATAGCAGGTGATTCATTTTTTATATAATTTTAAAATTTTAATAAATTACAAAAAAAAATTTGTATAAAGGAGAGGATAAACCCCTTTTTATTTATTCTTTATTCATTAACATTTTTACTTGAATGATAATTATTTTTTAATTAATCTTTCTTGTTTATTAATTTTATTAAGTACTACGTTTTAATATTGACCGGCATGTTTTCTCTTTATTATTTTAAAATTTTCATTCTCATTGAAAATTTAAATATTTGTTGTTTACTATTGAGGATGTACTTAAATGTCTTATCTCTTAACATGGATTTAAAATTTTTACTCACTTATTTGAAAATAACTTTTCTAATCCTTGATATATTTTTTATTTTTTTCAGGGATCCTTGTATTTATATGTATTAAATAGGGTGAGTTCCTCAATTTTTAATACATATTTGTTTTCTTTTTAAATGAATAAGAATTTGAAAAATAATTTTTTTTAGGAAATATTAAGTCTCTATTTTAAATTTATTTCTCCCCATTAATTTTTTATTAAACTTATTATTAAATTTGACAATGTATATTGTGTTAAATTTTTAAATTTTTGAATCATATTTAAAAATAATAACTAACTGTATTTATAGGAAAAATATTTATTACATTAAAAAAATAATTTAAAAAAGATAAGTGAGCATGTAATTGAAGATTCATTATTTTTTTTCTTTTATGTGTTATTATTTCATGCACCAAATGTAAAATTTGTATATGTCATTATTGTCTCTTTTCCAAATAAATGGCTTGTGAGAAAATAAATTATATTTTGTTTCATTAAAACAACTTTTTTAATATGTTGAATATATTTTATTTTAATTTCATGAATATAATTAGTATTATTGGATATTTTTAGGGGTAATAAACTTAAGTATTTAATATGATCTTTAATGTTTTATTATTTATTGAATGTAATTATTTTTTTTGTAATTTATTGTAATTCACTTTAGATCCATCTATTATTTGGTAAGTATTATTTTATTTTTTCTGTGAATCCTTAAATATTAGTTTTTAATATAATTAAAAGGAATATTATTTTAAGAGTGAGTGTATAGTAACTTTTAAAAAATTTAGCAACAACATTTATATAATTTTTTGGGAGATATTTTTTAAACATGATTGATTTATTCATGATTATTTATTACAAATCAGGTTCTAAAGTTGTATTAGAATAAATATGTTTTAGAGTTATATTATTTCATGCATTGAAATTATTTATTATTTTATTATTTATTTTCATCCTTCATTATAATTTTTTATCATTTCTAAAATGGAGAGAATTAATTGTATATAATCAAGATTTTTATGTATTAAAATGGAGGGATGTTGTTGAGTGACTTCCTTCCAATTTAATTATTATTTTGATAATTATTAAACCCCATATCATTTATATTATTTATACTTTGGTAATTAATTAATCCATTATTATATTTTTTTAATAACTAACCTGTTTTTTATTATTTATTTATTATTCAAGATTCCTCCTAAAACTAGGTTTACTAATAATCTATGATTGGGACTCTTCTTTCCACCCACACACATATAAGAATACAATGGCATAAGTCGGGGTCATACTACATGGACTTAATTGGTTCTTTTGGCACCCAAAAATTATGAATGATATTGTTTCTTGTATAGGATAACCTATAAAATTTGATCATAGAACCTGAAATGATGAAATGTGACTCTTTTCTAGAGTTATGGTACAAATTAACTTAGATTAAAAGAAAACCTATACAATTAATGTCAATGCATAGAATTCAATATAAGAGGGAAAATCCCTTTTGTGGCCTATGTAAGATCATTGGTCATACAACCTCTAATTGTAAGGTGATTTGAAAACATGTAATTTAACCAATTGAAAATTATTAGAAGGAAATTATAAGAAATAGAAAAGATAAAGCTAACATGGTGGATATAACTGAACCTCCCAAAAAGAAATCTGAAATCTGGGAGAAAAAATCAAACTGTTTAACACAAATAGGGAATACCATGTGTATAAATTGGGCAGATGTTCCTGAAAAAGAATACAACCCCATAATAGATCAAGTCCTATTAGAAGAAATATATAATCTATTTTTAAACACAATAATGTTATCCAATGAGAAGGAAGAACCCAATACTTGTCAATCTGGTTATATCTCAAGATATATTCTCATCCAAGATGCAGATCATACCTTATGTTAGAGGGACAATCAACATAAACAAGCGAAATGAAATCCATGAAACACATGCACTGCAAACCTTCATAATTGTGATTTTCCTAGGGAAACTTCTGTACAAACGTTGGATGAACGCCCCCCAGATTTGGGTACTGGATAGATCTAGGACCCCCTAACATTTAAATTTCACTAATACCTTGTGTATAAAGAATGAATCCAACAAAAAAATGAATTAAAAACTCTTCCCCATTCTTTAAGTAAATCTGTTATTTTCTTTAAAAAATAGGATTCCACTGGAGATACTATAAAATCTGGAAACTTATGACTAATCTGAAGGATATTTAGGAAAAAACATAGTCCATTACTACTAAGGTGGCTAAAACTATTTCCATGTAATTGGAATCTATTAAACAATTGAATGTAATTACACCATAAGTACAAAAAATACAGAAAATCATTGGATCCAATAAGAAGATACCCATAGATAAATCTTGGGTGCAGAAGAAAAAGGACTCAGGTATAACCGTTTCCACATCTACAAATTTCTATTTTGATGGTTCTCAATCTATTCACAGTAGTGATGGTATTGTTTCTATGATGTTTTGTTATATGAATTATATAGAACCAACCCTTAATGATTTAATAATATATCCTGATAATAATGAAACTAATCTAGAGATAAATAATGAAAAAAAATAAAGATAATGAATTAGTTTCTGACCCCTCTACTTACATTACACCTTTTTGAAGTCCTACCGATTCTTGGAATCTAACCTTTATAACTAAGGAAGATTATTCTATGACAAAAAAAATAATTTCTAAGTCTGGTAACACAACTGTCATTACACTAGAATCTATAAAAAATGGTAACACACCCTCAATATAGGACCCTTAGCTTATAAAGGTAATGAATAACTCTATGGATCAGATATAGCATTGTCCATCAAATATGGACAATGTCAAAAAGCCGTAAATATCCACTTCGAAGGTTCCCGGTACAATTAGTTCTGTATCTATAGATATTAGTGACTACTCTATAATGTCTGTAAATTTTATTTCGAACCATAATACCAATTTTTTGATGCTATATTCCATGAGTTCTACAGACTCCACTATGTGCATTCCAATAAATCATCCTACAAAGAAGAACAATGTCATATATAAAAATAAATAGGAATAGACTTCTAATAATACACAAGAGGTTAAAAGGTCTACTAGAAAGAAAGGATCTAGAAAATAGAAAAAGGGGAGTTCTGAATCCAAACAATTGTTTAAATTAAGATCCTTTTTTAGAATTGTCAGTGTATTTCTAACTCTGACACATTTATTGTTTCAATGAGAATTGTTAACACTCGTCATCCTCTATTATTTACTATTTCATAGCTGAAAATTAATTTTTCCTCTATATACTCAAATTTATTTCAACATAATTATGTATTTACTAGCGTAAAAAATAATAACCTCAATGTTGAATCCTTATGGATTTTTTCGTACTCTTCCTAACAGAATATTAGTATTTTCCATATCTCTAACCATATTTTTACATGAAAATTAATATAGATGGAAAAAATATTTTATGATCCTTTGTTTATGTAAAGAATAGATACTAAGAAAGTAAATTTCCTTGGAATGAACTCACTTGTCTTGGCACTAGCATTAATGAAACCTGGTTTATTATTAGAGACTTTAATACCATTCTCAACTCAAGCCAGAAAATTGGAACTTCTCATGCTTCTATTTCAAAAAGATAATTTAAATCTATTATCGATTACAATAATACCATTTAAATTAATCTCACTGGTGTGAAATACAATTGGTATAGATAACACTAAAAAGGTATTCACCTCCAAGTTAGATAGGTCCTTCACGAATGTCTCCACTTTAGATAAATGGGACACAATATCCGACACCACTCTTCACAAGTTGAACTCTGATCATCACCTCATCCTGGTCAATGTCTCCACCAATGACATAAAACCATAGTTGCCTTTCAGATTTAACAATGAGTGGTTCTGGGATGACAAGTTCACTCATATCATCCAAAACTATTGGTCCTCAATGACTCATAACAATGATGCATTTTCTTATAGTTTCAAATTAAAACATCTCAAACAGACTCAAAAAACATAGTGCATCTCTAAAGCCAAATATATTTTCAATGACATAATGCCTCCTGAGAAATATCTAAGTGATATTCAAAATAGAAACACCATCTCTGACCTCAACATTGATCCTACTCAAGAACTAAACATTGTGGTCAAACTGAAATCCATTCTCATGTTTAAAAAAATATGAGAAAAAAAGTGTTTAAAGTTAAATGGTTAATAGATGGTGAGAGAAATACTAAATTATATAACACTCTTAAAATAATAAGGAAGGTATATAGTTCATTAACCATTCTAATGGATGACTACAATCACTTTGAAAATGAATATGACATCAATCATCATATCATCTCCTACTATGAATCCATCATCAATGGTCCTAATATCAAGAAATACCTCCTACTTGAGGTCATTACGCAAGTGATCACTGATGAGGACAACTCCTTCCTTCTCAACACTCCACTGAATCTTGAAATCAATGACACTATCTTTATTCTAAATCCTGATAGTGCTTCGGGTCCTGATGGCTTCAATAATGATTTCTTCTAACATTATTGGAATATGATTCGGATATATTCTTGTGAACTTGTAAAATAATTTTTAACCAATTGGGTGCCTTCTTAGGCTCTTAATGCTCAAATTCTCACCTTGACCATGAAAGTGGATAATTCCTTCAAGATTCAACGGTTTAGACACATTTCTCTTAGCAATACTCTTTATAAAATCTTCACCAAAATCATTTCCAACAGAAATTATACTATCATAGAAATAAATTTCTCTTGAAACCGATTTGGTTTTATAAAGGGTACATCCATTCAAGACTATATTATTATTTCCACTGAGTGTTTATATATCTTGAATAAAACTAAAAAATGAGGTAAAATAGATATTAAACTTGATGTCAGAAACGTTTTTAAAACCATGGACTGGATCTTTGTCTCCAAAATCCTTCAAGGTTTTGGTTTTCATGTCACTTTTATCACTACAATAAAAATGCTCTTCAACTCAGTGTCTATCTCCATTTTGATCAATGTATCTCCCACGGTTAATTTTAATTACACCGAAGGGGTCATTAATGGTGACCCCTATCTGGCATTCTCTACCCAATGGGACAAGACTACCTTATTATTATGATCAACCATCTAGTGAACTAGAAGAATTCGAAGCCCAAACATGTCTCTAGATGTGTGAAATATCCTACTCATCTTTTTATGCTGAAGACATCATCCTTTTCCTTAATGTTGATAAAAGAAACATTCTTATCCTCAAAAATGAGTTCTCACACTAGGAAGAGGTTTATGGTCAAACCATTAGCTGGAACAAATATTTCATCTTTTTTGGGAAGAACATTCCTCAAAACAATAAATGTAACATTATCTTTGGCTTGTGTCTGAAAGAAGGTATGCTCCCTTTTACTTATCTTGGTGTTCCCATATTTTGGGGAAGACCCAAATCTTGTCACAATGCCACTATTGTTGACCATGTTCTAAATCAGTTATATTATTTGAATGGTAAATCTCTATCTATGGGAGGTTGGACATTCCTTATTAAATCCACTACAATCTCAAAGATAGTTTACTCCATGATGGTCTGCAAATTTACTATTGGTATTGTTAAAAAAATAATCACTTCCATAAATAATTTCATTTGGACTAGTTGTATTCGGAAAATAAACCTTGTGATTATTCCTTGGTCATCATGATCCAAGAACATTGAAAATGGTGGTATTGTTATAAAAAATATAAAATACATTAATGAATCCCTTCCAGAAAAAATCACTTAGAACCATTTTCACAATAATTATGAAGTAATTACCTTTTTTAAAAATAGTTCGCTTGACAAACTTAAGATGGGAAATTTGAATTTCATTAATTCTCACATTTGGCCTTCCATCAAACACTCCTTCACCAATATTATGAATAATTCCAGATGTATAGTCTCTAGAGACTCCTCCATGAAACTCTAGTTGGATAACTAGATTGAAACACCTTTAATTTCTATGATATATCCTGATCAAACTCCCGAAAATACCAACATCTTTGTCAGAGATATTTTAAACTCTCATCATGATCACCTCCATGATACATTTTTGAACATCGTTGAAAACTACTTTTTTACTTACACTAATTATTTCTTAGAATGGGAACCTTCTCACAATGGTATGCTAAACTCAAAAAATTTCTATAATCATTATTTAGGTAACTCTTACAGTGATTAAATCTAGTTAAAACATTTCAACAATCCTTATATAAAACCATTGAGAATAAATACCAACTAATATCTTTCTACCAAAAGAGTTCCCACTAAAGTTTACCTCCAATATTTTGGAATCCAGCTCTACTATAATTGCAAAATATATAATCAATACAGAGAAGATGTTAAACACCTCTTCATCTCTTGTACTACTAATTATTCTGTTTGGAAATATATTCTTAACATTTTTTACTATAGATGGTTGATCATGTATTCCCTAAAAACTCAACTAAAAAATGTGCATAAATGAAGGCTCTCATCAAATCAGGAACCACTTCCTTGATACGGTTGTTGACCTCCACCATGTGATATGGTATGATCGTAATATTATTATTCATAAGAATTACTCACTCCATCAAAATGCATGTCGGATGAGGATCCTCATTGCTATACATAAATCTGACTTGATACAAAAGGGACATTGCCGCAACACAGTGCACGACTTTGGAATCATGAAGCGTCTACGAATTAATGGAAATTTCTGTCAACTTCATCACACTCTGGATGTTTTTTGGATACCCCCACTCTATATAGATAAAAATCAATATTGATAATTCCAATAAGGGAAATCCCAGACCTTCTGTGTGTGTGGTTGTATTTAGGAATCACCTCGGTCAGATACTTGGATGTTTCAAGGGTAAATGCAACATTTCCACCTCCCTTGAATATGAGATTTTGTGTTTGATACATGATATTACCTTTTCCAATACCATTTGTTGGAATAACCTCTAGATTGAAAGTGACTCGATGACCATCATAAAAGTGATTTGGAATGGAATAACACATCTTTAATTCCTAATTACTACACATTGAATGGAACAAATCCATTCACTTATCAATACTAACTATATCATCACATATGTTTATCGATAAGAAAACATGGTTTTAGATGACCTGGCCAAAATAAGAGTAAATAAAGACATTACGTGGTTTGAATACCTCATTGTTTCTCTTATTTTCTTTCATGAAAAATATTTTAATATGATCCTGTATTTTAGACTCTTGAAAATTTTCATTAATAATAATTTTTCTTTGGTCATTTTTGTCTAAGGTATCACCTTTTAAAAACACTTATTTCTCCTAATACTATTATCTAGTAATGATTAATGATTAATATTTATTTTTTATTATTCATGATTGTTCATTGTTTTATAATTATTATCTTGTTACCCTTTCTTTTTTTGATGTGAAATTTTTAATGTACACATAGCATCTTATTCATTCCCTCAGATAAAAATTATATTTTTAAAAAGGCAATGATCATTGTGTTAGTCATAAACCCCGTGTTTGGGACCCCACATTGGTAATAATCCTCATGTTCGGGACCTCATGTTGGTAATCATCATCACATTTAGAAACCCATGTTAGTGATAAACCCAATGTTTAGGAATCTCACACTAGTGATGAAACAAACATTTGGGAGCCATTCATTATTGATAAATCATGAATTTTGAACTATATGTTTAGAACATACCTTATATTCGAGAACCTGATATTTAGGATATTAACCACATAATTAGGAATCATTTAATGATTTCTATGGACTTTTGATTTTATCAGGCTTCGATGCACTAATGATTAAAGTTTACTTAATATTACATTTTACAAATTATTTCTTTATTACATGAATAATATATCAATGTGAAATTATGTATTATATTTTAATATTTAAATATATAGAATCCTAAATTATTTATCTTCCTATCATTAGGGTTTCCAATCTTATTTTCTCTTAGTATTTTGATCACAAAATTATATAAATGCCTCAGAATTAGCTGATTATTTTTTTATAGATTGCTAACATTTTTATATATATTTCATTAAATTGAAAGGATTACTAAAAAGTTCATTTTCCTACCTACAAATTTTACCATTCACTATTATTTTTTAGTTACCAGATTATTTTAGATAGTGATTTTGATGAAATATTAAGATATAGAGGTTAGATTGTGGTGATCTTTGACATGTATTATATTCCATAATGTTATCTAAATAAAATTATTGTGGATATATGGCATAATATGATGTTTTGAGGTCCTTATAATTGATTGAATCTTGTGTTATCATCCTGCAATGAATTTTATATAAATTTAAATTGAGTTAATCATTGAATATTAAAAAAAGTGTTTGAATTTAAAATACAAATATTTGAATAGATATATTCAATTTTGGTTCATGAATATTCATTGGATGTATTCGTTGAGATTATTATAAGACAAATTTGGAACACTATATTCAAATTATGATTTGGATATTTGAATATTTAATTCCAAAATTATTGGTGATATTCATGAAGATTTCAGTTACACAAATCATGGACATATTTTTTGGGAATCTTCAGCTATAAATTCAAATTAAAAAACAAAATTGAACTTTTTTATAATTATTATTGGATAATTGTAAAGAGATTATTTTTTATTATATTTATTATGAATAAATAATTGTATAGATACTTTCGGAAAATATATTCAAATTTCAAATTTTATTACATGCATGATTTATAGAGGATTAGTTATAAAATTATTGGAGAATCAATAAAGGTGACATTTTTGGTAAATCAAATTGAAAAATATTTTTATTTTTTATTGTCCATGGGAATATTATCATAGAGATTATTTATAGTTATATTTTGAAGTGCCAATGGAATAATTTGATTTCAAAATATCATTATTATTAGTTTAAATTATTATCTTCATATTTTATTTCCAGAATTATATATTAGATATATAGAAATCAAAGAGAAAATTATAGAATTAATTTGACTTAATTATTTTCAAATTAAAATTACTAATTATTAAATATGGATATATATTATACAATAGCCTAAACTAATCTACTAATATCGCATAAAGAATGAGGAGGTGAAGTGATATAAAAAATAATTAAAAACACTACTACACCGTAATGTTACCCTTGATTTGAGATATAATGGTATCATAATTATTTTTCCACTACAGTCATTGATGTTATTTTTCAAAATATATCTATTTAGAGATACAAAAACATGAAGATTTGTACTCAAAAGAAGAAGCTCCACCAATTTTCTGTTGATTCTATAATTGTGTGGAAACGTTTTTCCGTAATTCTTAGTCTCATATCATTGCACTGGATTTTTGACTACTTGTACTAATTAATGGTAGTGTGTTAGCTTCTCAAACTAATCTATAAAGGTTCCCTATAAAAGAACATAACTTTTTGTATGGTCTAAACCACATACACTGAATTATCAAGATCACCATATTTAAGGACTTATTTATTGAAATTCAACAATATAGAGAAGATATAATCGGTGGACTGGACTTGGGGATATTTGTTCAACAAAAAATAATACATCATTGGATCTTTTATTTTTTTTATTTTTATCTAAATTAATAATTTTAATAGAAAATGATAGAATCAATTAATTTCAAGAGGGGCATTTTATATTTTTCAATATTTTTAAAATACTATATTTCCAACCCCCCCCCCCCCCCTCTGTATCTTCAACATCTCCATCTCGGACGAACTTGTCTTGAAATTCTAGACAATCGGTCCCAATGATGTCGGTATTCTTACTAAAAACACCATACGAAACAATTGAGAATTTTTTCAATGACCGTGATCACTATCATAGGAGTCATTAAAACTGACAAAACATTCATTATAAATTAGGATATGAAAAAATTTAGTAAATTGATCCTTCCTCCAAATGATTTAACTAAACCTTTCAGGAAGATACACCTTCTTATGATCCTCAATAAAATACCATCAAAATATTGGATATAGATTCTACCATTCGATAGAAGAGAACCCAGATAGTTCATAAAAAATAACCTTCTAGAGATTCTAATTTTATACTTAATTATCTTTGACCGCCTAACAATTAAATTGTTTTAGATGCAAATGATACATTTTCTAGTATTGATTCACTATCAGCATCTGATACTATAATCTTTCTGGACCAATTGAAACTATTTATTAGAGTTGATTATTCCATTAATTATGAATATAATGTCATCTACGGAGTTTAAATGATATATTCAAATGAAACAATACCATACGTGGAAATGATGTACCAACCACTTTAAAATTATTTTGTTAATATTCTAATTCATGACATTTAGAGCTAGAATAAATGGTCTTAGAAAAATAGGATCTAATTGGTTAAGACCTCTCAATAAATTATGGAATCAAAATCTCTTCTCCATGAGTGAGATCATGAATCATGGAAAGGATAATCAACTTGAAAAGGATAAAATATACCCACTCAAATAAGCCACACAAATATAGGTATCATAAGATAAATATCCATTCAATATTATCATATGTTTTTTCTAGGAACATTTTCACAATGAAATTTCATATAATCACATGTATATCATCGTATTTATTCATTTTATGAAATAATACAATGATACATATAATGTTTATATCTTGTATGAATCTGTGTTGAACATATTAAATTATGTGGGGAAAGATAATATATATCATTTTATAACGAATATATACAAGAAAATTTTATGATAAATTAAACATTCCTAAATGAAAAAATATCTAAATCCACATGGATAAATAAAACTATGAAAAAGGGAAAAAGGAATGTGATTATAGAGACTCAGGGAAGAGGAACCCCATTAAACTGAGCATAAAACAATTTAATGACTTCCTTTTTTATATCCTATTGAGCAGATAAAAAAGGAAACTTGGAAGATATAATGTAAAATGGTGTTATCCAGGCCGAGGCTTTTAATTATCACTTTAATATATTCTTATTAAAAGATGGATTGAATCATATTTTGATCATAATAACCCATAAAACTTGGTATATTATTATTTAAGGTGATATTATCTTCCTAACATAAGGACCATTCTCACCTCTTAGGATGAGGAACTAAAATTAAAAATAATAAGAAAGAAACTAGTAAGGGGTTGGAGATATTTCCATCACTGGAGATGGTTCCAAACTCCAGTTTCATGTTAATATTACCAATAATGTTCCTATAACTTATGAAATCATGGAATTAGGCCATGTTCTTATCTTTGTTCCTCATCCACTAGACTATGGAACATACTATATCTATATTTTCCAATTTATGAAATTGATTCTCAAGGTACATTTATTTATGAGTGAGGAGAATGAAAATTGCATCATCACATTATTCCTATAATTATCCCTCATTATTATTAATATCCTTATGGGGAAATCTTAAGTTATTTTTTTAATTATATTATTATTATTCAATATTATTGTTTCACCTTTCAATCTTCAATTCTTATTTTGTAGATTTACTAATGCATTCCCATTGTTGGGTCCATCAAGTATGAACACAATTTCTCTTAAAAGGAACTATATTTTATCCCAAAATTAGAGTAAATGAAACCTCAATTAGAATTATATTATATTTTAATTAGAAAAAGTACGGATGATCAATCATATATGATGCATTCCATGTAAGTGATATAAAATGGGGGTTGTTGGAAGTGTCATGTAAGTTAGTTTGACATCTATCCATTATGTTACAAATCCTAATAATACTATGATAATTGTTACAATAGGTCTATATATCACCAATTAATCCCATATACAATATTTTTCTATTGGAATTAAAGATTAAAATCAGCCAACGCCTTAATCATGTAGTGACCACCTCCCTTATTTTCAAACTACTTACGAATTCTGTTGAAGTCACCTCCTAAGAAAAATGTCATGGAACTAGGAGAAATGATTGAAATATTTATCTATATCCCATCTATTTCAACAACCTATAATTTTTCACAAGTAATTAGTAATAATAGAGAGGTAAAGTTTTTATTTACCTTAATAGTAATCTGGTTTGGGAAGCCATAATGAAATTCAAAACTATTGGTTCTCCAAAAATATTCATATATCTTAATTAATCAGACATTCATGCATATTATTTCCCATATATAGTTTTTTGAAAAAATTTTTGATAGATGGGACCTTGAATTTAGGTTCTAGTTTTTATAAAAAAACATGAACTTAATAAAGAATATTTTGAAGGTATATTTTTTGGATAAGTAACCAATTCCCCTATCATTATATGCTATGGTAACAGTCATAATAAATGGGTTGATTAGGTATGTAGGAATTTCATTTCGTGAATTTGGGGTAAAATATTACAAATCATGTATTTGGTTTTAGAGATAGTAACCATGACCCCATGAATAAGAAAATTTTATTTTGATTTTCTATTGATATCACTGAATAGAATGAGTTAAAGACTACTCTTCATTATGCATGTCTATAAATATAAGTAAATTTAGGGATGATTAATATTTATATCATAGAATGGGGTTAATACATGTCATGGGATGTTAATGTTTTTTCACTCCACTCCTGAGATCCATGAACCATCAATAATAGCATGATGAGGAGAAGAAAGGTCCATGAAGATTTGAGTGTGTGTATATGGAGCCCTAAAGGGAGATAAGCATGTCAAATCATGGACAAAAAATACCTTAAAATCGGAGATGGATCTTGTAGATAAATAACCTCATTCTCAATTACAAGAGTATGAGGATATATCTATGTGTAATTCATTTCATCACTGGGGTGGTCAAGCAAAACTATGTCAATTGGGGAAAACCATGGATCATACTAAAGACCTGGTGCGTAGACATTGATACAAAATTGTTTATATATCGTAAATAGTTCCATTTTCTATTTTAGGATAACCCCTAGGGATACTGACGGGTGGAATGCCTCTAAAAAACCACCATTCTGTGAAACCGACACATTCTAGACTCCAAAAAATCACTAAAATGAGAATATTAGGAGTTTAATCCTCTTTAATGGATTTAATATTTTCACCCTACAAGATTTCCATAGATAAGATAGGTTTTTCCGCTTCTTATAGTACACAACTATGTGGAATTGAATGTTTTAATGAGAGAAAAAATCTAGAATACTAAAAATACAATTACTTTATGAATAAAAATACAATGAAAACAATATATGAATGTATTTCTTGATGTACATGGATACCATATAAACATCAGCAAAATTTTTTGCAACCTTTGTAAAATCAATCCTTAAGGTTTCTTCATCACTATAAAGGATGATCCCAATGGAATAACTAATACCTTTTAGTGTGATTGAATTTTTTATAATGTATTTGAAGGTTTAGATTTTTTATTCAATGTGAATTCAATGAAGAATCACATCCCCTATGTGAATAATGTGACTAACACTGGTGTATAAACCCTCATATCTCATATGTGCTAGTTTTCCTAGCCCTTGCACTAATAAAATTTAATTAAAAGAAAAGATAAAGACAAAAGGATTTATAATTCATGAACAAACAAGTCATGGAATAAGAAAGATTTTGATACTTTATTGATCAAGTGATAAATAAAAGATATTTGTGATACTTACCAAAATTGGCCACTAGAGACCTTTATTTATACTATATAAATCCCTCAAATTGACCATCAAAATGGGATAAGACTGGAAAAACATACACAATTTCATATTTTTTCACTACATTGGGATTGGAGGGATAGAATTGATAATGCGATTTTTGGATGGTAAAGGTCACCTAATAGAACATTCCCATATTACTATATAAAAATAAGTAGATGAAGTCGTAATGGGGGGACCAATAGGAGCCATTTTTTCAACTAGATTAGAGGATCCACCAAAAAATTTATCATAATAATCCAATTGTGGTATAAGGAATGAGGTGGGGGATTAGGGGGTTCTGTTGGGAAGGACACCATAGAGGAGACTAGAATATCTCTAGTAATTAGTTTAGCATCCTGACCATTTTTTGACTCTTAATATATGAACCAGTTTCGTTGGACACTTGTCCATAAGAATGCCTCCTAGTATGAAAAAGGATTCCTTCTTATGGTGATGGTATTATTAGTTGATATTGGGGAGACTAAACCACTAGTGATGATAATAATAATTTCTTATATGTACATAAATAATTTAAAAAAGAAATATAATAGAAAAAGAAACAAATAGAAATCATTAGAATCGTATATAATAGAAATAATAAAATTCCCACAGGAATAATCATATTTAGATACTACACATGCCATAATAGGTCCCACAATCATATAATCAAGGTTTCCCAAGGTTGACCATATAAGGTAATATATATATAATTCTAAAAGAAAGTCTAGATTGATGTAGAGAAACCGCCTGGTCGAGTATAACCCATCCCATTAAAAGGAAGTACATATTTGATCACTATGGTCAATCTATCAAGATGAATCCCTTACCAAATATCAAAGTCATAAAGTCTTCATACGTCTAAAGGGAAAACTTAGGTTGTCAGTATGAAATCTGTAGGCCACCACCATCACATTTTTGTATTATATCTATAACTATACAATGTGAGTAAAATATAAATTAAAATTCATCAGACACATATATAATAAATATCCTAATTCTCTTGTTTCGTACATACATAAGGAAGTGTTTAACTGCTTCATCCAACAAATGTATATCTCTAAACAAGGGCCCAAAAAATATATTTTTCATACAATACATGTCAGAATATTTGTATTTCAAATGGTGAGGATCCACATCATACCACCTAAGAATTCCTAGAAGAATAATATACCTTGTGAACCCTTAGGTTATAATAATAATCATGCAACTTGGAACCTCATGAAATCTGATACCACCTACATCATATATCAACAATGTTATGGAAACGTATCATCATTCCCAACTAACATTTTGAAGGTCCCTTAGACCTATGTTCAAAAAGTAACCATCAACTTCGAATCCCGACCTCTCGAGGCACAAAGATAGATTTCTTGAAATAAATAATATCCACCATCATCTTAATGACTAACGGAATGATGCATTGTAATATACATCATCTAAAAATTATAGCATGTCTTCCTAAAGTGTAACAGAAATCCTCATCCCCAAACTTATGGTCTCAACACCATCTCCCAATTGTCTATTACCATCTACCATAGATTTCAATAGTGATCACCACCTACATAACTAATGCTCAAAACTATCCCATGATCCTCAATATCTACGGAGACCTCCACCCATAATGATTGGTAAAAACCACCTCAACTAGTCTTTTATATCTTCACATGGCTCCAACAGTGAATTGACCAACAATGGTGTGAGGAAATCACTAAAACTACCTAAGACTCATCAGTCATCACCTCATTCCCCTATAACCATGTCACTATATCCCAATATTTGACACCATCTTTAGTCTTGTAGGATATTCCCTTGACCTGATAACCTTATTGCCTTATTCTCAAGGAACCATGTTTCCTAAACCTAGTGATCATCATCACCCAATGTATCATAGAATATTCTCTCAACCTAGGGTCCATGTAACCTTTTTCCTAGTGATCAATATCACATAAATAGATATTGGTTTCACCCCACATGTTCCCAAGGAAACAATTCATACATAAAAATATAATTTGATAAACAAATTCAACAACCGGGTTAACATTCCCATCAATTCACATTACCCTTACCTGACATAACACTCATATACGAAGGCCATATCATGCCCATCACATATCATGACATCTATTTATAATTAAAAATCAATAATATAATTATTTGGGGTCTCACCCAGTCGCAGACCCAAAGATTATTTTTAAAATCAATCATAACACTTGTAAATGTTAGGGCAGATCTAAGAACCAAAAACCCTAGTCTTTTAACTTCTCACTCATTATGTATCAGCCTTTAAATCGATCTCTAATAAGTGAAATATTAGTTTTTATTAAATTCACTAATTATAGAAAAAGGATTGAAAAATTATTTATCATTCCATGTGGAATGATAAATAAAGAAAATAAGATAATGGACTGAAGGCCTTATTGATAGGAATCCATAATCACTAGTGGATATTCATTCAGACCTCAAACGAGATCGGAGGCACAAAGCCTATGAGAGAGGTATTGGAAGAGATACATTCCTAGAAAAGGGTTATTCACATGGATGGAAAAAAAGGTGGATCTATATAATAGGAATAACGGGAAATAGGTAATCTTGTACATTTTCAAAAATATCACATGGTTAACACATGTTTTGGAAAATTGTACACCATCCATGCAATGCTCATCATTCAATAGAGAAGATACCTCACATGGTTGGGACATGCAGGTTGAAAAATAGTGTGCCAGTCATGATAGTGACTATTAATACCATCACCGCCATTAAATATTGGATGAAAGGGGCTACATAGTTTAAAACACAGTCCCCTTTAAAAATAGTTTTTGCGATTACATAGACGGTGCACCAACCATCCACCCATGTATATGTTTTCCCAAAATAAGCTTTTAGGAGATTGAAACATATAGAAACCATTGAAACATCTGAGAAACTCACCGAGACATAAACCATGTCTAAAAAACCTTGGAGTTCTAAAACTCTTGAATTATCTTATAATGTTTATAATTATAGTTGCATAGGTCAACAAACATAAAAATACAAAAGGATTGAAATTTTGATCCACTCAAAAACCCAAAAAAATACAGTCTCCCCACATAAAGATAGCTCATCCCCAGTATATATAGTCTTACTCTGATATGGAAACGAACAAACCCATCTATCATATATTAATGTTGCCTACCCTAGTCATCAATCACTGGGTAATTCCCGTTGGGTCACTCCCCACCTACGGAATTATCAAATCAGTATTTTACCAACTCAAAATTCAATAGTTCATGATAGTCTACTGACTATCCCTAGACTCAAATTTCCTCCCATTACATATAATCACTCTTATACCACATCAGGGGATCATTTCATTATCATGTCTTACCAGACACCCATAACATCATGTAATCATCACATACCCATTTCATACTTTCTCCAAACATGATAATCATCAGAACCCACATCATATCATATTCCCAAAGATATTCCATCTCAAAAGATTAAAGAACTCATCATTAACTATATATATATATATATATGCATTCCCATCATAGTTATGATTCATAGGCACCTAATTCATATCACACATTGCATAGATTGTTATACACAAACATGTGCTTGGTCAGTCAAAAACCTATACATGTTCTCCTCATGCACAAAAAATATCTATTCTAGAACTAGAATTTCTCACCATAATCAAGGCTAACATATAACCATCGTCAACTCTCCTACCAGCTCTATCCCTAGAAACTCAAAAGTATGTACATGTCCAAAAATCACAACTTCCTGATGATTGTGTAGTTCTACACTAGTTGTAGACCACTAAACCACTATTGGGTATCTCTATCTCTTATATGAATTATGTGTTCAGTAGAATCCAATATAACTAATGAAGCTCTCGATCCAATGTCATAACCTAGATTCTAGACCATTCTTCATATCCTAGATGCCTGGGTAGGCTTCATGAAAAACCTTTCCAAATGGGACGTCTTACCACATGATTGGAACTCCACCAAATCTTATTATGTAGGAGCATGCCTCGACTTCCCACACAAGAAGCAACCCATTGAATAACTACTTCTTAGTGTCCTACCAGAGTCTCTAGCCTAACATTCCTTCTGAGACTCCTCACTATCTCCCTTTTGGCTACCTGAATCATCACTACTGTTCTCACAGATCTCTATCACATATCTCAAATATAACATTTCCTTAAAATAACATTATATAAGACCAATTTTGGTGGTATTTTCTAGATTTGGATCATAGAGAAATGAAATGATTCATGTGTACCCCTCCTACAATATGAATGAAAAATAGGGTATCTGTGATCAATCCCCACAACCTCAATATTGCATTGAGGAATTCATGATGAAGGGATCAATGTTTCTTCTTAATCATTGGATGACAATAATCCATGAGGGATTCCAAGTCAATTTGGCAATGTAACACTTCTATTATGTTGACATGAATTGTACATTCGTCTTAAAGTAATATGTTTTTCATCAAATGATGACGAGTTTTCCATTTCATGAGGTGGATTTCATGCATAAAATATGCCGTAAACATCTCTGAAATCTTATATTGAAGAGTTGACAAAGGCCAAAACATGACCAGTATTTTATTTTCAGCCAGTTGTATTCTCATGTTCAATATATCCTCTATTTATTTTTCTTTAGTCTTCTCTTCTTGGATGGACAAAAGATGGTGTATCCCATCCATTTCATCAGAATCTCGAAGATCAGAAGAGATTTCCTCTATTGCATTGGAAGATAAATGGACCAAGGGTGGATCAAAAAATCACCATCTCATTGGGATGTCATTGGGTTGAGAAAGAATTTCACCCACCAATGAAAGGAAATCACACCAGACTAGACTAATATTTACATGTGCCTCCAGATAATATGGATTTCACATCACTACATTTTCAGTTGGATTATTCTCTTGACAATGTGAATCAATATTGTGGATAATACTGTTTTAGAAAATTCCACCATAGGGAGGACCAGCATGGTGTATTAAAAAAAGGGGTATATCCTCTTACTCCTTGGTCTTCTGGCCACACAAAGGGTTTTCATGGCTCTCATCAAGAGATAGGTTCCCAAGATTGAATATATTTTAATTAAGAAAGCCTTTATGATGAATTATATGATTAGGACCTTTATAGTTACCACAAATGCTCCCATAATTTGGTAATGAGATGGTTGGATCTTAAGATGGAACAAATAAATGTCTAAGTGCATTAGGAATTAAACATTATGCAGATCCAAATCATAGATCGACTTTTGATTTTATAACTATTCAGGTTAAGTCTTTTTCTTAGATACCTTCTAACATGTAGTTATATCCACTTTCTGGGGGAAGCAGTTATCATGATCTAGTGTATATTCCTTCCATGGAGTGTCACTCATAATATGTGGATTTTCTCTAGTTGGTGTGGGTGTATGTCCCAAATCTAGTTGTCCCTATGATATGGGGGAGTATGCCCCATGACTATCATGGATGGGAACTAAGGTATTTATATTCATTTGGATGAAATTTTGATGATCCACCCTACATGTGGGGACAGAGTTATGGTTCTGTCCCTCACATATTATTGTTTCCAACATGCGGATATATTGGCAGGTCTCAAGGATGTGGGAAGAGATTTGTGTCTTCCCTTCACAATTTTCACGATGTTCTTGGTGACATCAATTACCTAAATGTAACATAAATATATTTTGTATTTGGAGTAGATGTGTGAACCTACTGTATCCCTCCCATTCCAATCAGTGTATATTGATATTACTTTTGTGTTGGGGAATATAGTAGAGTGTACTTTTTGTTTATCATCGGGGATTTCTGACTGATTACTCTCAGTGCTTCCAGACAATACTTTTTGTAAACATGATGGGTGCAGGTTGCTGTATACTCTTTCTTGTGAGTAGTCGCCCAATTTGGTTGATGATATTCTTTAAACACCATCATAACAGTCTGTTGGCTAGTTGAATGGGTGTATGAAGGTGTGTGTTCAAGCTTACTGTATTTCACTATATTAGAATAATAGTATTCAATAGATGATTCCAGATGATTTTTCTCATAGGATCCCTTGGGAAGGACCCTTGTCCCTTTATGTTGAGGTCGTAGGTGGTCTCTTGGTCGAACTCCATGTAAAATGTAAAGGATTTTAGATTTCATTTTGTGGATGATATCTTAGTTTTTTTAATTATGGTGGTTGAAAATATCTGGTTTTGGACCCCTAGTCATTGCCAACTAGATGATCATGGTTTATTCTTCATCAGTATGGAATGTCAGGTAGCCTCTATTTATGTAATGATACTATGTTGATGGTACTCTTGAACCAGTTTATTAGAGACCCATCATTTAAGACACTATGTTGATGATGGCTTCCTTCGTGTGGATGTGGATCTGGCTTGAGCACCAGTCGGGGTGTTCATGGGTTTAATCATGATGGAATCTATTTTAATTTTCTATAGTTCTATTTAAATATTCCATATATATATATAACAATTTCAAACAATGAACTCCAACATCTCATTCGAGAGAATGAATTCCTATTTTATTTCCTTCTATGAACATCATTTATTGGAAGGGTCCTAGAAGATGGATAACATTATCATCTTGTTTAAGGATTCACATTTTGTTTACCATTTTTTGTTTCTGATGAAAATATGGTTTCCTCAATGGATATAATGGTTCGATGAAGACTAATAAGTACATCTCTTTTATTGAAAGAATGCTATAATTTTGGAATTCATGTCGGTTTCACCATTTTTGTTTTTGACAAAAATATGTTTTCATTAAGGAGAAGAATGGTCCAATAGAGACAGATCATTACATCCTTTCTATTAAATAAAATTCCTTAATTTATTCATCACATTGGGTTCACCAATTCCCCCTCCCCCCAATGTGTGTACTGATTAGGAATAACTATTTCCAAATGGTTTCCAATAGATTAGTTTATCGACCTAGAAACACCCAACAGTTCTATATGAAAAGGTACCTACATTCCAAAGGTAGTATTTCATCTAGTTTGTTAACCTATGATAATTAAGAACTAACATAGGTTGAGAGGATGGGTGGTCAGGCTCATCAAAACCTTTTGGGGGTGAATTGTTGCCTACTCCAGGACTCTCTTATAGATTGGTGATATGTTAATGAATCCTTCATTAATTCCCAAGTGTGATGTCAGTTATCCCAAAATTAGAAATTAATTATTATCATGCATGGAATTTAGAATAATATATATGTATTTATGGTTATTAATTGATGGGTATATCTATATGTATTTGAGGTTGTCCATCAATGGTATCTACACATATACTACATAGAGATTATTAATTCATTATTACAATGATAGTGGTTTCTAAGCCACACAGTGGGGCACTATGGAGTTTATGGTCATCTTGGTAGATGAATGTCGCTATGGAATTTATCATCATCTAGGAAAATGATTTTTTTATAATGTACAAATCAAAACCATATAAATTCTACCTATGTATTCTTCTGAAAGGAATCACCACCCACATAGTTCAGTGCCACTTAATGGGACACATCATACCTTTTAATGTCATGTGATAAGGAACTAACCATACCGTTTAACATTATTTGTCAAAGACATTAGCATGGTTAGTGCCTAGTAAAATATTGGTTTGGGACTTCTACCAAAACGGCCCAAGCACATGGAAGGGATATGAGTGTCTAAGATGAATTTGACCCTTCTGGGGATATAGTCCAAAGCAGACATGGTTGATTGGGGATGTTGGGTTTGAACATTAGTGTGGCTTCCTACTTATCTCTTTTGGATGGGAATAAAAGTTCATGTAGTTCAGTTAGTCTCACAGGGGAATATGGACCATTGTGAGGTAAGGGTTGGGGATTAATATTGAGGAGTATTCCCTTGTAATAGGGTCTATGAGATATTTCTAAACACATGGATGTTTATGGGGGATTATTTATGGGATTATTCCTATGGAGGATATATATATTAAGGGAAGTGATATTGGTCCTTTCTCCTCAGAAGGATGCCCATACTTAGGGGGAATTATTTCTCATGTCATGGATGAGATAATATGGATCTTGGCCCTCAGGATGGTTTTCTATGTATCCCAATTATGTTGGTAATTAGAGTTCTCATAGGTCATTACATCAGGTGTATTGTATGGATGTTTCAATTATCACAAATATCAATGCCCACATGAGTCATGATGGGTGTGAGAAATAAGAGGATGTGAAAGATTAAAAAAACCACACTCTTTCCTTCATTCACTGATGGACGAGTTTGGGGCTACTGTAGAATAGGATGATGCTAAAGTGGTCATGGATATGATTCCTTTCTTCAATTAATATTGTAAATGGGTTCAATGTAAGGAAAGAATGAAGGTGAAGTAGGTAGAAATGGGAAAGACTACAATATTCTACATGAAAGACTTGAACATTACACTAGTATGGTTTCCCATTTATTTTTCCTAAGAGAGGAGGGTGATTTTTTATTTGTCAAAGGGAAATAAAATTTTGATCCTTATACTCCATACCAGGAACTGGATCCTCCAAATTATAGATATAAGAAGGGGATGATATAGTCATATCCATGGAATCCAATACCTAGATCTCGACAACATTTTCCCTAGGTTAAGGGTCAATGTGACCATAGATATACAAATCTATAGATACGCAAAGGATACTGATCATCAAGAAGGATTAGTATGGGAATCCTTTAAAAGTATAAATAAAAATCCAAATGGGAGAGATGCTAATATACCTTTCCCTAAGGTTTTGAAAATTTGGAGGTCTTAGTGGAGGTTTCATCATGGTCCGTTTCTGGAAAAGGATCTAATAAATGAGAATACTTTTCATGAGTGGCTTTGAAATAGGCTTTATGAAAGGCTCACATAGGCTAAAAGGATTAAGTAAACTTAGGAAGAACCCTGAAGGGGTTCACTACATAAGGGGTCACCATGAAAGTAGGGTTGGGAAAATTGGTTACAAATTAGGTGAAAACAAAACCATGATGACTATACTTGGGTAAATCCTTATTCATTCCTTTGAGAGTATACATAGGGATTCCCAAAAATATGTCAGGAAAGTTCTTATTTGATGAAATTTATGTCACGAAATTGATCTTATGTTAGGGTTTGGGAAAACCTTTCTTCCAAGTGTTGTTTATATTTAACACTGAGTGGGCTTAGTTATCAGTAACCCCCTTTAATTAAACCTCTTTAGTTGTTAGGAAACTAATTCAAAGGATTCATAAGATTTGAGAAAATCACTAAGGAAACCATAGAAGGAATAAACCCTCATGGAAATTCATCTGTACAAATGAAGACCCCCAAGGGTATATTTTTAGGAAAATATCTGACCGTGTGTGAATGTGAATTGGTCTCTCAAGTGGAAGTTGTGTACAAGGGAGTGGTGCACAAGGGCTTGTGCACAAAAATTGATTTGGGATCCCTTGAGAGAAGCACTCTTTGAGCCTTTGAAAATATTTTCTCTCTTCGTCAATATAATCCCCCTTTTTATAAATAATTTCCACTTTTCACCTTTTCATGCATTTGATAAAATAGAGTGTAAACAGAGTGGTACACATATGAGAAACAATGAGGTTGAAGTGGTTGTGGAGGTAATTGTGGTGAATCACGTGAGATATAAAATATGGGAAACTAATATGGTGTGGACCACATCATGGTCCATTCCTAGTAGTCCATTATATAAATTCTATATTTAGTATAATTTTAGTATATGATGTTATATTAATCATCTAACATTGAGTGTAATATAAGATCATATGTATTTTTTTAGTGTCCATAATTCATGATTGTAATATGACATTGCTATCACCATATATAATTGTGATGTAGTGTATGACTTCGGATCTCATAACATGATCATATGACATTAAAGTAACACAAAATGAAATGGATGGTATCAATGATATGAGAACCAAGATACAAGAAGGATGTTCATGTAAAAAATAATAATGCTTCCACGCATTTTGATATTTTAGAATGGTTTAATCTATGTGATTTCCTATAGAATACAATGATCGAAACAAGATTGAGTCTTTAATGGATTTTAAATGAAATATTTATCAGGAATCAAAATGAGATTAAATGATAGAATTAAATCATAAATCTAAAGAAAAATTTAAATGAGAAACTTTCCTACATCAAAAGATTATTTATTTTCCATATGTAAAATAAGTAAAGTATTATGAATATAATATTATACATACTAAAGTATAACATAAGTGTATAAGTGAGTGAGCTCACAAACACAGTGTGAGAATTAAGAGAAACATGATACATCATCATATAGAGGATATAATATCTTGTGTTATGTTGAGATATATTCTTGATAAGAATACAAAATTCTCTCATATTCATAAGAAGTATATTGACCATGATATTTCACTAAAAGGAGTGAGTTTTCAGAGAATGATTATTTTTCTCCATTTTTCCAATTATTGATATTTATGTTGGGGTACACACAAAAACATAATTTTTTAGGTTTATAAATGAATATCATATAAAAAAAGTAGAAATATAAATAAATAAGAATTATTTATTTATTTTTTTGGATAAAATTTGAAGTATCATTCATTTTGGGTGTCTAACTAGTCATTGTTTTGTAGATTTTGGGGTGTTTAACCAAATGTTGAAGGGGTAATTTTTTATCGAAGTGAATAACCTATTTGTTGGAGGAGTGTAGTTGGGGTGTTTGACCAATTTTTGGTGTATCCATTAGTGGAAATGTTAGATAATATATGATTGGAGTGTCCACCCAATCTTGAAAATGAGTAGGATTTTATGCCAAACCTTATTAATACCTTATTTTTCTCTCTTTTTTTTATTTTTTTTTCTCATAAGGTGAGGTTGATATTTTCCAATGAGTATATTTAGAATCATAAAAAGTAAAATTAATTTATTTAAAAATATATAATTAATAAAAATATACATTGATTTATTCAACCCCCTACCCACCCTCTTAGTTGTCAATCAGCCCTAGCGAGTCACTATTGGCATTAAATAAAATCCATGTCCCCTATAAATATCCTAATAATATGATGAATATAGAGAAACAAAACTATGGTAAATCCAAGGTGTTACAACATTGGATACTAAGAACTACCATAGCTAGGGTAATATGTTGTTTATCTACCTATTATCTCTTTTCCTATAAGTGATTAGTACAACCATGGTTAGTTTCACAACATTTTCTAAATGAGTTTCTATGACACGTTTGAGTAAAATGAATATAGAGAATGATGGGAAAACAAAAAATTCTATTATAATGACTCTTCTGAGATATTTTTTAAACAAAGGTTAAGGGTATTCAGACAAAAATGGTGATCTAGGAAAAACATTAGTATTTATATATATAATATCAATATCAGGGATGAAAAACATCAAGTTTATAGGGGAATATTTGAATACATAAAGATATATAATGATAATATCATTGAATAATAATTTACAAGGGTCATGAATATTATTATAAATATCATGGTAAAATAATATAATCTATAATATTTCATCATTTCAAAAAAAACTATTGTGGAATTTTCAAGATTGGATTGATATAAAATTAGGATCCCAGGATGTTAGAGAAGATCTGATAGTTGAAGAGCTAAACAATATTATTATTTCATATTACATGAGAAAAAATCATCTTTATATAAAAATTAAAAAGGTCATATTTCAATTTAATAAATGAAAAAAAGTTAAGTCAAAAGAAGATAATGTTAGAGAATAAAGTGATGCTTATGATAATGAGGGATATGAAGACTTCAACCAATTGTTTTCTCTTCTATCACAGAGATTAATGAAGGGAAATAAATATGAAAAGGGGTTTAAATTAATAATATTTTTGAATTGTGATGATATGGTCATATTTATAACTATTTCCTAATAAAGTATTTTGAATAAACTAATTCGAATGAGGAAGATGAGAAAAAAAGTGAAAATGGGAAAGAATAATGAGAAGTATTCTTATGAAAAATGAATATGTATTATTAGAAAGGGATAGAATTATGTCTCATCATGTAGTTTGTATAATGAAGTCAATTTTTTCATGTAGATAAAGGATTTGTTTCATCATGTAGTGATGGTGATGGAGAAGAAAATATATAACATTAGTGGGAGATAAAAACATAGTGGGAATATTTTCTAAATTAGATTATATGAACCATGAAATAAAAATGGATGTTTTTCAAATATAAAAACAAAGAGGTGAAATAAAAGGATGTTATAGTTATAATAATGGTAGACTATGATTATGAGATCAAGAAGCATGGGCACATAGAAGCTAAAAACAGAAGTATATCGGTGACTCACTTCTAGTTTAGTTTTGGTTGGCGATGATGTTGGTGCTCCGGGTCGACGATGGCAGTATTTTGAAGCTTCCTAGAAGACGATCTGGTATGACAAAAAAAATTTGTGTTAGGGTTCATGTCACGTTGGGACGTGGCCCAAGGTGTGATGATTGAGTGGTTTCAATTTTCAATTTTCAAATTTGAAATTTTAAGGTTGAAAGTTGAATTTTGTATTGGGGTGGCTGTGAAAAGTGGTGTAAGGTTCCCGCTTCTCCAGAAAACGCTTTCTCAAAACAATAAAAATCTAATTTGGATAGATCAAAGGTTAATTATGTGTCCTTTTAATAAAATTATGATATAGGATCCAATAGGAATGTAAAATGTTTACCTAATCTATCTCAAATATAATTCTAGAATTTCTAAAAATGTAGGATCCAAAATTTTTTATTAACCTATGAAAACCATAAAAATATTGTAATTATTTCAAATCTATGAATGGTAAAACATTATAATGAGACTCCTGATACCTTGGAAAAAAAGGATAAAAATAAAAGAATATATCCCCAGTAAAATTCTTAATAGATTCAATATTAAGGTAGGCAATGATTGTTTATAGGTTATTATTGTTATTGTGGAAGGCATGAACATGATTCCTACTAGTGATAATATAATATTTCAATACTATAAAGGAGGCATGAACCAATGGGATTATTCTATGTAAAAAATATAAATTCCTCAAATTAAATAAGTTTTGTCCTTAAAATTAACTGATATGTCCACCTGAAAATAAATTTTATGTGTTAGATGAAATTTGTGTTATATGTAATTAGTAATCACACATAACTATACATTTCATGAATATTCTCCCTAGTTAAGTTATGTATGCTTTTAATGGTAATATTATTAAAAATTTATTAATATATAAGTCACTCAATATTGAGGATTCTAAGAAGTTATTAGGGAAACCTATGAAATATGATTAGTTCAAGAATGGTTTCATATAAATATATCCATATAAAATAGATATGGCTAATAAGATAGAGAAATAATCGATTAATGACATATCTAATGCAATGGAATTGGTATTTATAAAAAATATGGTTATGATGATATGTTATCCACAAGAGAGTTCAAAATTATAGGAATGTTTTTTAAAAGGTGTGGATAAATGGGCATGTTATAGAATATTGTATTAAAATATTATTGGAACAAGAAGATTATATAAGGAATAATATAAATTAATAAGGAAATTAATATTCCTTAACCTCTGAGATAAAGAATATTTACACCCACATGGGTATAGATCATGGAAATGAGATGAGTAATCATCCTGATAAGATTTTTGATAAGAAATAATTGATGTGTTTGTGGCATGGGTTGAGAGAGAACTCTCAATATCAATGATAAATCTTAGAAACAAATAGTTCTATATTTATTCTCTAAAAATTATATGTATTTGTGTAAACAAGGATGAAATGGAAATAAAAAAATATTGGTAGTCCCTTTTGGATAATAAATATGATCCTCTTCATGGAATGTCTCAATTTCTATGAGGTGAATTGAATGAGTGAATCCCATAGGGGAAATTATCTCTACATTTGAACATCTATGAATATAAAAATTGTGTGAATATGAAATTTCTAGATATCCCTATGAAATTTTGAGAATATGGTATTTAGTCATATTTTCAACCCTTTTTATTGTATTTTATATGATTAAAAAGGGGGAGTGTTGAATGATGAAAATATGAAAAAAAAATGTGGAAATTATAAGTATTGAACTAAAAAAATAATGTGTTTTTAGATATGTTTACAGGATCCATATCACATGATAAGCATGTTTTGATCATCCTTGAAATGAGAATCAAAGAATTATATAACAAGGTTTATGTCTATTAGACATCATTGAAAACCGTGGTTATTCACTCATGTTTTCTACAATGTTTTATCCTTTGTAGACATATATTTTCTTGAATAAGGTCTCCTTTCTATGAGATTCATGTGGTTTAATTTTTCTCTTAAGTAAAAAAAGATATAATTTAGGTTTGGAAGTATGAGAATATGGTTGAAAACGTTAAAATATATAGGACATGGAAAGAGGATAACCCCATATTTTCCATTGGATTTCTTATTAATAATGGTATGAGAAAGAATCATATATATTTACAAGAAAATATATTGGATTGATTGATAAAAAATGAAAATGGATACATTGATGTGGCCAATTGTTTGATTGTGTTTTTCTTCACCATGTCAATATTTGTCTTGTGATGGGAATGAATTGAGGTTTGATCTTGGAGTTCATCACTTATATAGACTAAATAAAAATATCCAATAATATATAATAATTTTTGTAATGATATTCATGGATATCAATGGAATTTGTGTATATATGAATAAAATTTTTCTTTAACATATTGAACGTATATTTGGAGTGCTTTTTATGATCTAGAAATGATTTTAAATTATTCTAATTTGATTTTGGTGAAAATAAGAATTCCTATGAAATAAGGAAAGATATATAAGACTCCAATATAGTGTTTACATGTATAGTTCCCAGTTCTCATATAGTGTTTATGTATTATGTATAGTATAATTGTAATCTATGTTAGCAAAGTTGGTGGACATAGAGTTGTGATGATGATTTCATGGAGTTAAAAAAGAGTTAATCCAGAGTTTTGATTTGGAAAAGTCACTAACATAATGTTAAAACATAGATTTATGAAATAGATTTTATCTGCAAGAGGAAATATGAAAAGATAAATAACCTATATTTTTCATGTTGAGTTTCTAAAGGAAACATAGAGTTGAATGTGGAGTTAATCAAAGTTTATGAATGAAGAAACATGACATGTGTTGACCTAGAGACACGTAAATGCATATATGAGAGAGGACATTTTATAATTATGGTCATGGTGCACATAAAATAGAAGTAAGATTATCACCACACCATGGTGTTGATAAATTTATATGATAGGTACATCTATTTGAAATGAAAATTTTGAATCGGTCATTGATGTTACCATGACGACTTCAATGAGAAATGAAAGCTAGAAAACTAAAACGTTGAGGACCAGGTTAGGGAAAATTCTTGGTTTTAATTTTGAGAAGTATTATGATCCAAATTCTTTGACTTTATTACCTAACAAAGATCATATATCTTTGAGGGTAAGACAATATCATATGAATTTACTATTGGTAGTAAGACTTTCATGAAAATTTTATGCCATCATTATTATCATATGACATTGTGAGGGAGCATATGAACTTAGATAATATGCATTGACCGTATAAAATTGGATTCATATAAAATAGAAACATTAGTTTTGTTGATATATGAACCATACTAAAAAAAGGTTGTGAGTGTAATGACCGAGTATGTTTCCTAGTACAAGGATATTTTTAATGATACTAATCTAATATTTTTATAGAGAATAAAATGGTGGAAACAAAACCAATGATTCAAGATATTAAACAGGAATGATTGATTAAGAGTCAAATATAGTATACATGAAATCATTTCTGACCCATCACCCTTATTAACTCACTGTTTAAAATTATCAACAAATTTATTGCCAGCCGTATCACTGACATCAGCAATAGAAATATTTCATGGAATAAAATTGGTTTCATTAAAAGTAGAGCTATATAAGATTGTATTTTTTAGCCTCTAAATCCACTAACCTGTTGAATAGGAAAACCAGAGGTGGGAATATGGCCATTAAACTCAATATTACAAAATCCTTCGATACCATTGACTGGTACATTATTTTTGAAGTGATTAGAAATTTTGGTTTCAATGAACCCTTTATCAATAGAATTAACACACTTTTTAATTCCGTTCGTATCTCTATTCTGCTAAATGGTACACCTAGAGGTTACTTCAACTATTTTAAAGGGGCCAGGCAAGGAGACCCCCTATCAGTTATCCTTTTCTCTATCGCTGAAGACTACCTTAGTAAACTCATATCCCAAGCTATTGGAAATGGTAATATTAATCCTATTACCGTTTCCAAAAGCATGAATGCCCCCCTCCCATTTGCTATATGCTGATGACATAATCCTTTTCCTAAATGGAGAAAAAATAAATCTAAGAAACCTTAAAACCATCATATCTCACAATGAAGAAGTCTCTGGCCAACATATCCACTAGATGATATCATATATTTTCTTGGTAAAAAACTATCCCCCTGGTCAGAAAAGTAGCATTACAAATATTCTTGGTATTAGGGAGTTATTTCTACCTCTCAACTATCTTGGGGCTCACATTTTATTGGGTATACCCAGAGAGATTCATTTTTCTACCATTGTTGATCAAACTCTTCATCACTTTTCCTCTAGGAAAGGAAAAAATATCCCAATTGTAGGGAGAATCTGCATCATTAAATCCACAATTATTTCTAAACTGGTCAACTCAATGATGATCTATAAATGTCCGGCTAGTCTCTTGAATCACATCAACGTTTCCATTAAAAATGTTTTCTGTATGATAAGCACTCTGGAAAAGAAATTAGTTACCATGCCTTGGTCCACATGCTGTAAACATATTGAAAAGGGTGGTATTGGAATAAAAAACCTCACAAATTTAACAAGGCCCTCCAGGAAAAGCTCATGTGGAATCTCATTTGTAATAAATCACCTTCCACAGACTTCCTCCAGGCTCGTTTCCTTGGAAAACTCTAAAGCAACACACATACTTATCTCACGTCTTCCATATGGCCATCCATAAAATGTACTTTTAACTCCATTATGTTTAACTCTAGATAGATGGCCAACAGAGACTCGAATTTGAATTTTTGGCTAGATATTTGGACTGGAAAGCCCTTGATTTACTTAATTTCTCCCTCACATATCCCTATGAAAACTAATGACACCATTAAAGACATCAGGTACATTCAACACAGTCCCCTTCGTGAAGATATTAAAACTATTGTCGAGAATTACCACTTCTCTATTAATGAGGATTTCCTGATCTCAAAACCTTCCCATAATGGGATTCTTGACTCGAAGAACTTTTACAAGTATTTATAAAACAATGATATGAAAAACTTTAGGTGGCTTAACAACTTCAATAAAGCCTTGATTAAACCTTCAAGATTTACTATTGTTTGGCGTATTGCTCATAGTAGAATTCCAACTGACTCCTGTTTACAAACTTTTGGAATCAACCATTTCTCCAAATGTCATATGTGTTTCAACATCATGAAGATGTTGATAATCTTTTCCTTTCTTTTGATATGGCTACTGCTCTTTGGAATTATATTTTTGACATCTTGTAATGCAATTGGTTGTTTTATAGTTCTCTAATCTCTCGGATTTAAAAATGTCTAGAGAAATCCGACTCTCAACAAATCAAGAACCTCTTTTTGGCCGCAATTGCAGAGCTTCTGCACATGATCTGGTATGGCAGGAATGAATATACCTTTCGCAATAGTTCTTTTGAACTTAATGCAGGAAAAATGATAATTCTTATCGCTGCCTGAGAAGCGGCCTCAATACAGAAAGATCTGTGTAGCAACTCAGTCAGAGATTTGGTGATCCTACGACGTCTTGGGATTATAGGTAATTATCCTCACCCTAAATTTATTCTTGATGTTTTTTGGTAGCCCCCTATAGGTTGGATCAAAATAAATGTAGATAGCGCTTCTAAAGGTAACCCAGGCCTAGCGGGTTGTGGATCCATCTTTCGGAATCATCTGAATCAAGTTCTCATTTGCTTCTATAGATCATTGGTATGGCTACCTTCTTAGAAGCTGAGATACTCAGTGCCATTCATGGGATCTCGTTTTCCAAGCTTCAAAACTGGGACAACATATGGATTGAAAGAGACTCCTCCACTACCATCTAGGAAATCTGGAAGGGTACCATCCACCTAGCTTGGAAACTCACTTCCCGCTGGATTGAATGCATGTACTCTCTCTCTTCCCTCACCTTCAAAGCCCTGTACGCTTACCGGGAAGCAAACAGAGTCGCAGATGCCCTTGCCAACATGGGTTTTGATAAGGACACTACCTAGTGAGCTGATCTTCCCCCTAATATTCTTTCTCTATATTTGTGGGATGTAAACAAAATACCATATTTTAGACTTGTATAATCCCCTTTTTTATATAATCAATATTGTGTTTTGGTCCTTGACCAGAACACTATTTTGAAAAAAAACATTTTCATGTGTTCAAGTTCATCAAGAATAGGTACATGAGAAAATAACATCTTATAGGATCATGGAGGAGTATAATATCAAGTAAGTGAATAAGAATACATAAAAATGGAGGGTGTGTTTCTATTGATAGATCAAAATTAAAGGACCTTGTGTTTTTTGAGGTTAATCATTAACTTTTGTTGAGATATCAATTTGGCTCTATAAAAAAAATTTGAATATAATATTTTTAAATGCAGTGAATAAATATTTGTTTGTGGATTGAATTTGGGGTGTCTAGAATAATGTTATTGTATCCACTCACAGTTCTAGTGGAGAATCTATGATTAGGGTTTCTATATAAACATTAAAATTTGTTGGTTTTTATACACAAAACAAATAAATACATTTTGATTCACATTATTTTATTATTTTTTCAAACAATAAGATGTTGTGAGATTCTACTATGTTGATCAAGAACCATAATAATTTCAAGAGGTTTGGTTAAAAAGTTTAATCTATAAAAGTATACAACTGATTCACCCCCTCCCCCAACCAATGTTCAATAAACCACATTAAATCACACTTATATTTAAGATAATAAAATCATCCTCATCATTATCAATAAAAATAATTTTTAAATCAATTTAAAAAATATTAATATAATAAAATACTAATATTTGTAACTTACGATAAGTTATTATGTAATAAATGATTCTATGTGTTATATAATCTTATTCCTAAGTAAACAATTGTTGATGTTATTAGATAGGTGAATATAGATTCATATTATAAGCATTTAATTATTCATTTAATGATTCAAATGCTCACGATATAAAAATGAAAAGAACTATTGGTCTCATAAACACAGTATGATTAGATATGTCATTGTTGCTCAATATGATTAATAATTCTATTCTCTTAGAGATACTATATATTTTTAATATTTATTCTAGTTAAGAAATTCATTCTTTTCTCATTTATGGAAATGATCCACCAATGTGAATGAATTCAATAAATATTTACCCTATTTATAAAAATATTGAGAATAAATAAACTAGGCATATGAAATATGGGTTTTAGAATTTTATTGATGGTATATGTGGGTAAAATTTTAAATTAGATAGAGTAATGTTAGTTTGATGGTCTGATTATGTTTCTTCAAGTATCTAATCATGGACATTAAAAATTTCAGCTAAAATAAATATGGATAGTGTAATTATTCTATATGAATCAATTTGTTTAAGATTGCTAAAGGTATTTGTGAAAATACATGGAATGTTCATATAAATTATCTGTTTTATAAGAATTAATTAATTTTTTTAAGGATGTATGATACCAAATATATACTTTATACATGTTTTGAATATATAGTAATTAAGAGTATATGGAATAATTAATACAAAATGTATTTTTTATTAAATTGATAATTCAAATAGTTGCATCATCAAATATTTGAATGTGAAAGAATTTATAAACCCCTGATGAATCTAATAAAATATGTTTCTCTTAATCTCAGTTTCCATAAATGATAAGTTAATTTGTTCATCAATAAATCATTTTTGTGAAAAATAATTATATTCTTAAAATTATACACATGGTATATGATTCATCGAATTTTAAAACATGTTTTAAATTTAGATAAGGATAAAAAAAATTATCCATGATAATGTGTATATCGATATATTTTTCAAAATATAAGGGAGGATTTTCTTTCCACCCATTAGTGTAATACTTTTTAGTAAATTCATATTTTCAAGGTAAAATTCTCAAAATAAATAAAATAAAATATAAGATATGGAGAAAATAGTTTTTGTACTGAATAATTATATTAGAATGAAATTTGTGTTATTTACTAACACAGAGGATTTGTTTTAACACAGTTTGATATTTTGAATTAAATATATTATCTGAATAGTAAAGTGGAAGTATGTTTAAACATATATAAGTTCAATTCTAAAAACTTAAAAATCATACAAGTCTAATGTTAATTTTATTTCACCTAATATCAAAAGGATTTTATGACATGTGATGGTAAAGGGAATTATAAATTTTTTTATTTAAGTACTGTAAAAATGTCAAAGTAACTTTATGCTAAAGGATTTTATGATGTTTTGTTAAGAAATAATGTAGATAGTAACATTATATACCAATAAAATTTAAAGAAAATGTTTTATATTAAGGGTGCCAATGATGATTTTGTTAAACATAGAAAATTTCATTGAGGAAAATTGAATTTAATGTCATAAAATTTGATGTTGTGGAGTATATGAGTTTGAATATATTTTTGGATTTGATCATTAGGAATATGATTCCAAGAATTCATTATTATTCCAAATTTATCTCTATATATATCATACACAATAAAGTGTTTAGATGGTCGTTTTTATTATATAGTTACATAGATATGTGGATAGAATTTCAAAAAGATATAATCTTTTAACAAAACCCTAGAATGTGAAACAAAAATAAGGCTAATCCTATTTTCTATAATATATGATATGATATAAATGTTCACCTGAAAGTGTATTTTAATTATTCATTAGAGTTTTAGGTATTTAAAATATATCATATAAAAATAAATCTCCACATCATAATTATTTCACACTAACTTTATATATGTACATATTGTTACATATTTTATTAAATGTAATTATAATTAACCTCTAAATATATAACATTGAGTTATCAAAAACTGAAATTCATCATTTATTTTTATAGGTTATGATTAAACTTTATGTTTACCATTAGTATAAATCTTTTATGAGAAATGAACAATGATCATGAGGTATAAAAATGTTCTGATGTGCTATATAACCAACTTTGTGTGCCACATGGAGTGTTATAATATATTCATTTAGTATACTATGGGTGAATGGATCTTATTTATTGTCCCATTTGGCTATGATTTTTGAGATTTCTAACATCATAACCTTCATACTTTGATACATTTATTCTAAAATCTTGGTAACTTGACTAGTCAAGGGGTGTTTGGTATATTTTTTATCACGTTCTTAGTTGTAAATCAAAAAAGATACAATTTTTTCACTATTATGAAATATTTCCCCACTATTGAGATATAATTGGGAGTGTGTGGCCAAAATATGATAGAAAATGTTTTGTTCATATCTATTTAGATGAGGTTCATGTGATGTTATCATCTATAAAGGTGAGTGACATGTTATGTATTCATTATGTAGGATAGTCTATACTTGGAGAGTTGAGAATGTATAACTTGGATAAATGGGATTGACGTAATCTGTGTACCATGGTTGCTCAATTTCATAGACAAGGGAGCACATGAAAAAGCATGTTTTCAAGTGATGTTACTGGTGTACACAGGTATAGATATATATTTGTTTGATGGAGATTATGAAATATCCCATTATATCTTAAGTATAATTTTTGATTTGTTAGAGGCCACTTTTTTATAACATTTATGGATACATAGATTCATATTATTGTTAATCCGACAAATGATCAAGGGGTCACAAATTTTGGTTGACTAATTGGGGGCTGAGTTTTACATAAAGAGATTATCTAAAAGGGTTTTATAGATAATCCAAAATATATTTGGATGGGTATTCGAAAGGTATTCCATATGATGTGATACGCAGAGAATATAATAATATCTTTCTAGTATATTTTTATAAAATATATAAAATGAGTTTTAGATATGATTTCATAATTTATTTTATATGATAAAATATAATGTTAAATGAACCAACATTTTTTGGAATTAGTAAAATTTGTTGATTAATGGAGATGATATTACCAAAATCCTATTTTTATATTATATAATAAGCATGGTAATGTTTAATTAAGAAAGTATATAATATGATATTGAATATTATTCCAAGATACATCCTGTGGATAATCATATGGTCTGATTTGGGTCATATCATATGTTATGTCATGCATAATATTACCGTTGATTTTTGGCATATAAATATTAAATATTAATATTTTTGGACCTACCCACATAAGGAATAATCAATTTCATTAGATGAAATGGTCTGATAATAGGACTCCATATATGAAGTGGATAATTCATTTACTCATGGATTATAATTGCTAAATTAAATTCTTGAACTAATGAGAAGTGTCCTTTGGAATTTATAAATACAACTTCCCTAGGATGTAAGTATAGATTTCTAAAAAATTAATGGCTAGTACACTCACTTATTTTTAACTTTCCTTCCATATTCTCTATAATCAAAGAGGAACTAGAATGTAGTGATTTCGAAAGAGGGTATTTCCCAAGATGTTGTATGATTCAATTATAACCCATCTATACACCACATACGTAATAATACTATGAGGACGCCTTTTTTATATTCATTAATTATAAAATAGAAATAGTAAGAAGTAACAAATATGGAACAAGGAATGCACATTTATAGGTTTCTTTGGTTTGAGATTTTCATTATTTCACTTATTCTTATATATAAATATTTTCTTCGGATTCTTATTTTATTTTATTTCATATAAAAAATATTTTTACGCCCATTAGAATCCCACCAGTTAATATCATTGATAATTAACTGGTTGACTAGTGATATTAATCCATTAGATCAAACAGTAAAAATTGAATACAATAGGTTATGTTGTGATTGTTTTTTAGGAATAATATGGTTTAAAAATAATGCAAATTTATTATGCATTATCTTTTTATTTCAAGCATAAATCAGTTATGATTTTTTATTATTCTTTACAATGTTGTGTGGATGGAGTGTCCCAACTATCAGAGTCTAATGAAGTGAATAAATCGAATAGAGTGTGGCACTAAATGTTTATCAAATTGGGATTCCCAATTCCATTAGATAGATATGTTTGATAAATTAAAATTTGGTGATGATTTGTTGATATTCAAATTACAAAAATATCATGATCACTCATAGGTATTCATTACTATAGATTAATTTTGTTGAGGGAAAGACATTTGAGTTTGTTTTCTAAATAAAGAGTTTCACAATTTCTATTTGATGACTATGTAAAAATATAATGTTTAGATGGTTGTTAGATGTTCTGGTTGAGGTTGTAACAAACGAAAGGAAGGATGATGTTTGCTGAACAAAAATTTTCAATTCCATTAGAAAAATATATTTTGAGATACCAAACATAATCTACCTGACATGATTTTATGAATTCCACCTGAGGAAAGATGCATGATCCTTTTAGTTCATCAATCAAATCAAAATTTTGGAATGAAAAATAATTTTGGTTTATATATGAACAAACGGGAAGATAATTCTACTCAGAATTCACAGACCTTACTTTTTGAATGAATTTATCATATATAGGATGATAGAAAATAATACATCAGACTGGACAAAGGGTTCCAAGAAAAGATAATGAAAAGAGTTACTTAAAAAGATATGAGATAAAAAAACATGTAAAGGATTATATTAATATAATATAAATCCTACTAGAAAAAGGGTAATCATAAAGATAAGTATATATAATGTGTAATTGAATATAGTTTTGATAAAGTAATCAATGTATTTTAAAGTCAATAAATGTGACAATATCTATATAATCATTTAATGCCCCAAAATCATGATGGAATATAATGATTCTGGAAAAAAATTAGAAATGTAGATGAGTTTTTTTTACATTGAGGTTTGAGTAATGTTTATATATTTTTTTAAATGGGAATATTTTAAATTGAAGAATTGTTTGAGTGGGATATTCAAAATTTAAGTGGGATGATTAAATTTGAAGTTCATTCATCAAACATATTTATAAAAGGACTACTTCTTATATAAAGAGATGAAGATGCATTGTGTAGATATCTTTTATGTTATTACTACTATAGAAATTGTTCAATATTTGAGGTCCCGATAGATGGGGTCTTTTTTCAAATAAATAGACATAGTACAACTAGATAGAGTGATACGAGACAAAGCCTTTCTATGTTTTAGTATTAGATAAATACAGTGAAAAAACAATTGTATGAATAGGTTGAAAATTAAATTAGAAAAATATGGTGAAGATAGTTCTAGAAAATAGATATTCATTTGATATTAGTTGAAGTGGTGTAAGGTATATTATTTTCATAAGTTGTTATTAGTCAAAGAAATGTACCAAACATATGGTATTATACTGGTATATTTGGATGACTGTTTGAAATATATACATTAGATTCATTGGTTTGGATAGATAATTTTTTAAAGAAGTTATTTCCCTTTCCTGAAAAAGAAAGTGGAGTAGAAGAATAAAAACATGTATTAAGTAAAGTGTGAATAAAATTTAAGTATCATAATGGCAACATAGAAGCATATTTGTGAAGATTGATATTTTTCTTATAAAATATTTCTATATTATTTTTTCTATGTGAGGATCACATGAACAGTTGAGAGACTATATCTCTATGAAAGTGATGGATATTACCAAATTATTGTAACCCTAAGAAGGATTTTTTTCTAGTGGTTGTGTGATCATGGATTACTTCCAAACCATGCTAAGGAATAACTATTATTATTGAGTAGTGAACATTTTAATTTTCTCTATTCTTATGGGTTTCTTTATTTTATGTTTTCTGGTAGAGTCATTTCTCACTAACCAAAGGGTTAGGTTGTTACATCAATAAGAAAATATATATATAGAATATAAAAAATCAACCCCCCTACACACATAGTAATCACATATATCTTGATTTTTCATTTAAATATTTATTATAGGGATGGTTTCCTGTATTTAATCATTGATGATGTTTTCAGAAAATGAAGGTTTATAAGGAAGTTAATAGTTTGGTTATTACAATATTTAATGGGAAAATATAATATATAGTTGGATAGAGTGTTATATTATCTTATATTCTTTAGTTATGTAGTACCTGAAGATTCTATATGAGTTTTAACACATTATATAGAGGGTGATTCCTTAATAGATTCTTAAAAGACGAATTTAGAGAATGATGGGTGAGCCTGGAATGTTATACTTTTCGTGTTATATGAAATTTAATTTCTGAGGGACCACGGTAATAGAATAAATAAAGGTATCTCGGATAAAGTGAATAACATTTACGAAGTAAACAAGATAGTTAATAAATCAAAGTTATAGTTTTAGATATTTAGGAAGATCTTAAAATGGTTGAGGATGAATCTTTGGGTGATATCTATATAAAAAATAATTACATTTTATGAAACATATGATGTTTTAGTTATAATTTGTATGATTTATATATTATTTTAGTTACCTATGATGGATTTTAAATTGAAAGGAGGGGTGAATCTATTGTTTCATTATATGAATTCTATTTCTATTCAATTAAACATCTTGTTCTTGTTATGGTTCCCCATACACTCAATGCTATATCTCAATCACACGTTGTGGGTAGTCATAATAATATAGATAAAACCCCCAATGGATTTAAAATGTTTGTTAGAAATATTAATCCTTGAAACAATTTGTTATTTCCACTGATTATAGATTCTTTATTATCAAACAATGAATGCAATTTCCTTCATCTCCAACTAGAATTCATCTACTCTGGCTTCAACTGAGAGTCTTTGTTTCCTTTTTTATACAGTCAATAAACTCTTTCTCCTACCACTAACTAGAATACATTTCCTACTCTTGGCACCAACCAAAAGGATTCACCATTATTTAAGGATTGATACACTATTGGATGATTCTCTTATATTCCCCATGATATTATAGGATATAAATTTCTCATGTACTCTTAAATTATCTACTTCAACCTATGATAAGTATTTCACTCTTTCTCAATCAATTTTTATCACCTATAACTGATCAATTTCCATAGTGAAAAAAATTATCAATCTAGAATAATTCATTTTCACTAAATTCATCGCCTCACTTATATGTGTTCCAGTAGTTCACATAATATTTTTGTACATGAAAAATATTTTCACAACATCAAACTAATTTTCTTTAAATTATGAACTTAATTCATTCACACATCATGCATGGACCTCATGGCATCCAAAAAAAATATTTTTAAGGTATTTTATCACAAGAATGTGCATCTAAATATGATAGGGAGTGCATGAATTATTTTCTTATTCAACACACACATTGTATGCTCACACACTTGACAATCATTATTTATTTTAGGTTAAATATATTTGTTTAATTCATGCGTGCAAGAACACACTATTGGCTTTGGGCATACAAGAATATGTGTACATTATCCACTTGAAGAACACATTCATGAAACTGATTCTTCAAATAAACTAGTTGTATCATGAAATTACTTCTTCTAAGTAACCCAAGTGTGTGTGATACATTCACTGACTTTAAACATCAGAAAATATGTTGGCATTATCAAACACATCATGCAGGGCATGCATGCACATGTTCTTGGTGCTTCAATAAAACAAGGAGGAATATGTGTGAATGTATTGTGATCCCAAATGGATTCACGAGATCTCAGTTTCCTTGTGAGACTTTGGGGTTTGTGGTCCACATATAATGATTTCCATGGGATCCGCCATTACTCTTTACACAAATAGTGGTTCTGTGAAACTCGTTTTTAGGAACCATATATTTTTGGTGCTATATTTTCTAACAAGGAAATAAGATCCAATTAATAATGGTAAAACTTTTCTAAGTTCAGCGTCTATTTACAAATATAAAACCCTCATGGTTTTTTTCAATGAATAATATCTTGTTTTCATGACATGTTGAGTCTTATCTTATTTAGATATTTCTCTAATATTCATTAAACACTTGAATTTTTTAAATTGATACAAATGTACACTAAATTTTATAGCGCATTCACATTTCCTGTTGATGAGTCCTCAAGTACATGTTTTTAGAATCACGTGATTTTCATTTTTCTAAAATTTCAAGATAATAAATTATAATAATTCCACATGCAACTTCATTTTTATTCATCCATCGATTTTCCTTTTCATTATCACATGAATGAAAAGTTTATCATGAATTCATTGTGATCAAAGATTCATTGTCTCTTAATATAGATGAAAGAATAGTCATGGATAGTTTAGGCTCGATTTAAGATGGTACTTCTGTGCTCAACCATAATATATATCCACAAACGATGGTTTATAATGAATATAACATCCTTATATTGATCAAATAGTTGAGGTAAAATGATAGATCAGTGAGGTAAATTTCCATCTTTTTAAGGTGAATGAATAGTATCCGAAATTCCAAATCATACATTCATTTCATTTTCTTCTAGGTTGTGATTTATTACTCAATTATTTTTTATATCTCATAATCATATCTACTAAGGATCAAAACAGGTTACACTACACTACATGCAATCACTGGCTTCGGCTAACCGGCACATATAGGCTCACATCATGTGCCTACTTAAATTATGGGCCTACCCACAGCCTAAGAGCACCTTATATAACAGTGTGTGGTCAACTACCTTCATGTGATGTGCCTATGGAATTTCCTCCCATAGTGGGTTACTCCTTAGGTCCTCTAGGAATGGTTGAGGTCCTGACTTGGTTGCCTATATTGGTTTTCCAATAATTATTATTAATTGACACAATAAAATTTACATAAATAATATATATATCAAATGAACTACCACCTTCCTCAACTTAAATTAAAATACAAAATTTCTTTAAGAAAAATAATATTTTTCATGGCCTTCATAGAGTTTTTAAGGAATTATTCACATCGTCATGAAAATAATTATTTTCATGCTCTTCACTTACACTAGAAAATGTCTAATCAATAGCACATGTATTCGATCATTAAAAATCTATTAAATAATCATTAGGGTTATTCAAGGAGAATTTTACATGGATGAAATACAATACCATTAGATGAATTGATAAAATTTCTTATCGAATCACCATGTCATCCAAACTCAGCAAAAAAATATTGAAATATACTTTAAACAAATGAAGCATTTATCCCAACAACATTTCCCTTTGTATATTGTTATCAATATTCATTTCTCATATCAAAAATTCAATATGTGTTCTCAACATTTTTTCTCCTTTTTATAATAAAATTAAAAGGTTAAGTGGGGGATATATCTCATATCTTGTTTCATTTAAAAATATGATCATATCCTTTATATGAAAATTATATCATCACTTTTAAGATAGGAATTATTTCACATGGTTCTCTTGGAAAAGAGCATGTAGTTAATCATCTCTATGTCGGCATGGTATAATAGTGTGTAGAAAATTAAAGAGATAAAACCATAGATTTATTTGTTCTATATAACATACAATGCATGTAAAATCATTTTCATAATGGATCAATTATCATTCATGTGATTATAGATAATACATTTTATCAATGAAATTATAAATCTTTCACATACTTCAACAGACACCTAAGAAAGTTCATGTGAAAAAGATAAATCTTCCATGTTGTATTATTTTTTCATCAACCAATAGCCTCCCCTTAATTGATAAGATTATAAAATTATGAATATGGGATTAATGTTTGATTATCAAAAATTTACCTTCAGTTTTTAATCTATCCAATGGTTTTCATGTTCATTCTCAAAGTTTCTCCCACTTAAGGGGTGCATACTTTTTTCCATTTCATGGAAGTCAGTAGAATCCATGGAGTAAAATACTATTATGCTCTTTAGAAGTGAAAATCTCAAACAACTCATCAATTCCATAAATTATTAGTAAAATACATATAATATAATAGGTAATAAGTTTGGAATTACTTGTTCTATAGAAGTAACATTATTATTGATAACTTCTTCTCAATATGTGTTATTCTTTTCTCCTAATTTCAGTCTTATATTTGTGGGAATATTACATTTTAAAAATAGTCATTTGAGTATATGAAGTATTTGGTGCATTCATTTTAGTAATAAAAAGATTCCACTAACTAGGAATAAACCCCATTAAATTGTGTGAAGCATGTAATGATTTTATACACCATTTACACAAGTCACTCTCTTTTTGTAGAATAGATTTTTCCAACCTAGTTTCTAGAATAAATTGTTTTCCTTTATCATCAACATGTTTTTCATCTTCCCCAAATGGATTAGACCACTTACTTTGGTTTCTCCAAAAAAACAATTCATTCCCTCTTCTCCTAATCTCCCTGTGATTTGTCAATATTTTATGTTTAATTGTCTTCCCTTTATTTATATATAAAATATCTCCTAACAGTCTTGTTATGCATTTGTTATTTTTGGACCCATATTTATTAGAGAACTCAGTCACATATATTCTCAATTTCTCCCCCTTGATTCATGAATATTTCTTGTAAATAGAATTTTATACTATAAAGTGTAGGGTTTCAATCAATACATTCCACATAAACATCGAAAACAAATTAAATTAGATCTTTCATCTTCATATTCATTTTTTACATATACCAAAAAAATATGTACTTCAACCAATTAGGCCATATATTTGTTAGTGCGTAGTGATTTTATTTATTTTTTTATTTAACCCTTTGAAGTGAAATTGTATTATTAATTATTATTATTGGAATTTGTTTCTATAATAGTCTTCTAATTTTATGTATAGCCTATGGATGACTTGTAACATTGTATTTCCTATGGATGATCCAGCAATATGAGTGGGCATCTGGACAGTCTATCAATCACGGCAAATAAGAAATATCCTTCAGCGCAGGGGTGCCTCCTACCAATAGATATGAGATTTGTGCATATACAGGCATCCATATGGTCAATAAACACCAAAAGTATCTCATGCTACCTATAGTGATTGGCTGGTCCGAAAAAGAAATCTTTGCATCTCTGGTGAACAGGATTGAGAAAAAAGTCAATGATGGACCCAAAAAAGAATCTCCAAAGCTGGAAAAGGAACCCTCATTAAATATGTCATTCAGTCTATCCCCAGAAACATTATGTCCGTGTTTAAGCTCCCAAAATCCATTCTCAATCTGATCCATTCACATAATTCCAACTTCTAGTGGGAGAAAAATTATGGAAGTAATAGACCCCACTAGTTGCCCTGGGAGAAACTCTACAAACCCAAGTTAGATGGAGGGATGGGATTCCGTAATCTTCTTCTGTTAAATGATGCACTTTTGGCCAAGCATGGATGGTGCCTTATTAACCATCCATCATCTCTCTGTGTGCGGGTTCTCTGTGCCAAGTACATTCCCCACACAGACTTCATTGGTTCCTCTCTTGGCCCCCGACCAAACTTCCTCTAGAGAAGTATTTGGGGGGGGGGGCTGTAATATCCAGGAAAAAAGGGTGGGCTTGAGGATTGGAAGTGCCTCATCTGTCAACATATGGAAAGATCCTTGGCTTGTCGATAGGGATGGTCTGCGGGCGACATCCCCCGCCCAACTAGGTCTTGAAGACGCCACTGTCAACTGCCTCTTTTCAGACCAGGGTTCAGGGTGGTATATGGAAATGATACAGGAATGGTTTAATGAAAGAGACCACTGAATTATCCTGATCATCCATGGGGTCCCTGATTCAGGCCCTGACCATCCTTTCTAGAAAAATGATTTTTCTGGCGATTACACGGTGAGATCCGGGTACAGACTGGCTCTTGGCATCCACCCTCTCAACCATGATGAGGGACCATAGAAAGACCTTTGGAAGCTCAATGTCCCCCAAAAAATTCACCAATTTGGGTGGCAGGTGTGCACGAGCACCCTCCCTACCATGAGACTTCTCGTTTATCGACATATGGCCAGTACCGTGTCCTGCCCTTTCTGCCCAAATATCCCAGAATGTCCTTGGAATGCCATCATTCACTGCCCAGGAGCTAGGAAATTTGGAATAAATGGGGCCCAGTTTCAGATGCTTCACTGGACATTTCATTTGACCTCCCCGATCATCTGATGTGTTGTTGATCCTCTCTTTTATCATCTAATGATGGTTCTCTTTGCACCCTGGCCGAGATCACTTGGGTTTGGCATAACAACTCGGTTTTCCACCACGTTCATAAACGTCCTTATTTCTGGATTGAACGATCCATTTCATGGATAGAGGACTGTAAGGACCACAAAGGACACTTTACGCCAGGTATTACCCCCTCTTGTACCCCTCATTGGACCCCCCAATGGATGGTAGTATTAAGATTAACATGGATGCTTCTCACCCCAAGGATGTACATGTTGCTCTCGTCCTCCTAGCTCAAAATCATCAAGGGAAGATCATTGCAGCAAAATATGAATCTCATCATTCCTTCTGGGAACCTTCATTTGCTGAGGCCTCTGCCATCCTTACAGGTATGACGCTTTCTGTGGAATGTGGATGGGTTGATATCATCATTGAGTCTAACTACCTTACTATTATCAATGCTATTAACCACAATGACGTTGGACTCCAGCCTTTTGGATTCATCATCAGAAGAATCTGCTCGCTTTTCCAAGGCTTCTCGTGCTACACCTTCTCCTATACCAAAAGGGAAGGAAACAATGCATCCCATCAGCTGGCGGCCTTATGCCCCTTCGATGTCAACCGGATATGACTGGAAAATTTCCCTTTATGGCTCTGCTTATGTACGGCTGCTGATCTTCGCCATTATTATTATCTTTCCTTCTTTTCAAAAGAAAATCTTTATCACCCGAAATATAATTATTCTGATATTTTCAAGAAATGATATGTTATTACAAAAATCCAATGCCTTGTTCCTAATCATCCAAAATCACCAAAACATGAGCCTGAGCCCGGTTGGTGAGGACTCGTCAAGTGCATCCAAGAAACCTGGGATCAAATCTGGGTAGATACATTTTTCTATGTTACTATAGTAGCATTGTAGCAGACACTATAGCATTTACTATATCATGTACTTTAGTAGGTATTGTTCAAACTATATCAACTGGGACTATTCATATATCTAGGCCTTCGGACCACCGGTTTGGTCAACGGTTCTTGGAAGTCTTTTGGTCCACCCAAGGCCTCAGTCCATTTGTCTCTCAAGGCCTTTAAGACACCTTTAGTCCTTCAAGACACCCCAAGGCCTTCAAAACACATGTAATATGCAGATATACTAGTTATATTACATGGGACAATGCTCAAGATGAGTACTTAGTGCATGGTCATTCACCAGGGTAGAGCTAACTAGATTTGGAAAATTGAGAGGGTATGGAATTTCCATTAGTACTAGGACTATGAAACTCTACAAAGGACATCTATCCAACCAGACCTGTAATGGTGGAGTGATGATATCAGGAAATTTTCTAAGGAGTAGTAGTTTAATGTTTTCTTGTCTAGGTGATTCCCTTAAGACCTATGGGTCATTTAACTATCTCTTATGCCTTCATACCATGTAAGGGTTCCACATAACCCCTTGAAAGGTGGATTATCGAAAATAATAAAAAAGGAAGGCCTTCAATCCATTAATTCCAATCATCCAAAACCAAGAATAGTATCTTATGAGCATTCTTATTTTGGTTTTTAGGTGCAGTCTATTTATATTTCATAGATTGTAATCCTTGATGATTATTTTTGGAACCATCAATATTTGGGACACATATCAGGGACCATATATTTATGATTTTTTTCACCTCTACCCTTAATGTGGTGGGTGCATCATCATTTTTTAAAATCCATAAAATATATAATTTTAGTTTAGAAACTATATTTTTAATTAAAACATTATTGATACACATTAATGTCTCTAAGGTATGGTGTACCATATTCTTGGATGATGGTTCCATCTGAATACAAAATGATCTCAATCACTACTTGAATTCATTATCTATAATGCACACTTGTGTAGAAACATATCTTATTCCAAAAATTTTGGATGTTTTATATTATGTTTATTGTTCATTCTTTAATTACATCTCCAGTTTCTAAACAATTCATATTGAGTGAGTTCTTACAATCACCTACTGAGATAAGCTTGAATTCTCAATCCTCCTTCAGTTTCTTCAATTGTTAGTCATGAATTTTTCTTGATTCTTTAAATGAATTGCAATGTCCTTTAACATGTAAGATTTATCATATGATTGATACTATTTTATAACAATAGAAACATTGTACAAATTTTAATGTTAATTAATGTCTTGTACAAGAGTTTTCTTAAGGATATATTTCTTAAAAATACTACATTGAAATTAGTCAATAGCTTCATCATGTTGTACATTTTAAAGAAAAATTAATTCAACATTTTATCTCATATGTTTTGTGAGAGTGTTATATATTCCAACATTTTTATAAAATTACTCTTCTATTAAATCATATTATTATTCTAGATATTACTTTTCATCTTAATGAAACTTAAAACCTCCAACAATATAATTTACAAATTCTTTGGGAACTTTCATAAGAGGTTCTCTGAATTCATAAATATGCTCACTATGTAATATATCAATATCACAATTTTAGAATTATTCATTAGATGAATCATAATTGAATGAATTATTTCATGTTATACCATACAGATTACATGTAACTTGTGTTTTCTCTCCATTAACATTGAAACTATTGTTTAGCTTCTTTTCATGAATTTTCTTCCTATTATTTTGAGTTTTTTAATTAATATCTATCTGAGGTTTCTCAGTAATTTCATAAAATAATCACTTCATAAAGACTCACATGTATCTATAGATCTTACCTATGTTATTATACATATTATAGTTTTATAGCACTAATTTACCATGGAGAGGGGAGGGGTGAATTAGTGGTTTCTTTTTATGAATTCCTTTTCTTTTCAATTCAACCTATTGAAAATTTTATTTTTCTTGATCAACTAAATATTATATCTCAATATATCCTCATTTTATGTTTTTATAATGGAGAGAGAATGAAAACATGACTCACAAGGTCTATAATGAAGCCTAATTATGGCTACAACTACGTTTTCCCTTTCTTTATAGATTCATTACTATCAAGAAAGTGAAATACAATTTCTTTCAACTCCAACTAAAATAATTCTTATCTAGATATAACCATGTTACTCCATTAGGTTTTGGATCTAATGGAAATACATAATTCTTTGTCTTCGTCCAAATGAATCATTCTTCTCATGGATCCAGCCAAAAGACTTTACCTACTCCAAGCACCAACTAGGAGGCTTGAACTCTGTTCAAGACATAATCAACTGAAAGATGGTTCTCGGATCATCCTACATGATCTAGTATCATATGACTTCCTCATGTACTCTTTTAGTGTCTTAAATAGCCTCTATCATGTATTTTATTCATTCTCAATCAATTTTGACCAATAATAACTAATCAGTTTCCTTAGTGGAGCAAACACTAAGTCTTGAAGTTTTCATCCAAACTGACATCCTGAACTAACATAGATGTACAAAATTGCTGCATAAAATCATTTAATTTATAATATGAAAGAATAATATTTCATAATCTCAAAATTATTCTTCTTGAATTGTGATCTCAATTTATTCACACTTCAAGCATAGATTTTATGGAATCTCAAAATCTTATTTTGTGTATTTTCTCAAATGCATGTGCATTTATATATGCATGAAATTGCATGAATTATCTTCTTTGATTCGTTGAAAAAACATAGTATTCAGAGAAACTATCCACTATTTGTTTAGTTTAGGATCCATATAAGTGTGTCATGCTGGGGCACATGAAAACCCTATTAACTTTACATAAACTAGAATAAGTAAAAATTGTCAACATGAAAAAAACCTTCATGAAAGTGATTCTTGAAATTCATTAGGTCTACTATGAAATAAATTATTACAAGTATTCATGTGCATGTGTTTCATGTAATGACCTTTTTCATGATAATATATGTTTGGAAATCTCAATCCATTCATGAAAGAAAAGAAATCCCATGTACTAGGTGCATTAGAAAAACCAATAGTAATACACATGAAGGTATCACACTTCAGAATGGATTTCTGAAATGTTAGTTTCTTATTAGGAATCTTGAGCATGTGGCTCTAATGTCAAGTGGTTATGGGGATCCTCCCATATTCATCACAGAAGTATAGGATACATAGAAGTCCTCTTTGAAAGCATTGTGTCTTTGTTGTACTATTTTCCTCATGGAAAATAAGATCATCCTAATAGTTTCAGTACATTTTGAGGCTAGGTGAATATTTATTTATAAGAAATCCCCAAAGATCATTGCATATCATAATATCTAGTTTTAATGTTGCATTGTAGGTCCACCTTTTCCTCCATTTCATAGAACTTATTCAAACACCTGATTTAGTTTAGTTGATTTAAATATATGTTGAATTTGATGGATCTTTAATGTTTCTCCTCACTAACTCCTCACATGGATGCGATGAGGATTTCATGCTTTTTATTTTCCGAAAATCATGACCTCATATACTACTCTGATGTTGTCTATAACTTCATTTTCAATCATATGATGATTTTTATTCACATTATCATATGAATACAATTGATATAATGAATGAATTGTAATTTAATACTAATCGTCGATTCATATAAATTATAGAATATTTATGGTTATCTCAAGATCAAAAAATTACAGTTCACATGTGTTTCGGTGTACTGTATATCCACAAGAGAGGGAATAGAAATTACATAATGTTCTTAGCTTGATTAAATAGATGAAATAAAATGATCAAGCGGTGTTGTAAATGTTCATATGTTTAGAGGTAGATTAAAAATAACCCATATTTTATATCCCACATCTATTCCATTTTCATCTAGGTGGTTCTTTATTAATCAATATATGATTCAACCTCATAAAGATGGCTACCATATATCAGCACTGGTAACACAACATTGCACACCATTATAGGCTTCATCCCATCATCACATGTAGGTGTGTACCATGCATCCACCTCCATTATGGGCAAACACATTGGCCAAGATTTCCTTCTACATTGTAATGCACTCCCCTGCCTCCATGCGGGGAGCCTATAAAATACCCTCCAATAGGGTTTTCCCCTTAGGTATCCTATGAGTGCATTGGGGCCATCTTTTTTGTCTCATATTGATTGGGAAATAATTTTTAAAAACTTCCACCAAAAACATTACATAAAAAATATGTGTATCAAATGAAATACCTCATTCCTCAACTAAAATAACATTCGAACCTTACTATATTAAAAAAAATTCATGGTCTTCATAAATTTCTGACAATATACTTCACGTCATCATGAAAGTAAATATTTGCATAGACTTCACTGTAAGAAGCAATGTGTAAACTCCTTAGAAGATTTACTCAATCATTAAGTATCAGGTCAAAAATTGTTAGAGTTATTCAAGGATAATATTCAAATAATGGAATATAATTCCATTATATAAATCTCTAAAAAATTTCTAGGAATACCCACTTCATCCAAACTCACCAAACATATATTGACACGTCATTGAAAAGAAATGAATCACTAGACCCAATGAATATTGGAAATATTAAAAGTATTATTATTGAAACAATTTTCCATGGTATCACTATTAAAATATATATATAATAACAATAATTCTCTATATGATCTATATATAATTCTAATAACATATTAAATGATAAGATATAAGGCTATCAAGAAAAATGAAAAATATGATCATGAAAATTCATTCAAATGTGTTATTAAGGATATTCTAAGAGAGTTCCCAAGGAATAATTTTGTTATTATATCACTGGATATATGGTTATTAATAAATATTATTAATTCATGTACTTATTTTATGTAAATATTACAATATTCATTGAAATTTTTGAATAAAATTTACAATTGAATCACTTTAGTTATGGAAGCATTACAAATGTTTCTAATTTTCGCAAATTAATGAAAGATAAATATCATTATGTGGAAGATAGAAAATCAATGAAATATATGAATAAAAAATAAAAATCTTATTAAATGAGAGAGGATAATTTTTTCTCTAAATCCAAAAAGAAAATCATTTCATTTAGTTTGAAGAAGGTGATGAAGGTGAAGTTGAAACCGAAAGCACTAGTAATGATGCCACTGTATATTTTCTTATTAAAAAAGTGAATGATAAAGAATTCACTAATTAAGAACACATTATATCTAAATAATAATTTTATTAGACTCATTTTTATATTATTCATGAACTATAATTGATCTAATTCCTATTTAGGATTGTTAAACTTGAAAAATATAATACATAGTCGAAGAAATAAAATCATATTACAACCAAACAATAATTTGTTCTTGAAGAAAATTTCATTTTAAAAAAAGATTTTTATGATATGAATAATTAACATGATTAATAAAAAACCACAACATAAATCTTGAATAATATTTAAAGTTGACTTAGAATGAAATCTATCTTATTAAACAAAGATTTATTGAAGATTGGAAAAGAATAAAAAATTTCAAAAATCAGGTTTAGAAGTTGGTAAAATATTTAAGAAGTATAAAATTTATAAGGATCCAAAAAAATCATCCTCATGTGTTATAAAAAGGATAAAGATGTTTAGATGAAATATCATTTAATGAAGAAAATGTATATAACTAAAATGATCAGAGTTGAAATCCTGAAATATTTAAGGTATCTAAGTATGAAGTAAACAATACAACAAATAGAGAGACTATTAAGGATGTGTAGAAACCAATTCTAAATTAGAATATTTTAGAAGGCTAAAAAATCTTTTTTCACCACAAATATCCTAGCTTTATGGAAAGAATTGTGATGGAAATTATTTACATAGTTCTGAAAAAAATGTAAGTTATAGAAGATAATATCGTTTCTATAAACACCACCTATATTCTGAAAGATTTATGATTATGGTGAAATTAAATTTCATTAACCATGAACATTAAAATAAATCTAAGAGGGGCTATTAGAAAATATTCATGGGACTTAATCCCCGTAAAAAGGAAACTTGAAAAAAAAATTGATACTTAAAATAGATTTCAACCTCAAATGTATTTTAATGATGTGATTATCTTGGACATAATTCTAAATAATCACATGTTCTCCTAATAGCATAACTAATATTAAATGAAAAATATCAAAATAATCATGTGAATATGAAAATTCTAAGTAAAACCGATTGGTTGTTTAATCTATTCTCCAAAATAAAATGGTTAAAGAACCTAAATATTTGATAGTGGGTGTTCCTCATAAATGTATTGATTTAATATTGTGAAAAATTATTAATAAGGGATAGTGCTTTTTGGAAATAATTATTACCTTATAATCAATGGTTTTGGATCTTCTTTCATTGTAAAAGAAAATTTAAATAAAAAAGAGGTGTATTTGTTGATGGTATAACACAAAACATGATAAGTGTTGAAAAACTCTTTGATAAAGGAAATGAAGTATTATTAATATTTGATTGTTTTTTTAAACATATTTGATATGTGAATGTTGTAATGATAGGATAAAAAGGAAGGGACTCCTGTATCAAAATTGAAATGGACATGGTTCATGTTATCTAATTATAATCGAATAAAATAAGATATGGAATAAGAGGTTGGTACATATTTGTCAAAGGAATATTAAAAATATGAAAAATAGAGAAATTAATAATTATATTCTAAACATGATAAGAAGAAAAAATTGGTTTTATTCTATATACCATATATAAATGATTAAAAAATAATTACAAAATAAATTTGAGAAATATTAAACTCATCTCTCTGATCTAATACATTCTGACATATATGGACCCATGATAAAGAAATTGAAAATGGAGATAATTTATTTATTTCCATTATTGATTACATTACACATATTATATATATTATTTTTTGGATCCATAAATTAGAGGAGCTCAAAATATTTATGAGTTTCATGAGAATTACAAAAAATGAATGTGGATATCACATTTAGAAAAATCAAATTGATAATAGAGCTGAATATAAAAATGGAAAGTTGAAAAATATCTTTAAAATACAATAATTCATCATGAACCTAGAAAATTATACACGACATTATAGAATAGTGTTGTTGAAGGAATAAATAAATTTTTTTATATGGAACATACTATATTGATTGAATATATTACCTGACAGTTGGTGGTTCTTCATAAACCATTGTTCTATTAAATTGTTATTCCGCTAAGAGTATACCATATGGACACAACCTAGGGACGATCTCGTGGAGGCCACTTACACATACTGAATTTAAATTTTCAGTTTAATAATATAACTAATATAAATATACTAAAATAATATTAATGGAGGGTTTTATTATGAAATTATGGTAATAAAATATAAATATTAATGAAAATAAAGTAACATAAAAAAAGAAATAAAAGACACAAATAAGCTACAAGAATAAAATTAGTGTGCTTAGTGGTTCATAGTGGCGTTAGAACAATTATTAAAATTATGTCTCGTTATTTTATTAAATTAACAAGAAAACAGCCTATCACTCTAAACCCTCTCATTAAAATGGTATTATCCTACACTAAGACCTATTCATGTATGAGTAATATCTTCTACGAAAATACTAAATCCAAACTCGAAATTTTTAATACACTAATATCAATATGTAAAAAATGAATAAATGTGGATGAAGAAGATAGAAGTAGGGAATGTGCAATGACTATAAAAATATTTATCTTGTCCACCAATATTAGAATAAAACCAGAGAATACCTTAAATCAAAATAAACTGAAACACCACCACGTCCCCCCTTGAATAGATATGTGGGTTAGCTCTCTACAAACATGAAGGTAAAATAATCACCGTGGGGGAAAGGAAAAAAAATTAAAAGAATGTAATATTAAAAGATATAAAAAATAATCTATTTCAAATATAAATAAATACTACAAGAAAAACACTCTACACCATATCCACTTAAAAATGGATATCTACTTCAATTGAGGAGGAAAAATTTATGCTAAGAAGGGTGGAATGATTTCCCTTCAAATTAAAAATCCAGAACTATGAGAATTTTTGGAAAAATAAAATTTCTAAATTAGGGAATTTTTTATTCAAAAAAATTGTTATTCTCAATCATTCATATTCTTATAAAACATTTAGTAACAATTTTCCACTTGATTAAAGAGTTAGGGTAGATTTATGTTTAACAATTATTTTTTTAGGTAATTGTTTTAATTCCCATTCTCCAACTTCCCAACAATTTAGAACATGAAATAATGAAAAATAAGGATTGATCATAGTTAATTAATTTATTTCTGGGACTCTTAGCTAGATCATTTAATATCCTATAGTCTGTTACATTATGAGATATAGTCCCATATTAAAAAGTTATCCATTATATGAACAAATTTCGATGCTCAGATTGTGAGATGGTTTTGGGGATTAAGATGTTGAATTAATATTTGGGTAATGTTGAATGAAATGAATCCCAAGATACATTAAAAACTATAAAATATGATTTTAAAAATTTCTTTTACTGTATAAAAAGTTATTTCCAAAATGTAGATGAATATTTAAATAGTTAAAATCCAAAATTACTCATATTTCAATTAAGATCAAAATACTTCTAAAACCTAAAAATGTGACAAATTCCTATAAAATAAAAATATAGTATGAATAAAAAAATTAATTATAGAATAAAATATTTGAAAATATTAAATTCCCCAATACTTTATCGATGATTTGTTAAAAAATCTATTTTTGTGTTTGTGAACATTTAAAATTAGAGTTTTTGTAAGAAAAACTCAAATATGACTCTTTTTTAGATAAGTTACAATGAAACCACATTTCTGATAAACCTGATGGTGTTTGAAATTCCATACTGTATCAGTTATAAAGGAGAAAATATTATAGTTTTTTTCAAATATGTGTTTATATAATTTTTATTGGCTACCTTTCTAGTGGTAGAGGATATGGGTTCTATAATAAATAAATAAGAAAGATTGTTGAATCTAAACATGTGAATGTTTTGAAACATTCTAATTAAAAAATCACACAATATTGTATATATAATATATAGTAAAGATTTAATTTTTATTATTGAACAATATAAAAAATTTTCAAATATAATAAATAATGAAGAAGTTTTTCGAGATTAATATTCTACCAATGTTATTTCAAGAGATGAAGGACAGTCTCATTCATTTCATCCTATGATTTAGAAATTTTTGTATTTAGAAAACATCATTGGATATGAGGGGAAAGATTTTATAACTAGAATAACAACAATTCTAGTCTCACATCATTCTTCGTATTTAATATTTGAGATGGTTGATGATGAATCATTGGAGAATCAACAGTGGATTGATTCCATAAATGTAAAATTGGATCAAATTAAGAATAATGGTATAGGAGATCATATACACAAAATATAAAATAATAATGTGATTGGATCAAAATGGGGTTTTTTAAACATTTTTAAAAAAAGTTATGGTGATAGAAAAATGAATGATTGGTTTATGAAAAATAATTTCATATTTAAGGAATTAATTTTGATTATACATTTTCTCCATTAGAAAGACTTAAAACCATTGAAATATCTCATTTTATTGTTTTATAATAAAGATACAAGACATTCCAAATAGATGTAAAATCATATTTTCTTAATAGATATCTTGATGAATAAATTTATATTGAGAATCCATGTAAATTAATGGTTTTTCAAGATGAAATTAATATTTGAAAGTGAAAGATGATATTGTATAGGATAAAGAACGCTCTCAAATCATGGAAATATAAATTGTATACTTGATTATGGATGTTTAAATTTGAAAAAGGAATAGTTCACGGTAACATCTATATAAAATAATTTCGATAGGATTCCCTTACTATAATTTTATATATTTATGATATCATATTTATAGATAAATATGAAGAATTGTTTAAGAAATCATGGAGATGATAATTCTATTTGAGAAGATCATAATTGGAGAAATGAAATAATTTCATTGCTTAAAAATATCTTAATGTAAAATATATATTTTCCTATCCCAGTATAATTATTTTGAAGAAATTTTGATAATATTTAGAATAGATTATTTAAATCCTATTTTCACACACATTTAAATGTGAAAATGTTTTGTAAAAATATTGGAATTGAAAAATAGGTTTACACTAAAGAGTTTAAATTTTTGATTGGAAGAAAATTGCATCTAATGACTTAAAGAATAATATAGTTTATGATGTTACTATTTTTTTCTTGGTGTCAAGGTGAAATAAATTAATATCATTTAATGAATCTGAAGATAAAATTCTGATAAATCTAATCATAATTTATTTCATAATAAAATATGATAGTATTAGAGAGATTGATATGTTTTACTACATCAATGCATATTGCGTAGGTTGTGTCGAGGAAAGGAGCTCTATATCTGGTCGATTTTTTATCTTGGAAGATAAGTCTGTGTGTTGGAAAATAACGAATAAAAAATCAATAACCCTCATCCTAGATAAATATAAGTATTTATCTACCACTTAGGGTTCAATTAAATTAATATATATAAATACACAGTTATAAGACTTGTTAGTCAATGTGAAGTTTAGTCTTCTCTTCTGTTATGAGAATCAAGGTTTTATAAATATCCATAAGAACCGAGATTAACATTCTAATTATATGTGAATTCATTTCAAAATAAAACTTCCTCAAAGATAATGTGTGAATAAATGAACTATATCCAGATTTTTTTCTATATAGGATCAATTATTTGATATCTTCACTAAACCATTCTTAAAGAAAAGATTTCATAAATAAAGTTTAATCATGGATATATAACCTCTCTCTCTTCAAGGATAAGTTATGTGATATCTAAACTTACTCTTATCTTATTTTTTGATACAGTTTTTAAAGGGGGATAAATTATATAACATAAATCTATAAATTGGTATGTAATTTAATTATTAAGGAAGAACATATATTTAGGGGGTTATCAAAATGGGGTACGTTATGATTTTAGTGTGTGTGAACTGCTGAAAATATTTTTTAATTTGGATTCATGAATTTTTTTATATTTTTTGATGTCTTGATTATTGATATTGCATGGGAGGTATGGTATATAGAGATTATAGTGCATGGAAAGTTTTTAAAATTTTGTTAAGAAAATGTTATCCATCAATACTTTTGGAACAACATAGTATTTTTTTCAATGATTCTCATTTCCTATACTAAGATCACTCAAATCGGATTATGATTATTATATAATTTATTCCTTATTTGTGTTTCAATGTTTCAATGATTTATGTTCCTTGGTGAAAAACAAAATCCAAACGGGGGATGGTTGAGACCAAAAGCATATGAGGTGTGGTTTTTTAAGAATAACCTAGATTTGAAATAATGAATAATTTAATAAGTATTTTATTTTGTTTTCATACACAGATAACTTAACATTGTTCATGATTATTTATAATTGTGATTAAATGGAGATTCCAGTGGGAAATTTCTGATAAAAACAGTCCAACAGGCTGAAGAAATAAGAGGGATAGTGGAACTAAATGTTTATCTAATTATAATTCATCAATTTATTAGAAAAAAGTGTTTCATAAATTTAAATCATTTGATAAATTTATCAAATTTAATCTACCCAAATACAATGATCAATCAAAATAATTCATGATTCCAACTAAATTTTTTGATGTAATTAACTTTTTGGATGTTTTTTCATACAAAGATATGAATAGTTTGCTAAAAATACATATATAAAGATAAGTTTTAGAATATGTTACACCCTAACAGTTATAAAAGAGATAATATTTATTAGAAATAATTTATGACATGGTACACAACAAATGGAATGTACTATAACTGTAACACCACAATATTTTAAAAAATATTTATCTTTAAATAATTTTAATTCTTCAGTAGCATTCATTAAACGAAACTATGAGTTTAAAAAAACTAAGAAACACTATTAGTATAAAATGATTGTTATAACCTAGACATTAAATTTTCAATAATAAATTTGATTAATATATTTTTAAAATATATATAAATTTATAACTCAATATTAATGTATTTATATGTTTTTAAAAATGATCACACAATTGTTAGTATATTCATTTTATTTATCCAAAATAGGTTTTCTTGACAAATGAGTTCCCCAATTTTTTTGATTTTGTAGAATTTCTAGAAAATTATTATGGAAAATGAATTAAATTTTTTAATTCAATATATCTAAATTATATTGAAATTAGTTTTCCATAATATTCTGAAAAAAATTAAAAATTAGTGAAACTAATTATTGTTTTAAATTATATTTGGTTGCAAAAGTATTTACAGGGGAAAATTTTCATTTTGATTAATTTAAAATTTTTAATAGTTCATTTTTATTTAAAATAAAAAATTTTTGTTTTTTTAAGGATTTTATACAGAAATATATTATAAAAAAAAATTTATATTTTAAAATTGATTTTTTTTGAAAAACGGTTTTCCATTGGATTTTATCAGTTTTATTTTTAAATTTAACAATATTAGTTTTGTGTATTAAATTTTGAAAAATTTATGATCAATTTTGGATTTATAAGGTCCAAATTTATTGAATATTTTTCCTCTTATATTGGTCCAATATGAATAGTAATGTTGGTAGATTTTGTTACAATAGTAACGGGTAAATTGAGTAATTTATGTAAAAAAATAAGCTTATAAATAATAAAAAATGAATTTAACAGATGATAAAATTTTATACCATTAATAAAATTATACCCTAAACACCTATGGAACTAAATAATTTCGTTTAATGGGAACTTTTCTAGGAATTTAAGTTATATAATATTTAAATCAATTAAAGTCACGAAATTTAACTTTCTTTGACTTAAAAATCCCTTATGTTTCCACATGGGGAAATATCTTTTTATCAATGAATAATTCTATAATTTTTATCTTAATAAATATTTTTTCATTATATTAGTTTTTTTTTAATTTTTTGGTCACTTATATGTGATTATAGTATCTATAATATTTTATTTAATAATAATTTAATGATATTACATTCATTTTTTAAATAGTGTTGAATTGTTTATATAGGGTAACAAAAAAATTATATTCAACTATAAGTACTCTTATATAATATAAAATATTTTTATTAATCATGATATTTTATTTTTGATATTTTGTGAAAAAAAAAATGTTTAGTAAATAATTATCTAACACCAATGTAGTAATTATTTTATTAATGGAAATATTAAATAAGTGTTTATAAAAGTATTAAAAAATATACTTTAATATTATTAATGTGATCAAAAACTGTCTTGATTAATGTGACCTTTTAGGGAAATAATAAAATATTATGATCTATGTTAACATTTTATCTATATATTTATAATAGTTCATGTAATGAATTGTGTCAAAATTGACACTAATAATATATTATCCAAATAATAAATTTTCAAATTATTTAGAAAATATAAAACCTATCTAAAAATACAGAACCAATATATAATATAGACTAAAATATTATAATGTGATCATTTATGATTTAATTTAAATCAAATAATTAAAATTTCCAACTTTTTAATGTTGAAGAATTTGTTACCTTAGTTAAAATTAAAATAGGTTCACAAAAGGTTATTTAAAAATGATAAGGTTGAAAATAAAAATCAAAAAACATGTCAAAAATATATTATTTGATGATAATTAAATTTTATATCACCTTATATATGAATCCATGCCCTTTTTATCTATTTTGATTTAGATTAAATTTTTTATAAATTAATATTTTTAGAAATTCTGAAAGTGACCCTCACCTCAATTAAAAAGGGAACTTCCTCCCTCAATTCTTGAAATACAATTGATAATTCTAGCACGACCATAACCAACAAATTTATCTTCCCAAATTCACTAGAAGCATTTTATAAGTCCTATTCTTCTCAATATACCAACCCCAGTGTCACTAAGCTGGGATCTAAGGGAAGTTATCCAAAGAATAGTAAATCATATTTATCGATTCATTCAATATTATTTGTTCTTTTACTTCATATTCATTTTTTTCATTATAAACTAATAAATATGTTATCACCGATATGATGTAATTATTTTTAGTTCTGTACCAACTGTATTCCACCATTTATCTATCCAATAAAAAATGAATGCACCACATGTGTTTAGGTATGGCTTACAATCTCCACATTGTAGTGTAATCTATTTTTCATCACCAATTTATTTGGATGTGTATAATTCTAGAGAAGATAGATATATATAATAATTATAGAATTTTCTTTATTATGGAACAATATAAATAGCATTAGCTACCTCAGTCATTTAAAATTAATGGAATGATACCATCACTCATGCGTATGTATTGCCTACCATCTATATGACACAATGCGATTAATTTTCCATATTCACTATTCATGAATAATTTTATGAATGTATATTACAAATAAATATGACATATATTACTTTAGTATCATTCTTGGTATGTTGTAACTATATCATATTCACAATAATTGGGAAGTATATGACAACATATCCATTATAAAAAAATATAGTTAACAATCGAAATATGAGTAATAATGAAATATTATTGAACTGGTGATAATATGATCACATAGATTGTCGTAAATATTAATTTTCTTATGGAATAAGTTAATAACATTATTTAATATATTATAATTTATTTTTTGAGATATATGATGCAAATCATACATAAAGTAAGGGTTACTTTCATAATCTCGTTATCATTTGATATTTTTTATACATATGTAATTACTAGGGATTATTTACCTTCCATGTCCATGTTTCTTAAAAATGTATTCCTAAAAATATTTTAACTATCCTTCAAAAATTATTTAATTTAATTTTTACCCATGTGTTCATTTTTATTAAACAGTTTGAAATGAATATTTTTTCTTAACAAGGTACATTTTGATTTTTTCTAGAAAAATTTGAGAAGAATATTTCTAAATTTATATGAAATTAATATATTATTCCTCTTTCATGATGTATTCATTCTGTAAAAAATCCCTTAAAATCAACCATGGTTATTTTCAAGAATTTTTTTAAAAACATTTTGAGTTATTTTATGAAAAATAGAAATTTTCAAAGAAGAGAGGATATTTTACCTGAGAATTACATTCATGTGATACCTAAAAAATATTTTTTATATTATATAAAATTGCAAGATGTTATTTATATCATAATGGGTATATATATAAAGGATATTATCCCAATTATTTTTATTGTTTTTTTATTTTTATGATGAAATGATATTTATTATTCTTAGTTTTTTTTGGGTTCCGATACGATGAATGATTTATATTTTTATAGAACACATATGTATCATTTTCATTACATGATGTGTGTGAATTTTATATACATATAATTAATTTGGTAATTATTTTTATCTCATGATAAAAACACCACTAGAATAATAAATTATCGTACTTCAGCAATACAGGGCTAGAACAATAAGTAAACCACGTTCTGTAACATTAGGCTGGAATGATGAGTGATCCTGGTTTAGTAAAATACTTTGTCTCCTATGATTGAATTATAATTGGGGACTAACTAATATGGAAATTATTTAATATTGTTATTTATATGCCACAATTCCATTTCTTATGTTATTCTCTTATAGAATGCATTCTTTGTTTCTTTATGAACTTCTATGATTTATCCCATGGCAAGATATTATAACACTTGATATCCGTGATAATTTTTTTAATGTTTTGATTTTTTACTTCTGTATTATGATTATGATATGATTTAAATATCTCTTTTTAACCTTAAAATACTTTAATCTCACCCTTTAAAATGGTTATTTTCAAAAGTATTGGAAGAAAATGTAATAAGTATGATGTATCAAAAATGGTTATAGTTATGAAGGAACAAGAAAGAGATAATGTAGATGTTTCATGAACAAGTTATTTATTATTACCAGTTTCCAAAGACACTAAACCAATATGTTTCAATGTGTTTATGTTATGACATATAATAAATATAATTCTATTTATATATAATATATAGTTATGAAAAGTATGGGTTTTTATAGTTAGTATCAAATAATGGTTCAGTTATCCATTGGAAACTAGGATGAGAACCCCATATTAAGAATAATAAGGATAAGTATATATATATGATATAATCCAAGAGTCTTGGTTTCAATCATGAATAACCTAGGATTAAACCTAGGGTGTCATATAGTGAAATTTAATAAGTATTTTCCCTTTATTATATGGTTTTCCATTATGATTACTGTTTCTGACGCTATGATTTTTGGTTTTGGTTAATAGATGGAACCCTAAGAAACCAAATCAGTTCTAAATGTGATGGGAAATTCAATGATTTTCCTCCTGAGAAACTGAATCTTATGGGATATTGAAGGACAAGTAATTTTTCAATTCTCACATGAAAATATCATGAAATAAATCGTTTAGGAATAAAAAAATTTAAAAGGAGGTAAAAACATTCTATTGAGTCCTTCATGAGGTATCATAAACCTTCTCTTAGTGGTTTTTTTGATCCCCTGGTGTCTGAAAATTTATTATTATAACTAAATATATATTTTTAGTTCTCTAATGTTCAAAAAATAGGAATTCATTTTTTTAGTCTATCATTTATAATGTGAAGTAGATCAATTGTGGAATATGATCAATAATACAATTAAATGAGATGAAATTGACTATATAGAATTGGAGGAGTTCAAGAAATTATTTTTCAATAATCAGATTATTCATATTCTTCAAAAAAATAAGGATAAGGAGTTTATTGAGCTTAAGAAAACTAATAATTAATATTTTTTTACATACAAATAAATTATTATAAGAATTGAAAGGCATGAGTATGGAATTATCATTCAACCTGAGAGTATGGTTGATCAATTCTTCAATGGAATAAAACCAAGCCTCCAAAGGTCATTTTCCAGAAGGGACATCAGTGGTTTTGAAAAACCCATTTGATTTACTCTTAAGGTTGAGATGGAGATTGGAGTCACCAATCAATATTATGGGTTTGATAAAAATATAAACAAAGGTAGTAAAGAAAAAATACAAAAACCATAGTGAAAACAAGAATATATGTCCTTTATTCTCAAATTGTGGATAGAAATATTGAAGAAACTACGTTAATAGGACTAATAAATGTGTTAATTTTTATAAAAAAAGGTGATCGGGAAACTAACTGGTGAAGAGATGGGAAGAAGATAACTAATGAGCCAAATAGAGAAAATGATATATAAAATTAACCTCCCACAATTTAACTTTAAAATACAAGAAAAATGTCCACTATGATAACCAATCCCCTAGTCTAAGGGTTATAGATTATGATCAACAACAGTAACATCTTATGTATAAATATAAAAGAAAATCACATGTGATCACTATAGTTTATTTAAAATATGATAATGAAGTGGTAAAATTTACACTAACCATACTCTTTAAAGTGTGTAATGTTTTATATGGGTCTCGATCCACCCAATAATTTATTTCCATAAATATTTCTAAGGGTATCGTTGTATCGCCTCAACAATAATATGTTGAGTTATCTAAAAAAATTAATAATGGCACAATATTTACATCACGAGTATATAATTATTCTTTTATTTACGTATGTCGTAAAGTTCCCCAGGAAAATCATGTGACCCTTAATTTATTTGAATTTGATTAATTATTTTTATTTATTTTCATTGTCTATATGTAGCTCATGTCAATTATCATGGAATGGAAGTAAAATTTAATATTATGAATGAATATATGATCATATATTGATAGAATAATTTATATGAACCTACTATGGAAATTAATTACATCTTGTGGGTCTTAATTTCAATAATTAATAGTTATCTATCTCAAATGGTTTGGTAGAAACATAACATTAAGGATACACCTATTGTACATGAGTTTTTTATTTAGTTATAGGATAATATCACGGTATTCTAATGAATCTTGATGTTTACTTTTTATAAGAACACATATCGGTTGTTATGATTATTTAAAATATTCCTTATAGAATAGAAGTAATTGGGTTTCTTGAATTGAATAAGCATCTTGAAAATATTATTTCAATGTAATTTATATTCCCTCATGTGTCACCTGGGGTTGCACTTTCTCTTCTTGTCAAGAATAAAGATGGATCAATGAGACACTACATTGATTATGAAAAACATAATAAGATCACTATTAGTAAATAATATCGTATTACCCATATTTCTTCCTTATTTGATCAACTACAGGGATCTCAGTACTTTTCAAAGATTTATCTTCATTCAAGATATCATTAATTAAGGGTTTAAGAGGAGGATATATCCGATACTGCATTTCATACAAGGTATTGACCCTATGAATTTATAGTGATTCATTTTGGTCATAATAATTCTCCCCCTCTCTTTATGCATTTCAATAATAGTGCCTTTAGAGACTGTCTTGATCAGTATAAGGTAGTATTTATAGATGATATTCGTCTATATTTGATGAAAAGGTAAGAAATTGAAGATCGCATGATGATTTTATCCAAGACTCTGAGAAAGGGATAATATTTATGAAACATTTACTAAGTGTGTATCTTGGCATCAGAAAGTTTCATTTTTGGGACACATAAGACAGTGGATATCAGTGGATCCTATAAAGATGGAAGTTATTAAACATTATCCCAGACCAAAAATCATAACTACGATCCAAATATTTATTGGGTTTGATGGATATTATCGATGTTTTTTGAAAGATATCTCACAATTACCTAATCCACTCACCATGTATACTTGTAAAGGAGCTATGTTAATATGGATAGAAGAATGGGAAGATAATTTCTAGGAGGTGAAGATAAGGTTTGTTAGTGAACCTATGATAACACTACCATGTAGTGTAAAAAGGATTGTGATCAAAAAATGATGCATCCAATAAGGGTATGGGATGTTTTCTCATGAAATATTGTATGGTAACAACTTATAACTCACAAAAATTGAAAACCCATGATAAAAATTAACCAACTCATGATTTGGAGTTGACTCTGACAAGTGTTTCCTTAATGATATTGAGGTGTTACCTTTTTGGATATGATGAGACATATATACTGATAATAAATTTTTAAAAAATATTTTCACTCAAAAGAATATTAATATGTTTCTAATAAGATAGTTGTATTTGATTAAAGATTAAAAATTCGTAATATATTACCATCATGGGAATGAGAACAAGGTGGTAGATGATTGGAGTCAAAAGGAACATGCTAGCCTATCTATGTTGAGGATCAAAACATATCCAATATTTATGGATTTATAAAGGTTGGACCTTGAAATCATAAAGGAATCGTAAAAATATTATCATTATCAAATTAATGTTCAACAATCAATATAATTGGATATTAAGGAAGCGTAAAAGCAAGATATAGAGGTTCAAAAGAATGTGAGAAATGTCCATGAGTTCAACCTTGATTGTGATAAAATAATAATTTTTATGACCTATGTTTGTATTCCTACCATACCATAATTAAATAAGGAACTATTGGAAGTGGATCATAGTTCATCGTTCTCTGTTTGTCCCGGAAGCGTAAAAATGTATAGAGATATAAAAGTGTATTCCTGGTATGATAGAAAGAAGAATGATAACGCATAGTTTGTCTCTAAATGATTGGTTGTTAATCAAGTTTGTAATAATAGATAGAGGTTTAATGGTATGTTACAACCATTACCCATAATAGAATGGAAATGGGAAAATATCCCCATGGACATAGTCATTAAACATCCTAGAAAAATTAAATTCTATGCTGTTATATTGGATATAGTTGACCACCTTACCAATATTATAGACTAAATTATTATTAAAGAAGAAATATATATTAATTAGATTCTTGGAATATATATTAATGATCTTGTAATATTTAATGGAGTACCACTTTCCATTATACATCATCGGAACATGAGGTTTACCTCGAAGCATTGGAGAAGTCTTTTGTAGTCTTTGGATACAGAGTTAAGTTGCAGTACTTCTTATCATCCATAGAAATTTATTCAATCCGAGAGGACAATTTAAACTCTATAATACATGTTGACATCTCTATTTGTGGATTTCAATGGTTTTTAGGATCAAAAACACTATTTGGTATAATTTTCATACAATAATTGCATTCACTCCAGTATTCAGAAGGATCTTTATGAAGCCATATATGGTAAAAAGTGAAGATACCAAAGATGCTTCAATGAAGTTTGGGAAATAAATCTATTGGGACATTATATAGTTAAGGATATGGTAGATAAGTATAGATATATTCAACAACATATAATATAAGCACATAGTTGAAAAGAAATTATGATGAAAATCGATGAAACGACTTAGAGTTTGATGTGGGTGACAAGGTATTTCTATAAATATCTACCTGGAAGAGGGTGATAAGATATTGAATGTATGGTAAGCTAATAAATAAGATTATTGGTCATTTTTTAAATTTTTATCATGTTGGGAAGGTATCTTATCTATTATCTATTCCACTAAATCCCTCTCAAGTTCAAAATGTGTTCCATGTATCTCTCCAGAGAAAGTACATAACTGGTCCATCACATGTAATAAACTCAAAATTAATACCACTACCAAAATATCATTATTATTTAGAAACCTTGATAGAGATTATGGATCATATAGATAAAGTTCTATGAAAAAAGACCCTTCACTTGGTTGATGTTTTATGGTGGAACCACCAATTTGTGGAATGCTATGTGGGAACCTTAGTTTGTGATGAGATAGAGGTATCCTTATCTTTTTGTATCTAAGTGAACAATTTCACGAGGAAAATAATTTTAGGGGGATAAAATGTAACACCTTTATGTATTAATAATATTTCTCTTCAAATGGTTTTAATTCTTTAATAGCTTCGTTTCATGCAATTGGGAGTTTAAACGAACCACGATACACAATTATTATCAAATTATTATTATAACCTAGCCATTAAATTTTCCAAAATAAATTTGAAAAACTTATTTTTAAAATAAACATAAATTTTCTACATAATATTAATGTGTTGGTATGTTCATATAAAATTATCACACCATTTTTAGTAAAATATCTTTATTCATCAAAAAATATATTAAAAAAATATTTTTTGAGTTTCTATTAATTTTTAGAAGTTACAAAAAATGAAATTGAAAATTTTATATCATTTTTGAAATGTACAAATTATATTAAAATTAATTTATTATAATTTTCTTAAAAACAATTAATTTTTTCAGGAATAGTGAAAATACATATTTTTATTGAAAAATATATTTTCTTATAAAATTATTTATAAGGAAAAATTATGTTTTGGATTACTTTTAAATTTTAAAAAGTTATTTTATATATATAATACTCCATTTGTGGTTTTCATAATGAATTTTATACAAAATTTTATTATAAAAACCTTTTATGTTTTTAAAGGGAATTTTTCTGAAAAAAAATATTGTTTTTCTAGGTAGTTCACTAGTTTTGTTAAAATTTATTTCAACAACTTCTATGTTTTACATTTTCAAAAATGGATGAAAATTTTGGATTCTTGAGGTCCAAATTCCATTAATATTTTCCGTTTATTTTTTATATTAGGAATAGTAACATTTATAAATTTGGTTACCACGGTAAAGAGTAAATTTACTAATTTAGGTTAAAAGTATATTTAAATGTCTATAATATGACTATAAAACATAAAATAGTTTTATTGTATAAATACAATTATACCATTAACACATAAGGATCTAAATAACGTTTTTTAATTGACACTTTTCCTTGAAAATAATTATATAATATTTAAATAATAGAAAGTCATAAAATGTCACTTTCCTTGTCATTAATGTCTCTTATGTGTCCACAAGGGTAGAAGGTTTTTTTATGATTTAATATAATTATAAATTTCTAACTTAATAAAAATTGTTTCATGAAAAAAATTTATTTTTGAATTTTTGCATCACTTAGATGAAATTTGTGTTTTAATACTATTTTATTTATTAAGAATTTAAAGATATCACATTCATCTTTTAAGTAGTATAGAATTTTAATATGGGGTTACAAGATATATATTTTCAAATATAAATGTTCATATAAAATCTAGAAGAATTATATTTTTCATTGAATTTTCTTTTTAATTTTTAGTGAATAAATAAGTATATTATATAATTACACAAAACTGATGTAGTAATTATTTTATTAATGGAAATATAAAATAAATGTAAATAATTTTTTTAATAAATATAAATTGATATAATTAATGTTATCAACATGTTTTATAGATTATCTTGTCCAATTATGGATATTATAAAATATTTTTATCCAAATTAACTTGATATATTGATATTTGTAAAATATCATCTGATGAATAGTTTCAAATTTGACACAAATAATATTTTTTTAAAATTATATTTTATTAAATTATATTAAAAACATAAATCATATTTAGAAATAGAAAAATCTATAATATGGTCTCAAATGTTACAAACTGTAAATTTTCTTTTTAAGTGAAATAACAGAAGTAAATTTATAACCTATTGAAATTGAAAAAGTTGTCAAATTAGTTAAAGTTAAAATTACTTAACTAAGGGATAATAAAATTGAAAAGGAAAGAAAAAAGACACAAAAAATTATATTTTTTCGATATTAGAGTCTTTTCACATCTCATATTTGAATCCATGGGCTTTTGGTGGTATATTTACTGATATTTACATTATTATAAATTAATATTTATAGAAATTCCAGAAGTTCCCCCACCTTAATTGTAAAAGGGAATCTCCTCCCTCACGCCTTCAAATACAATTTTTCCTCAAAGATCCTCTCTAACCTAAAAAATTTCACTTATAAACATCTGAATACCCATTAAATACGTTAAATACTTATTAAAAAACCACCCATAGTGTCCCTTAGATGATAGCAAAAGGAAGTTCTCGAAAGAAGAGATAATCGACTTTACTGACTCTTTCAATATTATTTCTTCTTCTACTTACTCTTAAAGTGTTTCTTACAGTATAAAATAATTGAAAATGTGACCTTTATATGATGAGCTGTTATTATTATTATTATTATGTAACCACCATATTCCACATTTTTTCCATCCTATGAAAAAAAAGCACCATGCATGTGTACATACGGCTTATCATATCCACATTGTGGTGTAATATGTTTTTCATCCCCACCTTATTTGGATGGGTATAATGATGGAAATAATATATATATATATATATTAATTCTAAAAAAACATTATTCTAGAATAAAATATAAACCATCCACTTCCTCACCCATTTACTATTAACGGAATGATACCATCGCTCAAGCATACGTATGGCCTGCCATCCCCCTAACGTGATGCGATTCAATTTCCATATTAACTATTCATGAATTATTATATGAATGTATATTATGAATAAATATGAGACATATTACCTTAATATAATTCTAGAAATTATTTTACAATATTCTATGCCCTATAATTTGGACTTATATGATAAGACATGCCTATGAAAATAAAGCAGTTAACACCCAAAAGAAGAGTAATAATAAAATATTATTAAAAGGGTATAATATGATCATATATTTTATAATAAATATTAATATGGATTTGGAATAATTTAATAACATTATTTAATCCACTATACATGATTTTGTGATACGTTCAATTGAAATCATACCTTAAGGTAAGGGTTAATTTCATATTCTTATTATTATCCAAGTTTATTTATATATGTATTTTTTGGGTAATATTTATCATACATGTCCATGTTTATCAGAAATGTATTCAAAAAATATTTTTAATATACTTCTACAATTTTTTAAATACATTTTTATATTTGAATGAATTTTTACAAAACAGTTGGAATTGAATCTTTTTTCAATTTCCTAATGAGTTACTTTTTGATTTTTTTCTTACCAAAAGTATGAGAGAAATGTTTTTTTACCTTATATGGCCTGAATTTATTATTATGATTTCAGTAAACCATAATTCTCTAAATACTAACTTATAATCATACAAGTTTATTTCCAAGTAAAATGTTTTTTATTAATATTTTATAGCATTTTATAAAAAGAAAACATTTTCAAAGAGGAAAGGATATTTTAATCCATCCATCCAACATTACAATTTTTATTAAAGAGACAAACCAAAGAAATACAAAAATGTGACCCGTACTAGGGGATGAAAGTTATGTAGCCCAAAGAAAAATCCCTAGATTAGGTTCACCTCCTCTGGTTTGAATTAAGACACATTAGAAAAGCAACAAACCGAGGATCCTAGAAGTGAAAGAGAAGCTAGATAGTCCACTACTATGTTCCCCTCCCTCCACGCATGGGTGACTCAAACATTTTTGTTAATAAGAACCATGAACTTCTTCATAGTGTAGGATATAGACTAGGGAATGGTGCCTTTACATTTTTTGGAATCATGGATAATCATGGAGTCATTTTCCACTTGGTCAATGATAATGTCCCTCTCACTGCAAATAGAGAGGCCAGTGAGTACCGCATTAGCCTTTGCCCGAATTGGGGTACCACTCCCATAAAAAGCCGATAAATCCAGAAATACACTCCCCCAAGAGTCCCAGATGACCCCTCATCCTCGCATCTCTCCCATATTACAAGAATCATCTATTTTAAGTTTGAGGCTGTCCCTTGGAGGTAACCATCAAATCCATCTCCTTGGTAAACTAGCAGAATTTTTTGCAGCTATACTCCGAAATCTATAGCTCACACAAAGGGATTGTACCTCCACCCTGATTCCATCCAGACGGATCAAGTCATTCAAGAGGAACCTTGTTCTGGCCACAATAGACCTACCTGAGGATAGGATCCCCTAAAACATGGATCGATTCCTTACTTCCCATAAAACCCAGCATCCTATAATGAAGATAATACACCACGTCCCTATTTCTATTCCTGAGTTGTTAGCCCCTTGCGACCAATGCTCCATGAATAGATCAATGATAACACCTGAGGGAGCATACGTCATGACCTTTCTGAAGAGACTCCATAGCTGATGTGCCCATTATCCCATGAAGAAAATGTGACTCTGGATCTCTTCATTTTTATTCATGTATAATTGGAAACAGGAAGCAAGGATTATACCCAATCGTTTTATATTATCATCTAAAGGAAGAGAATTATTACGTAGCCTCCAACTGAGAAAGTTAAGTTTAATGTTTGCTCTGTTACCCCATGACTTATCACTCCATCTATCATACTGCCCTTGAGAAAAGCTCAATCTCCAGAAATATTTCAAGCAGAATTTCCCCGAAGGGGATGGAGTGAAAATTCACTTGTCTTGCTCAGCGCTCATGAAACTACAGTCAAAGACCACTTGTTGGTTTGCATCTAGCAAAGTTATAATGAAATGTGGGTACAATCTAGCCTCCCGGAATCTAATTGTAGGGGCTAAATAGCCCAGGTACCCCAGAACACATCCCGACTTATTATTATACTATAAGGAAATAAGACCCTCACTGATGATCCATTTGGGAGTGTGGGAGAAGGTTTATAATTACATTAATCACCGAATTTCATATGGATGACCCATTACCCGAGGAAGTAGGAATATCGGCCTTGTGCCATTGTAGCAGGTGCTTCCCCCTGAAAAATTATTTTCAAGTGATATCTCTGTTGGGTCGGAACAAAACGGGGAATGATGGCAAGAGGGGGGGTGAATTTCCTTTTAAAAAAAGATTAACAAATAAAAATCAAAGTAAAGAAAGCAGCGGAAATAAAGAAGGCAAGACACAAGAAATTGATAACGGAGTTCGGCCAAAACCCGGCCTACGTCTCCGCTCCCAACTCAACCGTTGAGAGATTCTACCGCTTGCTTTTCAATGGTTTTAGCAAAAAACCCACTAGGATTTGAGGTAGCAGTAGGACCTATTACAGCTTGCTTTTATTGGTTAAGCAAGAACCCACTTGCTTTTAATGGTTTAGCAAGAACCCACTAGCCTTTTTAACGGGTGAAGGCTAGCTCACCGAAACACAAGCCTTTTAAAAGGAAAGTCTTGAAGAAACCTCTTCACACCTTAGTGGTGATGTGAAACCCAAAAGAAAGAGGGATGAGAGAAGAGTTTTGGGGTTTGTAGGCACAAACCCAATTTTAAGCTCAAAATAAATATACAATAAAAAACCGTATTTGGAGAAGCCTTGGGCGCCTTTGATTGAATGGAGATGTTGAAGTCCGCTTCCAAGCTTCTTTGAAGGAGCTCCTTGGATGTGGAAGTTGTTGGAGCGCTTGAGGTTCCTTTGAAGGAAGTCGCCGGAGGGTTGGCCAAATGATGAGAATTGTGTACTTTGGCTTCACAAGTGTTCCGGTTAGTGTCCGGGGCTTCCTTGGCCTTTATTTATAGGTATGGAACCCTTGGGGAGGCTTCGGAGCCATTGGAGAGGCTAAAAGAGCCGTTGGGAGCCAAGTGGACAGGCTAGTCAACAGCCCAACGGCTAGTTTGACTGGGCTACCGGCTGGCCGGTACAGGTCCACCGGCTGGCCGGTGCCTTGGAGAATGGAAACTTGTTCTGCCCAGGAGCCACCGGCTCGCCGGTGCTGAGGCCACCGGCTGGCCGGTGGTGAGACAGTAGGTCTCACTGTTGGGGCTGGATGCCACCGGCTGGCCGGTGACAGAGCCACCGGCTGACCGGTGGAACCTGGTAGTGGGCAATGCCTCTGCCAGGTCCACCGGCTGGCCGGTGCCATCACACCGGTTGGCCGGTGGACTGAATTTCAGTCCACTTGAGATGCTTTCTTGGGCCATTCCTTTGGCAATCTCTTGCCTATCATCCACAACACTTAAAACACAATATTAGATAAATAAGAAGGTGATTGTGATCATGAAAATCAAACAACGAGGGGAACGAGATGTACAACAATCTCCCCCTATTTTGATGATCACAATCACCAAAACAATTAAAGTAAAAAACTGAAATTGAAAGGAAATGCTAAGCATGATAAAAAGGATTCTCCCCCAATCAATCAAGAAATTTCTCCCCCTTTGTGATTATCAAAATAGCACGGGGCATAAAAACTTGATTGAGGGAAAAACTGAAAATCAAGATTTTAAACCAATTGAAAATAATACCAATTGTTGAAAATTTTGAAATGAAAATTGAATAACAGTTTGAATTTAAAGTTTTGAATCAAAAGCCAATTGAAAATTTAAATTGAATATTTTGAAATGAAAATTTTGAAACCAAGTGTTGAAATTGAAAGTTTGAATCGAAAATTTTGAAATTACAAAAAAGCTTAAAAGATCCTAACTCCCCCTAAATAAAAACAAAAAGTCACCGGGGAGAGGGATTTTGAAAAGAGACAATTTTAGGCTCGGATAGACTCGCAAGAAGGGATTTTTCAATCCACACTTGCCTTGTAGCGGGTCTTCTCCTATAGAATTCATCGGAATAAAAAATCGATTTGGGCCTTCCATACCGGGCGTTTTTACAATTACATTCATATATGAGGTGCCTGGGTTTTTTACAATAGTTACAAAATTTAAAACTAGAGCTCCCCCTTACAAAAACAGTGGGTGCATGGGAGGAGTAAGCTTGGTTGGTGTAGCCAAGTCCATTGGTGGTTCTAGATACTCGTTGAGAACCTAGGATATTGTTCAAATTTTGTTCCCCTTGGGTGAACTTAGCTAGGGTCTCCCTTAGGTCTTTGATGGTTGATTCCATGGAATCAACATTTGGAAAATTTTGGATTTTAAGGGTGAGTTCCTCCTTCTCTTTGAGAAGTTGGTCTTTTTCGGAGGAAAGTTTTTTGAAAGACTTTTTTAAAGCAACGAATTTTGAAGAAAGTTCGTGAAAACCATTTTCTAATTGGTCTCGCACATGTTGGAGTTCTTCGTATGACAAATGATTGAAAGAATTAGAAGATGAGGACGAGGATGAGGAATCGGAAGAAGTTACCTCGTGAAATGCCATTAGGCATTTTGTACCGTTGTCGCTCGAGGAGGAGGAGGAGGATGAGGTGTCACTCCATGTTGCCTTGAGGACCTTTTTCTTTCCTTTTTCCTTAGGTGTGGCCCGTTTCTTGTTGAGTGGGAAATCGGGCTTGTAATGGCCCTTTTCACCGCACCCGTAGCATTTTACCTTGGGCTCGGATCTTGTGGTGGGTTCTTGCTTACGCGCCTTGCGGGATTTCTTCTTCTTCTTGTGCTTCTTCATAAACTTGTGCATTTGGCGGGCGAGATTCTCCATTTCCGAGTCGCCGCTTGAAGATGAAGTAGATGAGGAAGATGAGGATGAGGAGGAGCTTACTTCTTTTTGTACCTTGAGGGCAATGTTCTTTGGAGTTTTGATAGGGGTGCCCTCCTTTTGAGCTTGCCTCCTCATCGTGATCTCATAGGTCATGAGAGATCCGATGAGCTCTTCTACCGGCATATTTTTGACGTCCTTAGCTTCTTGGATCGCCGTCACCTTTGGTGCCCATGAGCTCGGAAGGACCCATAAGATCTTCTTGACCATCGTCTCGGCTGAAACATCATCACCAAGAGATTTTCTACCATTGCAAACGTCAGTGAAGCGTGTAAACATTTCAGAAATGGACTCATTTGGATGCATGGAAAAAGATTCAAAATCTTGTCTATACATGTCTAACCGAGTATCCTTAACTTTGTTAGTGCCCTCATGGGTCACTTCCAATAGTTTCCAAATTTCATGAGATGAGGTGCAAGTAGACACTCGATTGAATTCATTTCGGTCAAGGCCGTAATGTAGAGCATTCATGGCTTTGCCATCAAGCTCAAAATTTTTAATATCGGCGGGGGTCCATTTGGATTCGTCGGGGCTAGACAAAGTATAACCTTGCATGACAATTTTGTAAATGGGATAACCTATACTTCTAAGAAAAGTAGTCATGCGGGTTTTCCAATAATTATAGTCGGTCCCATCAAAAAATGGAGCCCGACCCAAAGAAAAGCCTTCGGGGGCGAAAGAAGTGGATGCCATCACAATGGATCTTTGAATTTGAAACCGGTTAGGGTATTATTCAAATTCTCCCTCTGATACCAATTGTTGGGTCGGAAAAAAACGGGGAATGATGGCAAGAGGGGGGGTGAATTGCCTTTTAAAAAAAGATTAACAAATAAAAATCAAAGTAAAGAAAGCAGCGGAAATAAAGAAGGCAAGACACAAGAAATTGATAAAGGAGTTCGGCCAAAACCCGGCCTACGTCTCCGCTCCCAACTCAACCGTTGAGAGATTCTACCGCTTGCTTTTCAATGGTTTTAGCAAGAAACCCACTAGGCTTTGAGGTAGCACTAGGACCTATTACAGCTTGCTTTTATTGGTTAAGCAAGAACCCACTTGCTTTTAATGGTTTAGCAAGAACCCACTAGCCTTTTTAACGGGTGAAGGCTAGCTCACCGAAACACAAGCCTTTTAAAAGAAAAGGCTTGAAGACACCTCTTCACACCTTAGTGGTGATGTGAAACCCAAAAGAAAGAGGGATGAGAGAAGAGTTTTGGGGTTTGTAGGCACAAACCCAATTTTAAGCTCAAAATAAATATACAATAAAAAACCATATTTGGAGAAGCCTTGGGCGCCTTTGATTGAATGGAGATGTTGAAGGCCGCTTCCAAGCTTCTTTAAAGGAGCTCCTTGGATGTGGAAGTTGTTGGAGCGCTTGAGGTTCCTTTGAAGGAAGTCGCCGGAGGGTTGGCCAAATGATGAGAATTGTGTACTTTGGCTTCACAAGTGTTCCGGTTAGTGTCTGGGGCTTCCTTGGCCTTTATTTATAGGCATGGAACCCTTGGGGAGGCTTCGGAGCCGTTGGAGAGGCTAAAAGAGCCGTTGGGAGCCAAGTGGACTGGCTGGTCAACAGCCCAACGGCTAGTTTGACTGGGCTACCGGCTGGCCGGTACAGGTCCACCGGCTGGCCGGTGCCTTGGAGAATGGAAACTTGTTCTGCCCAGGAGCCACCGGCTGGCCGGTGCTGAGGCCACCGGCTGGCCGGTGGTGAGACAGTAGGTCTCACTGTTGGGGCTGGATGCCACCGGCTGGCCGGTGACAGAGCCACCGGCTGACCGGTGGAACCTGGCAGTGGGCAATGCCTCTGCCAGGTCCACCGGCTGGCCGGTGCCATCACACCGGTTGGCCGGTGGACTGAATTTCAGTCCACTTGAGATGCTTTCTTGGGCCATTCCTTTGGAAATCTCTTGCCTATCATCCACAACACTTAAAACACAATATTAGATAAATAAGAAGGTGATTGTGATCATGAAAATCAAACAACGAGGGGAACGAGATGTACAACAATCTCAAATTTATTTCCAATATAAGATAACATTATTTGATGTTACATATGTATTAATGGTAATATATTATAAGGATACTATACTTATAATCCATATGGTTGGCTTTTTAGATGGACTGAAATTTATGAAAACCAATATTTTATATGTATTCTTATATGATCAATTATTTTTGTTCTTAGGGAACACTTATGTATGGTTTTAATTATATGATGTGTGAGAAACATATATCCCTCCAATGTGTTGGGTAAATATTTTTATATCATCAGATAGAGTGGATTAGAATGGTAAATTAACTCAGTTCAATAATACAATGATGTAATAGGAAGTAATATCGGTTCAATCAGCCAGGGAGAGAGTGATGAGTGAACCCAATTCAGTAACAGACCATGTCTACTTTGATGGTCATTGTAGTATCCCTTAACTAATATGGAAATGATTTTACATTCTTATGTGTACTCCACAATTCTATGTCTTATATTACGCTCGCATATAATATTTTCTTTGATTTTTATGTACTTATATGAGTTTTCCCTGATATAATATTATATTATTTGTTATAAAATATAAAATATTCTAATGTTTCACTTATTTTCTTATGTATTATGATTCCGATATGATTGAAATATCCCTTTTTTACTCTTACTGAGCATATGAGCTCACCCATTCTTAAGTTTATTTTCTCCATGATACAAAGAAAGGTATAAAGTATGATGTATCAAAAGGGGTTTACTTTTGAAGGAATAAGAATGATATGATGTACATGTTTAATGAGCCAGTTTTTTATACATCCTTATTTCCAAATACATGAAACCTATACATAATTATGTGGTCTTTTTATGTTATGTCATGTAATCAATATTATAATATTTAAATGTAATATATATGTATAAAATTTACAGGATGTTATAATAACCTCTCAAGAGTTTATGTTTTATTTATTATTTTCAATAACTTTAATATGTCATATAGCCTAAAATGATTACAATACTTAGTTAGATTTTGTCGCACATAATAATTATTTTCTTTGAGGAATTGTGTTACATTCTAGACCAAGTTTTACAAAACAACAATACATTATTAAAACATTAATATTTAATATAATAAGATATAAAATAGATATTAAATTAAAGGTTATGAACAGTATAAACTAACATAAAAAATAAATGGGTTATAAAAATATAAAATGAATTCATATCTTACCAATTAATTAAAAAAATTATAAAAAACAACTATAAAGGAAATGGTAATAATCTATCAAATGTTTTTATACTAATAAATTAAATTAAATAACATTATTGAATAATCATAATAAAATATATATTATAAATTATATAAAATATTTTTTAAATTCATCAAAATGTTTTTTAATAAAAATATTAGAATAAATCGAGATTTGCGCTTTAAAATTGTGTATTTCTAAAAAGGAAATCTTTCCACCCTTTAATGGCGCACCGGGTATAAAACTAAATGCTGAAAATTTTATAAATTTTTTATATCAAAATTAACATCATTTTAAAATGAAGAATAAAAACATTATTTTATATTTAGTATTTTGGTATTTTTCTGTTAAGTATCATTGTTTGATGAATAGTTAAAAAAATACTGACTTGTAATTTAAAATTTCTATTTAGTACAATCTATTTATATCATAAAATTATATTTTAAACTTTTTTTCAAGTACAATTATATATATTTTAAATAAATAAATCCAATTTCAGTAATTATAAAAAACATCACATTGAAATTGGATATAAAAACATTTTCAACTTTAAAACATTAATACTTAAAACCCCTTTTGTCATCCCGTTTGTGAGATTAAATGGAAATTAATTTCTAACACTTATATTATTGGAATTTTGAAAAATGGTTTCAATATTTAGAATCATAATATTTTATAATTTCAAATATGTTCAAATAATATTTTGACAAAAATATTTGTGAAATTATTTAAAATTAATTAAACCGAGTAAAGTAAAATTAATCTTAACGAGGGACTAAACCATAAAATTAAGGGCCAATATGACCTATAAACTTTTCTAAAACCCATTTTATGCACATATTTCTACCCTATACTTTTATATAATTATTTTAATTGTTGGATCCACATGACATGGAAAAATTTGGGTTTAATTCCATCATTCATATATTTACAAGAATGTCACTCTTTCTCCACAATAAAAAGATAAAAACTCCCCCCAATTATTCAAACCTCTCACGACCTTTTTATCATTGAAAAAATTCCTAAATAAGATCCACAGTATCCCCCATTTCTATAATAAGAAACTCGTCTTAGGATGAATTAAAAGAAAAGAAATTGTTTTCTATAAACTAAAAGGAGTTACCCATATAAGAGGTAATCGTCTTCAATGATCACTTTTGTTTATTTACTTCTCCATCGCCTTTAATTATTTTTATATAATTATATTATAATAAAATAATTATATTTAATATGTTTTTATATGTTTTTATATTTTTTTCCAAAAATTTTGATTGAAATTGTTACAGACATTCATTAAAATGGGATATGGAAACATCGTTCAGGGGTAAAGAGGACTACCGCCTCGCGAACCGATGTCATTCATTCTTCAATATAACACCTTTCAAGGTTGGAAATATTTATTGATTTATTTTTTACATATGATATATAAAATATTTATTTTTTATTTATTGTTCTATAATTCATATATGACTTATACCATCATGTTTCAAATTTTATGGTAATATGATAAATCCTTTGTGGTTGTGTGAACAAATTCCTCCTCAAAGCGAAGTGATTCATTCACGCTATACATGGAATTTATAAAGGATAAATTTAATTAACATATGTAATATATATGATAAAATATCTATAATTAAATTATAATATATATATATGTCATTTACTTTTCATTCTTTTAATACGATAAAGAAATGGAAGTATCATTAATGTGTATGTACGACATACTATCTCCAGGAAAGGTGTATTTCATTTATAATATCCAAATCTTATGGTTTATTATAAATACATATATAATGTATATATATGATATTTAAATCATGTTTTACATCCTGGATTTGATGAAATATGGATCGATATTTGAAGAATAAAAATAACAAGTCAAAACATACTCAAAAAACTTGGAAATTGACACCCAAAATAGTGAAAATAATGATAGATTGTAAAAATGGTAATAAGGTACCATAAAGAAGATAATATATGATATTATAAATATGTTTAGGGTTCTTTTATAAGTTATTTAATATTTTTATTCCATTATAATGAATTTTAAATAACTTTTACCCAAAATGAAAGGCAAGGTAAGAGACTCTTATCTCACTTTTTATTCCATGTGTCATACCCCATTTTCACCAGTTACATATTTTGTGTGTTGTATCTATTTCCTCTTTTAATATATTATGTAATTAATTATATTATTTTCTAGGTATTTAATGTTTAAGAAAAATTTATCACTTTCATGGGGATTATATTATAAAAATTAATTGACTTCTTCTCAATTTTCGTTGTTTTAGGAATACATTATTGGTGTGCCCCAAATTTCTTTTATATGGTATAAATAATTCCATATTTACATTTAATATCAAGATATATTCATCCTTCAAATTATATTGATTTTTAATTTGAATTTTTTCAACTAAGATGATTTGAACGTAAAATTACCAAGTGGTGAATATAATTCATAACTTAATTCCTTTTACTAACTATTTACTTATTTACACTTATTATATGTGTATCAACCATTTATACAAAAAATTATTTGGTTGATTAATTCCTGCATCAATGATATGATCATTTTAAGGGTTTATTTCACAATCTCATTCTAATCGAGATTGATTATTCTTGAAATTCTAGAAAAGAATTATATATAATAATTTTTAAATAAACAATTAAATTATATTATCATATGGTTATTTATTAACATTTTCAACAGAAAAAATTTTCCACCCTTTGGTACTCAAAATTTTTGGAAAATGTTTTTAATAAAACCCAGCTTTATTTCTCTCTTTTGTTGGAGAACATATTTTCTTCTAAACAACCAGTTTTCTAAAAGTGTTTTAAAAATTCTTTTTATCCTATTAAAAATGATTTATAAATTTCTTTTTTTCATTTTTTATTTTACAAATTTTTTCAAATAATTCTTTTAGTCACTTTCCAAAAAAGTAACTTTTCAAACCACATTACATTTCAAAAGTAATGTTCTTTTTTACCTTGTATGAAATGCAAAAATATACATGTTTGGGTTTCTTTGAATCTTCCATTACAATTTTAAATGGTTAATTTTTGAACAAAATATTTTTAAAACATGTATTCAAGGAAAATTATTTGAAAAGGTTTCTCCAAATGAAAAATATATGTTCATCAAGAATGTTTTTAAAAGATATTTTATATTATTTCCCTTACTTGCTGACAACAACCATTTATTTTTACTCCACATGGGATTTGTTTTGTTGAAATATTCCTTATTATTACTATGAATTTTATTGACTGATTTAGCTAAGGATAATATTAACATTCACTTGAATGGTTCATTTTTTAGTCCTCTTGAAATATTTACATTTTATTGATCATTCAACATTTTATTTCCCCTAAATATCCATATAATTTAACATGGATATGATTATTTCCTAAATTATATACCATTTTCACATATGGTCTTTAAATTTCTAGTCATTTGATTTTATAGGGAAATATTTATAAATCAATATTCTTTATTCAATACTAATATTTGATAATGCATCTTGATAATTAATTACATTGTTTTCTCGATACAAGTAATTCTTTGGACCATAAGTGATGGGCATGACCCAGGCTTTATATAGCCCCTTTATGCATGGATAGGTCCTCATAAAAAAAATTAGTTTCTAAAATTGTATAGGTTTCTACCTGTAGTTTTAAACCATGTTTTCAATGTTCTTAATGGTATAGGATTTCATTTTCCTTGGACATTAAATCCATTAATAAAGCATTACACCCATTGAGAATTTGATTATTATTATTATTATTATTTATCTATGATATTTTCACTTTTACATTATCTATTTTTTTATTTCATTCTCATCTTATTGATTAAATGGAATTTGTTTTTGTTATTTACCATTCTGTATTGATTATGGATTATCCATTTATTTTTATGGAATGTGTTTCCAGTTATTTATATTCTTATGTGGATTTTTCCCCTTGATTCATTATTAATTCCACTATAATTAACCCCTAATAAAAACTTGGGGTCATAATTATTTTTTTCCTTTCCCCTAAATTCCATCATATTTACTATAAAAAATATGCAGGGATTTACCAGTTTGAAAAAACATTTGTGAAAAAGAAAATAAAATGTTCTAATTAGTGTATTCAGTTGTAATGTAATACTCATATATGTTTTTTGATTACAAATACTACTAAAATCTTCAGTCGGTTGGGATTTTATTCCTTTTAATCAATACAATGTAATGGTTTTATCCATCAACTCGGAGCTTAATGGGGTCGGGGTGCTATAACTTGTATCGATGGAGGATTATTAAAATTCTTGGTAACTAGATTTAAAAAAACAAATTTTAGGCAATAGAACCCCACGATATAAATTGTGGATTAGCATATAATGACATATTTATTCATTAACCTATGACTTAGGGAAACCATCACAAGATTCTAAGATTATGTTTGATTATAAAATCTATGTCTCAAACATTTCTTCTTATGTTTTATGAAATGGGATTCAACAAAGATTAATGATATCTTAGATGAATCCTAAAGAAATACCACTCATTAGTTTATTATTTATTTTAGTGGAAAAGTTATTTTAGGAGTAATTAATATAAATTTTAGAGAAAAGAGGTTAAAAGTATTGATAAAGATTTGTTTTATTATGATCATTACTGACCTTGTAGTAAAAGTCAAATTATATTATTTGGATTTGAAAAAAAAATATGCAGTATTGAAAAACATAGAGAAAACGGTATTTAGTGATTAAATTTCATGGGTTACCATCATATTTTGGTTATTATATTAATATGGTATTTTAAAAGGGGGAAATTTTATGATAGGTGAAAACCCAACAAATCCACCAATGAAGTGGGGCTTAAACCCATGAACAAAGGATGATAAGGGTTTATCACCTACCACTAGCCTATATGATGTCCAGGTTAATATATAATTGTTTTTATATAATAATTTTGAAGAATAAATATTAATGCTGAAAAAATAGTATCCCTTTTAAGGTTCGGAGATTATTGTATTAATGATATTTCATTTTTAAAATAGTTTGAGAAAAACATAACTACTTTTTATTGATATTACAATAAAAAAATGTAAATTTTAGTGCATCATAAATAAATAAAACATATTCTTTTTAAGATATCCCTTTTATGTAGTGAGGGGTGAATTAGAGTTTTATATAAGCATAAATAAAGGATAAAATAATTATTATAAAATTGAAATATATAATTTAAGTAAATTTCCTTATATAATTGATCAAATAAATAATTCCCCAACATTAGTAAGAGGATTAAAAACAAAAATTTTATCTTAATACCTTCATTTTTTATGAACCGGTGGTATTTTAAATAATAATTGAATTATTCATTTGAGGCCCTCACCTTCTAATTGATCATTAACTTGTTTCTTATCAATGTTATCAATAACTAACTTTAATTTTTTATACTCTTCTCTAAGTACATATTTTCACGTACCCCTAATGGTCCCCTACATAGAAACCTAGTTACATGTTATTCTATGTGACCTTCGTACTTCACATTCTCTCTTATTGAAAGGATATTTTGATAACCCTTTTCATAAAGTGGTATTTAAACAAAGTAATTTTCAAATATAAAACCCTTTGTTTTAGATATACATTATAAATTTCTAGGAAGAAATTTATTTAAGGTTCGTAGAATGTAACACCCCAGAAATTCTAAAACATTAACTTTTTATTTGATATTGTGTATGATGCGCAACAGAAAATGCCGAAAAGGATATAAATGATAAATTTTTTATGGTATATTTTATATTTTAAATAATGGTAATGTATTATATTTCTTTTAATTAATGAAACATTAAGTTAGCTTGTCTCACATGAAATATCAATATTATTCAATATCTTGTGTTACATGCAAGAGTGAGTTATAAAAAACACCAATATATTATTAAAACATTACTATTAACATTGAAAGATATAACCTATCCGTTAAATTATAGATTATGTATAGTATTAAATAAATAATGAATATATCTGGTTTATAAAAATATAAAATGAATTCTTATGTAACATGTTAATTAGAAATGAATATAAAAAAGAAATTAAATATAAAGAAAATTTGTTTATGATCAAAAAAGCGTTTTATACAAATAAATTCAACTAATTAATATTATGAAATTTTTTATAAAATATAATATATATTATATATCCAATAAAATATTTTTTACATTCATCCAATAGAGTTGATAAGCATAAGATAATATTAAATTGAGTTTTATGCTTAAAATTTGTATTTCTCTAAAAAAATTATTGTAGCCTTTAAATAGCTTGCCTTTTTTGTAATTTAACATTGACACATTTATAAATTTTATATGTCACAGTAAACTCAATTTTAGAAATATTAACACTAAAATTATATTAGAGTAATGTTTTGGTTTTTTTTGAAGTTTCATTCTTTGATGAATAGTGAAAAATATTAAACATTAATTGAAAAAAAATCTTTTGATTTATTTATAATGTAAAATTAAATTTTAAATTTGTTTTAAACTAGAATTATATCAATAATACATCAATTCATCAACTTTATTTCATTTTTAAAAAATCATAATAAAATTGGAAGTAAAATGATCTCAAACTTATGATCATTTTTACTTTAAAAATCTATTTTGTCTTTCCATCTACAGGATTATATTTATATTTATATTATCCACATTTTTTATTATAATTTTAAAAAACAGATTCTATATTTTGAATAATTATAATTTATAATGTCTAATAAGGTAAATATCCTTTTTGAAAAAATTATTACTAAATGTAATAATAATTAATTAAATCTATAAATGTAATATTAAGCTTAAAAAGTGACCAAACCTTAATATTAAGTGTAAAATGACCTATATACTTGTCCAAAAGACATTTTCTAGACTTATTTATAACCTATAATATATTTTATCAAATCATATTCTTATTTGGAGCCACATTACCTAGAAAAACTTGTTGTAATTCTATCATTAAAACATTTACATGAATTCTACTCCTCCTACACTATAAAAAGGCGCTCAACCATCCCACTTATTCACCCTTAAAATACATTAGTAATGTCCAAAAACTTCCAAAATAGTCCCACATATTACCTTCCCTCATCCTATAAGCCTACATTTTGGTATAAGGCTAACCAAGGATGTCATTTGGAATAAATTAAATGGAGTTACCCAAATAAAGGGTAACACTCATTAAAAATTACTTTAATTTCATTTAGTTTTCCCCCACATAATTTATTTTTATATCATACTAATATAATAACCGCTATATAAAAAATATACTAATATTTCTATGATAATATTTCAACCTAAAATTTCACAAACATCAATTAAAATTCGATACAGAATCATCATTCATGTGTACGGAGGACTACCACCACACGAAGAAATGTCATTTTTTCTTCTATTTACCCCCATTAATGGTTTTAAATAATGATCAATTTATATTTTATATATGATACATATGATATTGTTAATTTCATTATGCTTCTGGAATAATTATATAACTCATACCTTAATGATTTCACTCTATACATAGAATGTATAAAAGTTAATTTTAAATAAAATATTTGATATGTGTGATATAATAATTATTATAGAGTTATAATATATATATATATAATTTAATTTTCAGTATTTTAATACGACAAAGAAATGGAATTAGCGTTGATGCGTATGTACAACCTACAATCTCCAAGTGCATTTCTTTTCTTATCTTAAAATATTATAGATTATAATAAATACATATATAAATGATCTATATGATATTTAAATCATGTTTTACATACTAGAGATAATGAAATCATGTTCAATATAAGAATAAAAAATTAATAAGTCAAAACATACACAAAAAGCTAGAAATTTAACACCTAAAATACAGAAAATAATGAATGATTGTTAATAAATGGGTAATAAGGTATTATAGGAAGATAATATATGATATTATAAATATTATTATGGTTATATTCTAATTTAGTAAAATATTTTAAACCATTATATGGTAGATTAATGGGAATTTACTAGAAAGAAAATGCAAGGTATGATATTCTTGTCTCACTTTACATTCTGTGAGGCATAAGCCATTTTCACCCATTACTTATTTTTTATGGTGGTATCTATTGTTCATTTTGATATATTATATCATAAATACTTTTTTCTTTATGTTATTTAATTTATCATTTTATATTTTCTGTTTCATGGGTCTTATGATTTAAAAATTAAGGTAATTCATCTCAACTTCTATTCTTCGAGCCATACATTATTGTTGTTTACTTAATTTCTTATATATAGTGTAAATAGTACCACAATGAAATATAATAGCAGGATTATTTAATTTTTAAGTATATTTTAAAATTTTAATTTTTTATTATTTCATCTAAGTAGATTGAAAATAAATTTACAAAGTTGTAAAGAAATTTGATAATGTAATTCCTTTTTCATTAAGTTATGTAAATTCTTCATTGTCATTGATGTTATATGATTATGTGTATAAGTACATTGAATATATATTGATTTATATACACTTATTATATGTTTATTTATATTTCATACGCATAATAAATTCATTTTTTGATTCTCACTTCAATGATATGATCTTTTTAAGGGTTTATTTCACAATTTCATTCTAATCGAGATTGATTATTCTAGAAATAACATTAAAATAATATATATGATCATTGTTCCATAAAACATTCCATTATATTCTACTTCAGTTATCAATGAACTTTTTCAAGTAATAGTACATTTTTTCTAGACTTTGGTAATCAAAAGAGTTTATAAGTGTTTTTTAGGGAAACCCGACTTTATTTCTCTCTTATGTAAGAGAAGCTATTTTCTTATAAACCCATTATTATATGAAAATGTTGTAAAAATGTTTTTAAACCTTCCAATGAAATTTATTAAATATATTTTAACCATTTTTAATCTTTTACTAATGTTTTCAAAGGAATGTTATTTTGGATTTTCTAAGAAGGTACTTTTCAAACATTTTACCTTAAAAAATAAATTTTCATTTTACCTTCTATAACAATTAAAAAATTACCTACCATCATTTCATTGATGCTTAATGTTAATGTTAAATAGGATAATTTTTAAATAAATTTTTTTTGAAAGTTATTTTCAATAACAATTATTTCAAAAAAAATCAAACTAAAATGGTTATTTTTATCAAATATTTTTTTAAAAGAATGTTTTATAGTATTTCCACTCATCAATGAAAACAACCATTTTTACTCCACTTCATAAATGTTATATTTATAAAAATTTTATAATTATTTTGGATTTTTTTTATTGATTTAGAAAAGCATATTACTCAAATTAAATTCCTTGATTTTATTTTGTAGTCTTTATGAAATATCCACCTTCTAGTGACCAATGAACATTAAATTTCACCTTTAAAATCCATGTTATTTATCATGGATATAATTATTTCCTAAAATATACACCATTTTCACATAAGGTTTTTATTTTTAATGTTATTTTATTTGATGTCAAAATATTGATAAATTTGTATTCTTTATCAATATGGATATTTTATAATAGATATTTTTATTAATTAAATTGATTCCTTGATATGAGGACTGATTTGGGAATGAAGTGATAGGTGGGGCCCATAATATATATATCCCACTTAATCAATTATAGGTTCTCATGAGAAAAATTATTTTTATAAATTAAATGGGTTTCTATCAACAGTTTTAAACCATATTTTGAAAGGTATTTATGGTATAGGTTTTCATGTTCCTCGTACATCACATTCAATAATTAATAATTTTTCTCATTGAGAATTTAGTTATTATCATTATTATTATTATTATTACATGATAGTTTCAATTTTCCATTATCTATGGATTCATTTAATGATAATAATATTGATTAAATGGAATGTTTTTTAGCTATTTACCTCTCAATGTTGATGATTCCTCATCCGTTTTTTGTATGGAATGTGTTATCAGTTATTTACCTTTACATATTGATTATTCTCATTAATACAGTATTTCTTCCACTGTACTTCACTCATACTGATAGTTTTACCTAATCATTATTTTGTTTCCTTTTTATAGGATTCCATTTCATTTACTATCATAGATATATAAGGGTAAACTAGATTGAATATTGTTATTCTCAAGCGAAAATAAATTATGAAGGAATTAGTATATTCAGTTTTAATGTAAGACTCGTGTATGTATCTTTGTTACCGAGAATACTAAACTCTTTGGTCCTTTGGTAATTGATTCATTGAAATCATGCCAATATAATGGTAGTAGACACCAGATCTAGTCATACTGGGGTTAGGGTGCTCAGAAAGACAAATGGAAGTTATAGTAAATGTTGAAATAGATAAGAGGGAGAATGAAGTGTATCAAATATAAAACTGTGAAGTTGAACATATTGAGAAATTTATAATTATAAGATTGATTCTACCAGATATTGTTTTATGACTTCCACTATAGTAAATCCACCAGAAATTTTTTTAGTTCATCCTAAAAAATAATTTTTTAGAACTCAACAGTCAACGGTTTCCATATGGGTACATAGATAAATGTTATTTTGCTAAGTTTTCAGATAAATATATTCACATTAATCTATCAGAAAGAGGATTCCTAAAAAAAATCCCACCAGACTAAATAAAGTGTTTGCAGTATATCCAATGAAAATATTTACTCAAATATCACTAAGATAAAAAAATGTAAATTCTTTTAGATAGATAAATATTAAGTATACCAGATAAATGGATATCTTATAGTGAAGTTCTTATGATGTGGAACAGTAAAAATTTAGGAATTGTTTTCAATGTTTTATAAAGTCATTAAATATGATGATCTTGATTATTTTATTCTATATTTCTAAAATCATGAAGGGAGATAATGATTATTTCCAAAATTTGAGGATGTTTTAAGAGTTTATTAACAAAATTGTATAAATAAGGTTCATATATTTTACAAAATTTATAATTATAGAATCTAAAAAATTAGCTGGATGTTAAAATTTTGATTATGATATTTGAATTGGACAATATCATACCACCATTGATTCTCCATGGGCCATTGCCTATATAAAGTGGGGATGATGCATCCCATAAGTGTTGTGTGCATTATTACTACTGGGTGAAGTGCTGATGTTTTGAAGTTTTGATGGAAGAAATCTTATGTCGAAGCATCAAACATGATCGCATCATATGGAAAGACCCTGAAGATATTCTTCCAATATTTTGGTATCAGATAAACAGGGTTAAATTCAATTGGATTAACTTGTTAAAAATTCCATCATATGAATAAGGATAAGAGGAAATAAGACAAATGGGGATTTTGGTAATATCGGATGAAGTGGTATCAGAAAGATGTTTTCTATTTACTGGTATTGGTTAGATGAGGTACCGCACATAAGTTATCAAAATGATGTATCAAACCAAGTATACCGAATGATGCCACTAGATGTACTGGTTAAAATAGATAATTTATTAAATAAATATTTACTTATAAATATATGCAGTATAAGTTTAGTAACAAGAACATTTATTAGTTAAATTTTGAATATAGTTGAAGCATCAAATATACAATTTCGAATTCGGTGGGTGAAGGTTGTTAATATAATGTCAAAATATTTCTATATAATTTTATTTGTGTGAGGAGAACATGAACTATTAATGAACTATAGTATTTTTCATGTGATATATATTCCTTACATGTTGTGACAACTAAAAATATTATTTTGTAGTGACTGTTTAGTCTTGGATTATGTCCATACCATTCTAAGGATTGGCTACTCTTATTGAGCAGTGTACCTTATAAACACCTATGTTCTTTTGGGTGTGATTTTTTGATGTTTTCTTGTAGTTTTAATACCAGTTAACCAAGGTTGATGGTTATTTCTTAAATAATAAAATATAAAATGGGAAGATCACTAATTCACCCCCTATACCTCTCAGTGATTACAAATATATTGATTGGTCCTTTACCTAATCTAGTCACTTTAGGAATAAAAACAACCTTTACAAGTGACAATAAATAAATATTTGTTATATGAACAAGAGAATAATATTTTTCAATATTGGGAATAATAAATTCATCCATAGAGGAAGTTATTTAACACATCAAATTCATTAACTGTAGGAGTGGTTCACACAATGTACAACTATCATAATTAAATAAACCAAATACACAATCATAAAGGAGACCTACAACCCCAATTAAAGAACATGTGAAAAAAAGTTAATAAGATCCTTGATTTTAGAATAATTATTTAAATTTAATATAGTAAATGGGTTGTCCCACTCTATGTTAAGCCAAAAAATGGAGGCATTTTTTGGTCCTAAAATTTATTATCAAAACATTAAAAAAATAATGGAAACACATTCCATGTGTCATCATGGAAACTCAACCTCAACTATTTTTAAATATATTCAAAGAGTTTGTAGTCTTCCTTCAATATAATTTATCAATTTTTATATAATTACTTTCATATAGTGACATATATATCAATTATTATCTCTATTTTATCTCTTTCATTACACTATGATAACCACCAATATTTTTAAAGATTAATATCTCCATTATACTAGTTTTTTTAAATTACATTCCCCTATTAAATGATAAATCCACCCATTAAAAATATATGATTATCCATGAGTATAATAGTAAAATTTATAAAATGTTATTCTCAAAACCAGATTAAAATTTTTCATTTAATTATTAGATTTACCTCATGATCAAAAATATTTTATAAATATGTAATCGTGATGACTCATTTTATTCATGGAATGAGTACTAACATTGCGGTATGATACTCTGAACCTTATAAAACTAAGAACATGAACTTTTAACTTCATTATAACCTACATGGAATAACATTTATCTTTGTGGAATTTAATTAGAACCCTCTTGCTTCTAGGGATTACGCACCACTCAAAACACATCATGGAGAAAACATTATTACTCTTCAATAACGTTCACACAGTAGTGGAACTCTTCTCATCATGGTTTAGTTACCTTAAAATATATAAGGACACTTACATTTTCAAACACCACTTAATCATATGGCCATCCATCCCCTAGTGTGACATTTATGATAAAGTATAACAGGAAATGAAATATCCTTATATATGGGGTATATTTTCGGAGTACCCTTTTGTAATAAACAGATAAATTTATGTAACATTTTTTCTTCAAAATAGTCACGGTGTCATACTTATGTATGTGTGGTGGCTTTTTCCTATATCATTTTTAGATCATCCTTTAAATTCCATCTACAATTTTTTACTTTTCATCTTAAATATATTTATCTTGCTTGGTAGTTTTTTCATTTGCCGCATTTTTTCATCCTATATGATTTTTCATATGGAAAACCTCACATATAAGAATTTCCCGTTTTCAAATAATCTGAAACTTACCTCATAATGTGAACTAGATTCCATGATGTGAAAACTTATTTAGTCACAAATATTCCGAAGATAAACTCTCGTGGGTTCTCAATTATGGTGTGAACCACTCCCTATGGCACCATTATATATAATAATTTATTCTAACATAGACAACTCTTAGTGGTATCTAGAATTACACAATGTGATTTCTATCCTAAATTTAGATCTACTACTGCTGCTTCGAGATTATTCCAAATCCTATTTTTACTACTATTCCATAATAAATTTTTAAACACAAGAACTTCTTAAATAATAAAACTTATAGAACATTTTTATCACCTAATATAAAAAGAATTATATTCAAACAAACTTCTATACTTGGAAAATAATTCAAATTTTTGTATAAAACCTTTATACATTGTTTTATAATAAATATAACACTTTATAACTTCACAAAAGGAGTTCCAACAATGTCTACCTTTGGATTTTTTGGAATTTTCACATCATGAATTCAACACTAACCTAAAATAAAAAAACTAATCATATATATCAAAACAAATCCATTATTTTCTTCACTTATATAAATCATCAATATTAATAACTCTTAATTATTCAAATTTCACAAAAATCTAATGAAAATCTGACACCATAAGTTAAAAATGTACTATCTTTTGAAAATATATACCTTTACGGAAAAGGAAATAGCATTGAGATTCAGTATCAATTTCCCTATTTATTGTTGATTTAAAATAGAAAAATATCTAATAATTTGATATTCATACTACCTCTTACATTACTGAAAGAAATAAAATATACTAATGAATTTTTTTTATATTTTTTCACTAAATTTTGAGCCCAATGTTTCCATAGAAACATTCTCATTTATTTATGATGAGCATAGGGGGATAATTAATATAAATTATCTCCCACTATAAATATTGTACTTGTATCATATTTATGTATAATATTATTCTCCTTTTATAATACAATTTATGTATATTTCATTTGTTTTCTCAATCTGCACTCATTTAACATAATTTCTTATTTGACATTAAGGCTATGAAAACTCTTTATATTTTTTTGAAAGATTAATGGTTTTAATGAGTGGTATTTACACTTATAAACAATCCATTAATAAATCCTATAAGAATACTGATCAATAAATCAGTGTATAAAAATAGAAATAAAGTCAATAACACCATTTTTTCTATTTCACTCACCCACTTTTATAATTTAAATGGATACATAATATTAAGCTTTTAATAAGTAAATCACTTTATGATATCAATCAAACATTCATGAAACCACTATTTAATAATACATGAATCGTAAAGTTTCTGATTCATGTGAGGTTTATTATTTTAAAATCATCTCTATAAAAAAAATATCTTCATTCCTCCATCTGGTGTCTTTCCTGGGTTGATAGGGATACCACCTTTTAAATATCCATACATAAACTCCCAAACATTTCTCAGATTAATTACCAAAAATAGAATTAATATTGATCATTATAGTTATCCATCTATAGTATCTTTTAATATCCTTAAAATTATATGATGATATCACATGTAATATTAAAATTAATAATTCATGAAAATGTTTTTTTCTTCTTCTACATTATGGTGTCTTCTTACTTCTTAATGGTCCAATTCCAATGGATTTTTATATTCTCTTGACAACAACATTATAATTAAAGAGTAGTAAAAAAATATTTTTATAATTCCTTTTTTCAATCATGTACTAGAAATTATAGATTAAAAAATACCCTTGGAATTGCTCAAATGAAAGATGGAGAACCGGATCATGTCTCCATATTACTCTCTTCTTTTAATGAAATATCCCTATGATCCCCAAAAACCTAAAACACATAAAAAATAGTTATATCATTTGAAAATATAGGGAACGATGAACATATAATTTCCCCAATTTGAGGAAGATTGTGGGTCACTTGGGATCATTATTTTCCAATTATCCTTTAATTTAGAATCGATATTTAGATCTGAAATAGTTTTGATAAAATATTAATTTCCTTCATTTTCCTTGGGCATGATCTATAATATCCTGATATTTTACTATATATTCTCCATAAATAAATAATATATTGAATATCACTTTTGGAACACTATAATAAAAAAATATGAAAAAATGTTTCATATTTTTACATATTAAATATAATCATTAAAACATTGATGTGAAATTTTCTCGAATAAATTAAAGTAACCATATTACAAAATCAATAAATAAAGTAGAAATTAATGGATTCTAAATATTAATTATTCATTATAAATCCCATTTTTATGAATTTATATTGGTTCTTTTTTTTATATTTTTTCCTATACAAAACCCAATATGAACTCGATAAATTATTATTTGAGTAAAATATTGTATTTGATAAGTTATAGAACAATGATATTTACACAAGATTCAAACTAGCTAAATTGTCACCCCAAACTGCAACTAGATTTTATCTGATTCTTAGGCCTTACATGGATATCGTTAGGCATTATGTGAGTAGAAATTGTGATTATATTAAGTTGTAATAAAATATTTATATATAGAGAAATATCGTGGATTTTCATGCATTTTGAATTCATATTTTATTATCAATTCACATTATCCATAAAAGTGAATTTTTAAATAAAATTTGCATTTTATTTTACAAAAAATAATTAATTATTATTGAAAAATAAAAATATTTTTTTAACATGAATAATAATTTAATGCTAGATTAATTTGTAATTTATACAAAATATTATAGTTAATATACAAAAAATTGACTTCCTATAAAATCAATTTTTCGCTTATTTTGTTTTTAAATTAAAAATAAATTTTAGGATGTGATTTCTAAAAAAAATTACATCGTTTTTGGACATACTATGGAAATATTATCTTGATATTAATTTTTATGTTTTTCTGAAAAATACTATTTATGTGAATAGTATGAAATAATATTTCTATAAATAACATGAATTTTTTGACATTGTTACAATATATGTTTGAATTTGGAATTCATGATGTTGTAAGTCACTCTATTGGGTGTTTTTAATGATCATAAACACCCAATTGAGTTTTTAACCTTTTATGTTGATGGATATTAGTGTTTATATTTTGTACATGTTACTATGGAGTTTCCATATCAATATTAAGGATTAAAATGTTGATGGAGGAAATTTTTTGAGTCCTCCACCTATATGTATCAGCGGATACCTAGTGGAATACACCAGATCACTAGGGACACCCAATGAGTTTCCGATGGAATCTAGATAGATGCAAAAACATGCCAGTAGTGGAGAGCACTACATGCCTTACATTGAATCCTAAATAATATATTCAATTCCTATACCAATAGAATTATCTTAAATCCAACTTAAGCTATAAATACACTCCCAATGGTGATTTAATTTATTTGGATACTTTGAAGAACATTTTATAGCTCTGCAGTGCTACTTTCTCCCAATCTAAAACTCTCTCACACAATTGTCTCTCTTCCCCTCATATCTTCTTATTATATTCTTATTAGATGATTGAGAGTATGATAATAAGGTATTGTGTCATAAAATCTTATTCATATTTATTTTTATGGTTGATCACCACCATTTTGTGTAATTGGTTAGGCTATCACAACCTTTAATATGAGGGAGAGAGGGTGATTAATACTAGTTAGTGTGAGGAGGATAGGTGGTCGCTAATTTAAAAGTGTGAGAGATTGGATTTCAAGAAAAAAATACTAAAATTATTGATGGTTTCTCTCTAGATCAACTAAAAATAAATTTTCTTACACTCTTAAACATGTTTCATTATATAAAACTGAAAAATTTATGTAACATTGGTATTCTTTTTACAATCGTTAAAAATGAAGCCTTTAAACCAAAACCTCCAAAGGATCATGAAATGAGGATATATCTTGATACCTTTATAGATTAATTTGGAAATAAATTACTAAATTCATGTTCCTAGACATTTAATTTCATATTTAAATTTTTCTTAAATCCTTCCATTTTTGTTTAGATCTTTAATTATTTTATATTTACAATTCTATGTTTTAATTTCTAAATATTTTTTAAAAGTAAATTCACCTCTACCCTTTCTGTATAAACTATCGAAGACACATGAAACCTTTTTCTAAGAATAGGTATGAAGTTTTAAATTATATTATAATATATTAAATGTTTGTTTTGATATAAAACCCCATATTTCACATTTTAATTCATATGTTATTTTTCCTAAAAAATGTTTAAAATACATTATAAAATTTGTATTTTAATATTTAATTTTATAAAATTTAGAAATTAATATAATAAAATATATTTTAAATTTATAATAATTGGTTTAAAATTATGTAATATATTCCATTTTATTTTCAAAAATAAACTATAAATTACATTTTTAAAAACTAGTGACCTCAATTGAAAACCAAATGGTTATAAAGGGATTAATAAAGAGGGAATGTCCACCAAAATGTTTAAAACAAGTGTGTGGATGGTTGATTAAGGTTTTTCATGACCTTTTCTATTCCCCTATAGATTGTTTCTAAAAAATGTAACTATATTCCCTAATATTCAATTCCCATTATTAATATATTTTGTGTATTTATGAAAATTCCATCCCAATTCACTTATTTAAGGGTAACTCAACTCCTCACTTCCCCTCACAAAAACCCCATTTTGTTCAGACCAAAATCGACACAAACTTTAACAAAACATTTATATCCTCCTACAGTAGGTTATTTTTTACTCCAAATCCAACCCCTCAATGTCATATCACCCTTCACAAAGTGGATAATCCCAAAAGTGAGGTATAAAGTTTTAACCATCATTTGTCATTTCTATTTCATTATGGGAACTTATTCTTACTAAAATTGCATTACACTCTCTTAAAATGATAACATCAGTATAATTACTATAATTTTAAATTTTTAAAATTATGTTATAATAATTAACCACCATTATATTTTTAGTTAAGAAAAACCAAAACATAAATCATTCATATGCAGAAACTACTACCTCCATAAAGAAACATGCTCTATTTTTCTTTACCGCCTAAAATAGACAGTAAAAAGGATAAATTAAATAAATGTCTATGTTATATATATCATATAAAATTTATTGAAATTAAAAACCATATTATTTATTTCTTTGACCCTTCAAAAATTAAAATCACCATATATACGTTAAAGCAGACTACCGCCTCCATGTGACCTTGCATTTTGTTTTCCACTACCACATTAATGTATGGTTATTATTTATATTTAATAAATATAATATATATATATATATAATTAATATATATAATTAATAATTTATCATTTTATATAACATAAAAACAAATGATTTTTATATGTTAATTATTTGACGTCGATAAATAACACAAAACTAGTTTATCAACGACTTCATCTTTAAGAAATGAGACTAAAAATACCATATTACAGAATAAAAACAATATTTTTCCTTTTAAAACTTAATTATAAAACATTTATTGTTTTTTAAATGAATAAATTTTAATTAATAAGGAGTATCAACGCCACTTTTATGATTTTAGTTCAAACCAATTATTATTATTAACACCAGATGTTAAAAAGAGATTATAAAAATCTAAATAAATAAGGGAATTATAATTAATGAAGTGTATAAATACAAATTTATTTTAAAGATTCTATAAAATAGTTAATTAATATTTTAATCTTTATGTTATAGTATTTTAAATTTCTTATGTGTAAATCATTGGAAAATGTAAGATATTTGGTCAATGAAACATCTTCCATGGAGTTACATGACTTGTTTTTGAATTTTCTCTATTATGTTTACTATATTAATTGAAATAAAATATTAATTTATTTTCAATAATTTATTTTGGGTTAAAAAAAATTAATTCAAATCCACTCCTATGATTCGTTTTCTTTTCACTTTTGTTTATGAAAGAAAATGAGACTTTCTGAAAATAGACTCAGAACAAAATCATTTACATCAATGATTTCAAAACATTTTAAAAAAAATTGTGATTTTTTTTTCATTTTCATCTCTGTATTCAAAACTATATATCTAAAATGTAGTTTTATTTCCATATTCCTTGAAAATTCTTCTATTATTATGTGATTATTTTTCAGTGATCATGTTTTTTATTTCAACCAATTTATTTCATGTTGATATACAATTTGTAGATTTAAGAAACCCACTATTTTTTATAATGGGTTATTTATTCTATGATTGGTGAATGGTTTTATGTTATTGATTTTATGATAACCATTTTTATTTCCATATTTTTATTAACAGTGAATTATGTTCATTTAAATATTTTATTAAATCCCATTTATTTTTACGTGTTGTTTATGGTTTCATAATTTAATAATTTTCAATTAGCACTCATAGGTATGGATGGTGATGGGTGTAGTCCTATATCATAATCCAATGTATTAGTAGAAAGTTCAAATCCCATGAGATAAGTATACACATGGACAGTTTAGTTATTTTCATGTGTGGTTTCATTATTGTGACTCAAGAATGGTATGTATATGTGGGTATAATAATGTTTTCAAACAATCATGGGTACAATTTTGTGACTCATGAATGAAAATTTTACCTATTCTAATGTTTTTCCAATGTTTAGGGATGTTAATAATTATTAAATTATTGTATCATTATACTAGGTTTATTTCAATGCTTCTAATCAATGTTATAGTAATTATTCTTCCATGTTGATCGTTTTTGTCTTTAGGATCTTGAACCATGTACATTGAAGCTCTCTTATGTTTTACGATTATCAATAATTATGTTATGTTATTTACTTAATGCTCATTTTTTTCACTTATGTTAATTAACTCATACTTTATGAAATGTTTCTCTATCCATTATTAATCATTTAAGCTCACCCTTTTCTTATGATTTAATTTCTTGGGTTTGAAGAAGATTTTTACTCATGAGATGTTGAAAAGGTAGTATATTATGGGGCCTTTAAGGAGAAATGAACAGGATTTATATAAAACGATCTTATTGTGTAGCTAGACTCTAAATACACTGAATGTGTTAGTTCGTGGGATGTTAGTATTTATGGAATGTAATTTTTTAAATTTTTTAAAATATGTAAAATAATATAATTTTTATCTTTGGTGGGTATAGTTTGTATTAGACTAAATTTTTCCTTTTTTATAAATAATTTTAGTAAACTTTTGTATTAGGATTAAATAAACATATCAAAAACTATATATATGAGTCTATGAATGCCAAAATATCATGAAATATTTGTGTAATCTTGAGTATGTGGTTTTTTAGCAATGAATCCTGGTCTGGTTACTTGAAAGTTGATATGGTTATGGAACAGATTCAGTTAGGGGTTATCTCTTTAGAAATGATAGGTTGATAATTGACTCCATCATTACATTGTTTTGTGATGATTGGACCTATGACTACAAACCTAGCCATAATATTATTCAGCATAAGATTCGATCAATCATATTATCTTTAAAAAAATAATGAAATATTAATTTCATGTATACTATGATTGATTTGGTTAATAATAATAAGATAAACAAAAAAAAGAGAAACTATTTTAAACAAAGAATTATATTTGTAGAACTAAAGGGATTATAGTACAATGTGATAATGTAAATGAACATGACATTTTATGTTTGAATTACTATTATGATTATGATAATTCATCCACATTGTTAATTTTTCATCCCTAATTATAAAAAATAATTATTAATGGAACTATTAGAAACCGAGATAAAAATGAGGACAGGGACCATTTAGTAATTGAGTCAAAAATTAACCCATTATATTGGGATATTAAATGAACAATTTACATATTAAGCCAAACCAAAGTTAACAACAAATTATATGTAATGTAACCATTGTATCACACAGATATTTTGTGAATTATTTTTTGTAATTAATTTAATATTTTTTATATTTATAATTTCAGGCATCAATGGAAATAGTTTCTTAATATTTTAAAGAACTAATTCAAACATTCATTATATTCGACAATAAGTTAAGCTTACGCTACAAGCAACACCAAGCACGTAAGGGAATAAAATATCTAGTGAAATTACAATATATTTACTATTGTAAATGCATTCACTATATTCTATAGATATGGAAATTCACATGAGAGTGTCTCATGCAATAACTAGTTTCTTATATGACTTGTGTTACTTGCATATCGAGATTTACCGAAAAACTGTATATTATTTAAATAAAATTATTTAATATAATAATAAATAACATAGCTATTAATTTAGTGGTTATGAATTATATTGACTAACTTATTAAAATATGTGTTTTACACCTGATATAAAATGAATTCATTGGTTACAAATTAATTGGAAATAGATGTAAAAATGAATTCAATATAAAAGAAATATTTTATTAGAAAACTATTTTTATACTCACAAAGAACTTTTAATATAATAAATTTAATTAATTAAAATTAAATAATGATATTAATGAATTTATGTGTTATATAATTAATAATATATTTTCCATATTCATCCAATTAATTGGATAATCATAATATATGAACAAACCCAATATTTCGCATAAAAATCAGTTTTTTTGAAGTCACTTTTAGAGCATTAAAATGAATATCTTATTTTAAATACAATTTATGGAACATTTATAACTCTTATATGTAAAAATAAACTTCATATTTTAAATAGATACATGAAAATTATCTTTGGGTGATATTTTTTATTTTTTTGTGAAGTTTTATTTTTTTAATAAATAGTGAAAAATATTGAACTCTAATTCAAAACTCATTCTCATATAATTTATTTATACTGTTAAATTATATTTTAATTTGTTTAAAAAAGAAAATTTTATATAATATTTATAAATTAATCAAATTTTGGTCATTTTAATCAATTTCACATTGAAATTGAACATAATAACATAGAAAACTTATGAATGTTTTTACTTTAAAACCCTACATTGTCGTCCTATATATAATATTAAAATTAATATACTTTATATCACCTATGTTAATGGAATTAGGAAAAATTGATTATTTATTTGAAATCATCATAATTTATAATTTATAACAATTTTATCATTGTTTTTAACATAAACTATTACTGAAATTAATTAAAATTAATTACAATGATTATAGTGAAATTTAGCTTAATAAGGGACTAAACCTTAAACATAATGGCCAAAATGACCTATAAAATTGTCCCAAATTATTTTTATGTACATATATGGACCCTATAACAAATTTTATAAAATTTCGTCCATTATTGTACCAACATTTAATGGTAAAAACAAGGTCAAAATTCCCTTTTCTAAAATTTAGAAAAGTGACACTTCTCCTCCACTATAAAAAGACATTATATCTTCCCACTTCCTCACACCTATAAATCCACTTTTTCTAGACCAATATCCGAACAAATATATCCTCAACATCCATACCTACATCATATAATTTTCTCCTTGGGTATAAATTCATCCAACGAAGCCCTTTGGTTCAAACCAAATAGAGTTACCCAAATAAGAGGTAACATATTTCCTCAAGATCTTAAGTTTTATTTCTATTCTCCACACACTCAACTCTCCTTACTCCATTCTTAGTCAAAAAATCCTATATACAAAATATAATTAGATTTTATTATGATATTGGTTTACCTACACTTACACACACCACCATCTAATGGGTAATGAACATGATATTTATGTGTACGGTGATCTACCACCTCACAAAATGATGACTATTCATTTTTCCTTTAACACATTTCATGGTTGGGAATTATGAGGTAAATTATGTCTATATATGATATATTTTATATTTATATATAATTATTCTTCTATAATTCTTTAATAACAAAGAACTTTATATATTCCGTCTTTTTTAAATATGACAACAACGTTTGTGGACATGGGAACTACCATATCTTCGAAATGATTTGATTCTTTCACACATTACATAGAATGTGTTAAGGATGGTTTTAGTGAACATATATGATATATATATATATATATCCTAATATTTCTATTTTAATTAAATTATATACATATATAAATATATTTTATTTATGTACATTCTTTCAATACATTAATAAAATAGAAACAACTATTGTGTGTGCATACGGCCTAACATATCTATGAACGGTGTATTCAATTTAATCTTTATATATATTATAGATTATAATAAGTACCTCTATATTGAATACATATCATATTTAGATAATTTTTTAAATTTTTTATTTAATTAAATCATTATATAATAAATGTGATCTAGAATAATTTGTGAAAACATGTACAACGAACAAGACAGACATTGCCCGAAGTAAAACCATAACATTGAATTGTTAATAAGAAGGTAATATAAAGTCATAAAAATTAATATATGGTATTGGATATAAGAACATGGTTCTATAAAGGATGTATAATTAACTTGATTTTGTTATATTGGGTTTTTTCAAGAGTACGACTAGGGTCAATAAATAAGGTAATGGAATTTCATTACACTTCTAATTTATTTTAGATACATGCATTATTCACAAATTATATATTTTCTATGGTTTATATATTTCCTAGGAATATAATATATGATTCTTATAAATAAATTGATGGACATTTACATATCCATTTTATGAACTTTTTACCATGGGATTTATGGGTCAAACGTTATGAACTCGTAAAGTAATATTGTCTCAATTTGAATTCTTTGAGACTCATGTTTTGTTATTCAACAAAGTTCTGTAAAGAGGTGTATATTATCCCAATTCACATGTTATATCATCAATATCCTTATTTTTCATTATAATTTAGGTTTTATTTAATTTCATTTTCTTATATGGGGGTATGATTCAATTTTATAAAGTGCTAATAATTTTTCGAAAAAAATTCATCATTTATCGAGATTATTTGTGATTATGATTTCATTGATTACATATTATGATCATTACATCAAGAAAACGCATGAGATTTCCTAACCTATATATACTCATATTATATCCATGTAATGCTTCTATTTTTTCACTCTTTGTTACTAATGTTAATTAAGAAAATGTTTTTATGAAAATATGAAAATTTAATTTCTTTTGGTTAGAAATCAATTTTCTTTCAATTATTTTTATATATGGTTATAAAATAAATCTTAACTATTACTATAGTATTTTTAAAGAAAATTTTTATCCATGTTTTACCTTTTTAATAAAATTAAATGTAATCTTTTTCTCATTTTCCAATAAAGGTACTTTTCAAAACATTTAAGCTGTAAAAGCAATGTTCTACATGTATGGACATACCCACTGTCCTAATTTTCAATTCCATGAAGCTTAATTTATAATTATACATGGTTATTTTTAAATAAAATATTTTTCCTAATATTCTATAAATTTGATAAATAGAATGTAGTTTTCAAAAATTTTTATGTTCAAAAAGTATTTTAAGTGTTTTTTAAAGCATACCTTATATGTTTTCAAAATGTTATTTTCAAAGAAAATTATTTAAATGATTTCAAAAATTCATTAACAGTTTTCATATATATTATATATACATGTTTTGTTGTTTAAATATTAGTTTATTATATTTCAAAGGGTTTTCAATAAAATACATTTTAAAAAATCATTTTAAGATACCTTTATAAGAATTCAATGAAAAATGTTTTAAATTGTTTTAAATATTATTATATAAGTTTAAAAGTTGATATTAGAAGAAATGTATTCAAAAATTGTTTTCATGATTGTTTTAAAAAATAATGGATATTTTTTCTGAAAAAACGGATTTGAATGATATGTCAAATTTATTTTCCATCTAAGATGATATGTGTTGATGTTAATCATTCCTTTATGGGAAATTATCCAAATGTTCCATTAATATTATTTTTCTGGATGGTTTATATTTAATGTAAGGATGTTTATGAAATCTATTACTCTTTCATGGGTTATATTTTTTTTGAAATAGTTTTCTCTTTCTTGGGTTATATGCTCATGAAACCTATTTCATTTCAGAGGTTTTACTTTAACGAAATGATTATGAATCCAAACTATATTCTAAAGGTTAGGATGATGCTACATTTTTATGAAACCCATTAATTTTCATAGGTTATTGTATGATTTCTTATGATCCTGTGTCACATGTATGTATGATTTTATTATGATATGGTTGAGACCTATATCGCTCTCTAATTTAATACCTAAAGATTTATATCTCATGAGATATACAAAGATGGTATTGTGAGTGAACATTGACAACTAATATGTCCATGCGAGTTAACCATAACAACCAAGATAGTATGGAGAGATAGCTCATACTACTAATATGGCCATGGGAGTAAACCATGTCTTTCAATATGGTATGGGGAGTGAACACATACTACTAAGATGGGCATGGTGGAGAACCATTAGTAGAAATATGGTATTGAGTGTGAAATCATACTATTACGATGTCTATGGGAGTGATCCTTGACTAAAAATATGGTATGAGGAGAAAACCTACACTAGTAAGATCTCCTTAGAAGATATTCCTTGACTACTATGTAAATAATTTTACATTATTAACTTTATTCCATAATTATATATATTATTCCTATGTTATGATTTCTTGACTTATTTTCTTTAATTACTTATGATTTAATTCTTATTAACCACCAATATTTAGGACATGATTCGTGATTATGTTGTTTTATATGTAGGTTATGATCTTATAATGATAGTGAGCACATTATCATACCCTTATGTTCATTATTATGCCTACATATATTCCTTTTTCTTCTTATTGAGGATCTTTACTCACATGTTTTTAGGTTTCCTTTCCCAGGTAATGATGATATGTATTATATAAGATGTGTAGAATAATGGGTCTTGTAATGAAGAACCTAGTAAGAGATAATGTAGCTCAATTATATACTAGTGTTTATATTTTCATGGTTAAAAACTGAAATAAACTAATACAGTAATTCAGAACCTATATGTATAATGTTATAAGTGTTCTATAAAAATGATGTTGTTTTATTATATGAAACCTGATGGTTGTTATATACGGTATTAGATTGAAGGATTAGTCATTCTTTGGAAACTAAGATAAAAAACATTAGTGAAACCCCTACTAATATTTCTAAGGGAACGTCTAGGGATATATCTAAGGATACATTTATGGATGAGTAAAAGTATAGGAAAATGACTTGAAATTTTGTTAAATGATAGCGTGAGTGGTTTTAAATAAATACATCTATATTAGGATACTAAAAGTTGATGTGGCTCTAGAACAAATTTAAAAAGGGGTAAAAAGTCCAAAAAGCTACATCGATCCTGATTTGTCATAACCTGGTTCACAAAAATAGGCCATGTTACACACCTTGTTTGACAATACTAGGGGATATGATTTGGGAATTGGAAAACTCTTTACAAAAAATCATGATGGATTTAAATATATATTATCTATTAATAATCTAGGATAAACCTACGGTGTTATAGATTAAAAAGTATGTGATACAATTTAAAAATATTATATGCACTTTTTCATGATTATGTGATTTTCATCTTCTATATGTTTTTCTCCCCCTATGCATTCTAGTTTGAGTAATTGGAGAAAAATAGAAGAAACATGGTATAAATTTAATATAATTGATGTCGAACATATATGAATTTTGAAAAATAATTTCCCATGTGGAAATCTTATAAATATAATCCAAATGTTGTTCTGGGTATTTTATACTTCTGAAGATAAGAATACCACAACTAACACGTGAATGGTATGTGATGTTCTTCCCATACTGTTCACATTAATAAAAAGAAGCGTGATTATATTTAGGTTGAGGAACCTTGATACCTGATTAATATTTCATATTCTAGGAAATTGGTAGTAAGTAATAATTTTATGAAGCATGAGTAATGGTTTAAGAATAAATATGGATGAATGAATTGGTTGTGTTTTTAAATTCAATGATTGTGTTATTTGAATCCTGAATTATATAATTATTTTTAATATATGTTTTCATTAAGGATGAAAAATATATTTATAATGGTTATGAAGACATAGAAAATTTATTTAATGGAAATTTGATATTTTGATTAAGGTAAGGAGGACCTTAATGTGTTTAAGATATAAATTAATTCGTGTTTAACTTGAACCAATAGAAATTTTTTTGGGATAAATTAAGTTGGATAGTATCAATGACCTTAAAACCTATTAATTATTTTTTACAATGTAGTATATTTCATCATGGATGAAGATTACAAGTTCATGGAAATATGGAATATATAAAATAATTGTTAGAATAGGTAATAATGCATGTCTTCTAAATGGATTTATAGTTATTACGGTTATTATATTTTTTTCTAAAGAATATTTGATGAGGGTATTCATATATTTAAAATTAGATAACAATGAAATACTCTATGATATATGGGGGACCAATGTTAAGCTGATTTCATGACATTGTTTCTAAAGTGTTGGGTTTTCATCTTTTGGAAGGGATATAAGGTTAAATATTTATAAAAAAAATAAGTTAAAATTCATATGTAGTTTTTAAGATTAAATTATTATTTCACCATATAAGGATTTATTAATATTTTAAAACCTATTCAAACTACATTGTTTTGATGGTATGTGATGAGAAATGGGATGGAATATCACAGATCTCGTAATACTTTTTTACTTTTGGAATGAAAAATCCACATTCCTTTTTTAGAGAAATGGGTGATGTGGATCGTGGAACAAAAAAGGGTGAGGTTTTCCTCTAATCATGGAAGTATATCTTTTTCATGAAAAGTATTCTACTTTAATAAAATGATTTAAAAAAATGTTTTCCTAATATCATAATTTATTTTAAACAAATTTACTTTTAAATTATCACATATTTATAAATTTTAGTCCCACAACATTCCATTTATCATTCACTTGTTTGTGATTTATGACCTCAATATCTCTTTATAAATATTAACATTTTCATTCATGAACAGTTTCCTATCCCATCATAGATTCCCCTATATGGAAACATAGTAACGTGAAACATTGGGAAACCACACTTTTTTTAGAATTCATTTTTTAAATGATGTATTTTTCATTTTAATGATGTCGGTTTCTATAAAATGTACTTTCACGAATTAGACCTTTGATACATAGAATAATTCTAAAGGTGAAACTCATTTTAAGGGGGGTATAATGTAACACCATGAGATTTGGTGAATTATTACTATTTTAATAAATTTAATATTTTTTATATTTATAAATTCACACAACACTGGATATAGTGTTTTTAATATATTAAAGAACTAAGTTAGAATTTCATTATAAGCTACCCTAAGGTAAGCTTCTGAAATGTGAAACACCAAGCACGTAAGGGTATATAATATCCAAAGACACTATAATATATTTGCTATATAATTTAGTTTCAATATATTATATATATATTTCAAATCACTCAATTATTTTTTATCATGTGTCTCACACAATAATGAGTTTCTTTGACGAATTCTGTTACACACATTTCTGAGTTTTACCAAACAATAATATATTATTAAAATATTACTATTTAGTATAATAAGATATGACCCAGTTATTTAATTTGTGGTTATTAATATTATTAACTAAAATATAAAAAAATTTGGTTTACATAAGATTTAAAATGAACTCACTGGATACAAATTAATGAGAAATTGATATAAGAACCATTTGAATATAAAGGAAATAATTTATAAGAAACTATTTTATACTCATAAAGTTTTTTTACCCTAATAAATTAATTTAATTTAAATTGTAGAATTATATTAATCTAATATGTATTTTATATATTCAATAAATAAATTTTAATATTCATCTAATAGATTTGATAAGAATAAGATAAGAACAAGCCTATTAGTTCACCTAAAAATCAATATTTTTATACTTTCACTTTTACTACTTCTTAATTGATAACCTATTTTAAATCCAATTTTTGGAACTTTTATAAATCTTATAAATCAATTTGAGATTAATATTTTAAATAAGTATATAAATATTAGCTTAGGGTGAGTTGTTGTAAATTTTTAGTGAGGTTTCATTTTTTAATGGGTAGTGAAAATTAATAAATTATAATCCAAAACTAATTTTTCAATTAATTTATTTTTAGCAATTAATTATTTTATTTTGGTTTTAATGAAAAAATATATCAGTTAAATATTAAAAATTCCAATTTAGTTTATTGGAATCAATTTTACATTGAAATTTAATATAAAAATAGAGCACTCATTTGAACGTTTTTACTTAAAAACCTGCATTATCATCTTGCTTGTGGGATTAAATCCAAATAATTTTCTGCACCTTAAATTTTTAGAATTTGAAAAAAAATGTATTCCAATTTTTTAATAAACATTATTTATAATTTTAAATAAGTTTAACATAATTTTTAACTAAAAATATTAATTAATATGATGAAATTTAATTACAACGATTTAAGTGAAATTATGCTTAGCAGTGGACAAAATATTAAACATAAGGGTCAAAATGACCTAGCCAATTATCCAAAAGCATTTTAATGTCCATATTTCTATTTTTTCATTCCTTGGATAAATTTTAGTCTATTATTTGAAATTTATTCAATGGTATAAACATGGATGGAATTCCCTTTCCCAAAACTCACAATTGTGTCACTCCTCCTCCACAATAAAAGGCATCCTCTCCTCCCACTTCCTCCCACGGATCAAGACACTTTGGATCAAACAATATCTTACTAAATATCTTTTAAAAATCCATCACCTAATTGAATAATCACCTCCTTGGTCATAAATCCATCCATGCAATCCATTTGGTGAAAACAAAATGGAGTTACCCAAAGAAATGGTAACATCATTCCTCATGCACTTTAGTTTTATTTCCATTCTCAATCTCTTCAACACTCATTATTCCATTATTATATGACATAACCAATACCCTAAATATAATAAGGTGATTGATACTATGTTTTTTACCTAAAATTACACACACATCCATCTAATGGGAAACAAATATATTATTTATGTGTTTGGAGAACAAATAACTCACGAAGTGAAGATTGGTCATTTTTCCACTACCAAATTTCATGGTTGGGATTTATGATGGAAACACTATTTATATATTATATATATTATATTTATTTCCTATATATTCCTTTTTAATTATTCGATTACACATACTGTAAAATCCCTGTTTTGGGAGCCACCCAAAGGTGCACCGAACCTGGTTTGCCAAATGTCCTCAAGTGGATTTCTCCAAATGCCACCGACTATCGACTAGAAACAAGGGAAATGGTGTGATAATGAGGAAACTATTCCCTCATTATTATAGTATACATATAATAAAAAAATATCAAACAATAGCATAAGAAATTATACCATACAAAAAAAGTAGGCAACAGAAAACAAATAGTAATATAACAATTAGAGGATATATAAATGATACATGTCACATGTGTCTAGAAAGTAGAAAAAAGTCACAATGATTGAAATACAATACTAAAACAAAATTAAAAAAGATCAGTAAACTCCAACAACATCGCAAGCCTCAGATTGGTTCAATGCTCTCCAACTCTAATAGCAATCAAGTACCTGATGAAGAAGAGTGCTTTCTATTATCTATAACTACAACTATATAATCTCTTTGGGTAAAAAAGAATTATTGAAATAGGATGTGAGATGAATCCTAGTAGGAAACCACCTAAATATTTGTGCCTAACTATTACTGAATATATATACAAGGAAATATAAATAAACTAATCAATAAAATAGGAAGTACTCAAAGTAAAAAATCCAATGGATTCCAATTACATTCATTTACACTTATTGTTCATCCTTTAAAGTATGTGATTTTTGGTATCTAGCCTAAGCTTTGTATCCCCTGAGTAATGGTAACAATCTATGTCTCAAAATACCATCCAACAATCAAGTAAGACTATGTCCAAGATTTTTCTTTGGACTGGAAAACTCGTCACAATCATTCAGTTGTTCATAAAACACCCTCTGGGAAAGATGTCATGCTCCAAACACTTTGGTTGAACACAACACTAATTCATTAAATAAAAACCATTTGGGTAGCTCTCACGGTCAATACCCCTAGGTCAACATGGCATCAATATCTTATAAATGACCTCCTGGGTAACTCTCATGGTCAATACCCCAAGGTCAGCAGAGAATAAAAAATCATAAATGAACTACTGGTTCGCTCTCATGGTCAATACCCATGGGTCAATATCTACAACAAGGCACTCACAGTGTTGTGTAAATAAGCATGGAAACCCCCAAGGTTTTTCTGGTCCAAGGCTCTCATGGTTCACTAAAAAAACATCACGCATATCATAAGATGGAATCACATGTAATATATAACTACTACATGGATAACATAGATAAGCATAACACATGAAATTCATATAATCGATCAAACTCCATCCTAAAAAAATTCATGGCATGGAAATAAGGTATGCCTCATTGGCATCCTAGGCCAAATGGACATAAATTATCACACTATTGAAAGACATGCATGGGGTGTCCCATAAAAAAGTCATCTGACCTTATGCATATGCAACAACCCCTTTTTAAAAAATTAAACCATAGAAGGTAAACAAATAGGGTAAAATTCTCAATAAATTAATACCCCAAATGCAGTTATAAGACACCTTTAGCATATATAATCCAAAGACAAACAAAGTAAGTCACCAACCACTTAATTTGATATTGTATTATCGATATACTTGAATATTGGCCGTTGAATCAGCCCAGAATGGTGTGGATCTAAAAAAAGGTAAAATATGTTCAATATTGAATAACACATGAGATTTTATGAATTAGAGAGAATGACCATAGGGGATTTTATAACTCTCTAGTGGGATTCCAATGCACATAAAGGTGTCTCGATTGGAGCTTGGACAAAGAATCGGGAGGGTTTATAAGTTCGTTAGTTGTTCTGTGAGGCTCCTTTTCAAACTAAGGTTAGAAGAAAGTGTTTTTGAAGATGGAACGTGACCCTTATCTGATTTATCAAATAAAAAAAGAAAACTACACGGTGTGATCTTTAAAGGTAAATGGCGTGTAGTATCCTTAAGTTGTCTACGAGGTCACCACACGGCAATGTATGTTGTCATTACACACCCAATACGCAGTTGTAAGCAATACCTGGGTACACTATTGTGCACTCATATGTACATGGTATGTATATAGAAAAATCCCATTTCTTTATTTTTCATAAAAAATAACCATAAATAAATATCCATACATGAAATTAAAATCTATTTTCTAAAAAACATCCCCCCTTAAAGTAATTTTCCCCTGAATTTACATTCTAAGGGTGCTAAAGAAGAATCTACGAACTACTATGGGCACTGTGATCACACATTGGTCTCCCTCTCCCATGCTTCATAATGAAATCTCTCATGTCATCATAGCACCCATACCAGAGGAATAGAATAGCCACAAAGAACCTTCATGTTGTGATACAAATTCCAAATAGGGGTCTCCTCTAAAGATGCATCCACCTAAAATTCAACCTCCTTAGGTTGAAATACATGAGTTAGGTCTAAAAAGTAACATTTTATATGAGAAACATGAATGGCATTGTGGATATACCAGTACCTCTAAGGTATCTACAACTAATAGGTAACTGGATCGACTCTCTACAAAACCGAAAATAGCCTGACTTATCTCAGTGAATTCTTTCCCTGTCTCTTAATCCTTTGGTGTCTTAACCTCGGTGTGACATGTAAGAAAACCTGACCTTCAAGCTTGAAATCTAGAGGTTATCTCCATCGATCAACATAAGATTTATAAAACGATTTTGTAGTATACATACTCTTCAAAATCAACTCCACCTGTTTTGTGGTCTCCTAGAAAAGATATGGTCCCAGTATAGTTGTCTCTCCTTCCTCCAGAAAAAATAGGGTTGATCGGTATGGATACCATACAAAGCATCATAAGGTTCCATCTGGATTGTATCATGAATACTATTGTTGTAGGAAAACCCCACATGGGGTATGTTTCTATCCTAGGATCCCCTGAAATCCAGGATGCAATCTTGTAGCATGTGCACTAAAACATGAATTATGCACTCAGACTGGCCATCTGACTAGGGTTGGTATGCTGAACTCAGAAGAACCTGTGTACCCAAAGCCCTCTGTAGACCCTTCAAGACACAAGAATTAAATTGGGTGTCCCTTTGTGAAATGTTAGAGTGTGAAACCCCATAAAAATGTACAATATCTCAGATGTAAAAATTTCCAAGATCGTCAACACTGAAGGTTTCCTTGATTAGTAGAAAATGTGCGACCTCCATTATCCTATCAAAACAACCGAAACTGCATCATTTCCACAAGGATACCTCAGTAAACCCAGAATAAAATCCATCGTTACATAATTTTAATTTCACTCAAGAATGGGTAACAACTATAAAAACCATGTCGGTCACTAATGTTATGCCTTCAACAACTGACAGGTGGAACATATCATAACCAAACCAGCAAAATCCCTATTCATACCTATCAACCAATACTGATGATGTAGATCTTGATACATCATGTTGACACTAAGATGAACTACCCATGGTGAGGCATCAAAATCTTGTGGAACCTCCATACATATGTCTGCAGACACCCATAAGAATCCATGACAATGAAAAACATCATCCTCACATATGGTCCACCGAAGAGTAGGGTCCTCTCCTAACACACTCTCCCGTTGGACTACACCTTTAAATATGATAGTGTTATCATTCATACTCGGTCTAGTAAAGTATAGGTAATAACTATAAAATGAAGAAAAGTATTACCTGTCTATTGTTCACCTCTAAATGCATCTCAAAAAATAGAGCCATAAGCTTCCACTCACTGGTGGCCTCATGAACTGTCTATATTTGAGTACTTCCCAACGCATCAGCCCCTACATTGCCTTTCCCAGGCATGTAAGCAATCTGAAATTCAAAAGACTCAAGGTAATCAAACCACCTTCATTATCTCAAATTCAGATCATGTTGAGTAAATATATAGTTGAGGATTTTGTGGTCAGTGTATACCACACAATGCTCTCCCAATAAATAATTTCCACAACAATGTAAATCATGCACAACTGTAGCCATCTTGAGATCGTGTGTCAGGTAATTCCTATCATGTGGACTCAACTGTTGAGGCCCGTATGCAATTACTCCTTCCCCTTCATAAGCACTGCTCCTAGACCAATACCCGATGCATCACAGTAAACAATATAACTCTTTCCTAGATCTGGAAAAATCATTATCAGTCCTGAATTCAAACTCTCATTCAGCTCTTGAAAGGATGAATCGTAGTAATCTATCCACAAATAGTTCTCAACATTCTTGGTTAGGCCCATCAATGGCATTTATAGGCATGATAAGTTCTAAATAAAATGTAATTAGTAACCAGAAATCCCTAGAAAACATTGTACCTTAAATAAATTCTTCGTATGTTCCTAGGAAACTATTGTTCTCACATTCTCAGGGTTTATTAATACTCTTATATTTGAGATAACATGACCCAAGAAGTGAAACTGGTCCATCCAAAAGTGTCATTTTGAGATCTTATAAAATAACTAATTCTCTCTAAATGTACTCAATATATTATCAAGATGGATGTCGTGGTCATGTTGAGTGTTAGTGTACACTGATATATCATCCACAAAGACTACCACAAAAGAATCCTTGTTTGGATGGAATACACAGTTTATTAGTGCAATGAAAATCGATGGTGTGTTAGTGAGACTGAACGGAATAACCAAACACTCGTATAGATCATAACTACTCCGAAAGGATGTAAGAGGTATATATGATCGTCAAACGCACAAATAATGATAACTAGATCTTAAGTAAATATTTGAGAACGGTCAGGATCCTTGAAACTGATCAAAGAGATCAACAATCCTCAAAAAGGGATATCGGTTCTTGACCATCAACAAGTGAAACTTCCAATAATCCACACAAAGTATAAGGGTATCATCGACCTTATTTGAAAAAAGGAAATATGAACCCCTTGGAGAAGTTTTGGGATATCTTATTCTTGAGTTCGGGTAAGTCTGGTGTAGCCGTCATATAAAGTGGAATGGATACCAGTGCCGCTCCAGGAACAAGATCAACAGAGAAATCTACCTCTCACTCTAGAGTTAGATCTGAAATGTGGTCTAAAGAGGCATCTCAAAAATGATCCACCACTACAGGAAAGTCCATTTTTGAAGTCCCCTGGTCATATAGTTTAAAACTAGCAATCTAGGCTATACTTTCCCCCAACCCATGATGCTTGGGTCCATCTCTACTTTCCTAGATATCCCATTCAACCTTGTGTAGAAAATACCCACCCTCTAATGATGCGAAACTCACTCTACAGTGATAGAAGTCAACAAAGGATTTAATGGATACTAACCATTACATTATGAGAATAACATAAAATCATGGAATCTCTAATACATAGTGGTCCCATATGAAGTGACACCAACAAACCACAAGAGGGAACTCCTTCCACTTACATACATTAGTCATCTTGATCTCCAACAGAGAGTCTAGCATCATATTATCATCATATTTAAACATACATATTCAAAGTATCTCCACAATAGCAACAAATATGAAACTATGGGAATGCCCAATATCAAAATAATCAGAATCTAAATATGAGGAAACTAGAATCGTACCTCTAACCGTAGAGGGTCCGGGATCCTGATTCTGTTGGGTCAGCTCAATTGCAAACGTATGACATGTACTGTATCCCTCCAACCGTTCTTGGATACCATAAGAGGGTCTACAACTTTTTCACTTAAAACATGTCATCTAGATACCCTTGTAATGACCACCTCTTTAGCTTGAATGGCCTATTTAACTCCAGTTACCAATATTAGGAGAAATGGGTGGTCCTATTCCTGAACGTGGAGTCATAATAGATCCCCTCTTGCCACTTTTAGTGTGAAAACCTAGAAACAATTCTCAAAATGACCCATCATTCCCCATGGTAGGCACTACAATGGGTATCTTGGGCACTGAAGTCTCTTGTTCCCACTCTTTACGCACTAGTAACTTCTCACTAGGATACCTGAAGATACATCCCTACTACTAGAATCACCATGAAAAGTCTCTCTATAGTACTTCCTACAATCAAACAATGGAGTACCAGCAATGGATGTTGAACCACCTTCGCATGCAGATCCAAACTCGCTCAGATTACGCTTAGTAATCAGTGCCTTGTTTTCTATTAAAATCACCAATGTCAGCCTAAAACCATTCACCTGTGAGAAAATGTTGTATTTGAGACCATAATCAAACCACATACCTTGTGGTAACTCATCACCACCCCAAACAGGTGCAAAGTGCTGAATATCTATGAAACAGGATGGGTAATCCATCAATGAAAGAGCTCCCGACTCTAAATGCAAGAACTTTTGGGCTTGATCTTCCCTCAACATCTCAGGGTTGAAGTAATGATAGAAGGTTTTTTGAAACTCTTCCCAATCCATATCTTGATGATGCCCTCTCTATGAGACAACATCCCACCATCTCTTGGTGGAATCACGTAACATGTATATTGTGAGATTAACCCTCCTATCAGGAGGCATCTCAAAATTCGTGAAGATAGTAAGCGTGGTCTCCAACCATTTCTCTACAGCCTATGGTCATCCATCCACTAAAAAAGTGACATGATTCTACTACTGCAAGACCCTCATCAACTATGTTATAGTCAAGTCAAGATGTGGTTCTCCTTAAATAGTCTGCATCAGCCTCAAAAATGCTTCACAGAACTACATATCCGCACCTGTTTCTAGGATAATAGTTGGTGACAAGACTGGTACTCTAGTAATATCTGATCTATCATTTACGGTGTCTGATCATCACCATGACCTGGAATACAACAAAAGGATGACTTCTTAGAATGACTCAACATGGTCAAGCGCACACCATAGTTCAAGATTATCAAGGATAGAAACTTGGAAGTGCATGAACGGAAAAGGATAAGGAAAGAATTCATGTTTTAAAAAATATGGTTACACGGCGTGTAGAATCACTACACAACATATTCCACTTAAGAAATAACATGGGCATGTATCTATACCAAACCTGGTCATGTAACACCCCTACACATGGCATGTTCCTCCTGAGACATGGAATATTCTTGAAAATTCCCTCCTACCCAAGTTCTTATACACATTCAGAACTACATGGTTCTCTCGTGGTGTAAGACTACATGGCATGCACACTCTAAACATAGTGTGCACTAGTTTAGTTCGACACACCTATGTCATTAGTCACACTACCAGATAGACGGTTTATTACAACATGGGGTGTATAAATGAGAGATTTTGTGTACAACGTAATTTTCATCCACCCATGTCTTTAGTCATACGTCTGAATACATGGTATTTACAGCACGATGTGTACTCCCAATACACTACATGTTCTACCAAATGTTTATCAACCCCATATTTCTGTTCACATAGTTAGTCACACAATCAACAATTACACTATGTGTACTCCCCGTACATAGCATATACATAGAAAAGTCATTCTTCTCGAATAGAAGAACACATGGTGTGTGTTCATAACATTACACACTATGTTGTTTGGGTTTCCAGATAGGAAACCTCTAAAACATATCCTAAACCCTTAAAAATTAAACAATTTGGTCAAGGGATTCCATGTTATGATCCATGAGAGTCCATAATTCCCATAAATCAATGTTTTGCATCAAATTTCATATCATTCCTTAATAGAATTAAAAAAAGTTCAAACATAATCCACTAAATTCTGATCCGAGAGGGCCCATAACACCCTAGGGATCGATGTTTGTCACCCATACAAATGAAAATTTATATATACCAATACCGAATAATAATATCATGTATTAATATCACAACTAATATCACAACAGCATGAATCTCTAGCACAACATCTTTCACTGTGAAGTGAAATCAGTAATGCGCCACAAATGCAATAATAAGAATGCCTAACATGTGATCCCTAGAATGTGTCTATATGATGCATGAGATGGCATAAAATCATCTTACTGGGTTTCAACATAAATGTAACCACAATGATTTCAATAATAACAACATAAAAAAAGTGTGTCACCCAACTATGAAATCAAATCAATTGTAACAATTGAAAAACCAAAAAAATTGCAATATTCAAGGTAAATTTGCTTTTCCCTAACACATGTTAGCTACTTCCAAACACAAATTATTTCCAATAGGCCATTCCTTCATATCCCATTGTATTGTTTCCATGTATTAGTAAAAAGAAGAAAATAACCCACTTTGATACCACATTGTAACGACCTAGTTACGGGTGTCTTCCAAAGGTTCCCTGACCCCGTTTAGTCACGTAACCCTAAGAGGATGTCCCCAAATTCTAGAGGCTGCTAACTAGAAATGAGGGTCATAGTGTGATAATGGGGAAACTATTCTCTCATTGGAATAGTATACATAGTGAAAATCAAACAATAAACAATAGCAGAATAAATTATATCATACAAAAAAAGTAAACAGTAGAAGACTGATAATCACATAACAACTATAGCATATATAAATGATGCATGTCACATGTGTCTAAGAAATTATCAAAAAAAATCACAATTCTAGAAATACAATATTAAAACTAAATTAAATAAGTTCAATAAACTCCAACAGCATCGCAAGCCTCAGCCAGGTCCCATTCTCCCCACCTCCCATAGCAATCAAGTACATGATAATGAATGGTGCTTTCCCTTATCTATACTTACAACCACATAATCTATATGAGTCCAAATGCATGACCCAAATAGGGTGTGACATGAATCCCAGTATAAAACCAATAAATGATATGTTCCTAACTATCATTGAATATTTATAGTAAGCAATATGCAGAAAAAAAAAGCAACAAAATTGGAAGTACTCAAAGTAAACAATCCTACAGTTTCTAATTACATTCATTTAAGCTTATTGTATATCCTTTAAAACATGATAACCATGAGATCTAGCCTAATATCTATATCACTTGAGTAATTGTGACAATAGATGTCTCATAATTCTATATAACAATTAAGTAAGACCGAGTCCAAGCTTGTGCTTTGGCTTTTCCGACTCGTCAAAATCATTCAATTATTCATAAACAGCCCGCTGGTAAAGCTCTCATAGTCTAAACCATTTAGTTTAGCACAAAACAAATTCATTAAACAAAAACCACTTGTGCATCTATCATAGTCAATACACATGGGTAAACATGGAATCAATATCATGTAAATGACCTCCTAGGTAGCTCTCACGGTCAATACCCTTGGGTCAGCAAAGTATAAACAAATCATAAATGACCTCCAGGGTATCTCTCACATTCAATAATCCTGGGTCAATATATACGTAAAGGATCTCATGCTCCTCTATAAACAAACAAGTAAACCCCCATAGTTTTCTTGGTCCAAGGCTCTCACGATCCGTTAGAAAAACAACACACATGTCATAACAAGGCATCACATGTAATCTATAACCACTACATGGATAACATTCACAACATTAAGACACAAAATTCATATAATTAATCAAAATCTATCCTAAACAATGGAAGGCATAGAAAAAAGGTATGACTCATAAGAAACCTAGTTCAAATGGTTGAAAATAGCCAAACTAGGGAAATACACCCATGGGGTGTTCTGTAAACAGGGCATCTAACCTTATGTATATGCACCAAACCCTTTTCAATAAATTAAACCATATCAGTTAAATAATATGGTTAAATTATCAATCATGGAATACCCCAAACATGGGTATGAATACCTTTTAGTATATACAATCCAAACACAAACAAAGAAAGTCACAAACCACCTACCTTAATATCATATGATCTATATACTTGAACATCGGCCCTTGAATCAGCTAGAAATAGTGTAGATCAACAAAATGGTTAATAACATTCATCCTTGAATAACACAAGAGAAAGGAAGAATAAAGAAGAATGGCCCTAGGGGAATAGATAAATCACTAGTGGTATTCCAACACACCAGACTGTGTCTCGATCGATGATGAGATGGAGAATCAGGAGGGGATTGAAGTTTTTCAGTCATTCCACGATGATCCTATTCGAACCAAGGTTAGAAGATAGTGTTCAGTAGATGATACATGACCATGCTCTGATTTATCAAATAAAAATAAAACTAGATGACATGTTCAATAAAGTTTCACATTGTGTAGTAGCCTTAACTTTTCCTCACCTTAAGCGGTCTTCCATGTCACCTCATGGAAATGTACTTATCCCTTACAATACTAGTACGTTGTTGTACGCGGTACACGAGTACACGATGTGTACTCATAAGTACACGGGTACACGACGTGTACTAATAAGTACACGGCGTGCACTCAAAAAAACCCATTTCTTTCTTTTTCTTAATAAACAACCCAAAATAAATATCTGTACCCTAAATAAAAATCTGTGTTCTTACAATTACCCTTATAGTTTTTAACTTATGTGGATAGGATAACATAATTTGTGTATGTGTGGACTAACACCTCCTCAAAGTTATGTGATTTGTTCATACATTACATGGAAATTTTTTAAGGATGGTTTTAGGGAAAATATATGATACATATAACAGAATAAATTTATTATTATGCTATTATATACAAATATGTCATTCACTTACTTTCTTTCAATACATCAATAAAACGAAAACAATATTCATGGATACGTATGGCTGACTGTATCCATAAATGGATTATTCTGTTTTACCTTTCAATAATTTATTCATTATCTTAAATACATATATACTGAATATATTTAATATTTATATAAATTTTTACATTCTGGAATTAATTAAACCAAGATCTAAGTAAGCCGATAAAGAATACTAAGTCAAAACATGTACAAAGAATAAAACAGATATTACCCAAATTGAAACCTTATCATAGAATTTTTAATAATAGGGTAATATAAATTCATAATAAAATCATATATGCTATTATAAATAATAATTCGGTTCTACAAAATATTTATAACAAACATATATTTATTATCTATAATTTTTTATGTGTACAATTTCTTTCAAGATATAAAGTAAGGGAATTTCATCTCACTTTTTATTTCCGTGAGATATATGGTTTATTCACAACTGATTTATTTATTATGGTATATATAATTCCCAAAAAAGTATATTAGGATTATTTTAATTAATGTTATATTAATTTACATATCCTTTTGATGAAATTTATTACATGGATTTTATACCTCAATAGTTACCAAATCAGTAAATTACTTTTGTCTCAATTTTCCTTCTTTGAGACACATGTTTTAATATAAAACTATGTTCTTTAATAGGGTGTATATACTTCCAATAGAACTTTTATTTAATTAATATCATTATTTTTCATGATATTTTAGGATCCATTAAATATCATTTTCTTACATGGGGAGTATGATTCAATGTTACAATGTGGTAAGAGTTTACTAGAACAATCTCATTGTTTATCAAGATTATTTATGATTATGCGTTCATTGATGAAATATTATTATCCATATCTCAAGAACCATCACAATTTTTATTATCCTATATATATTAATGTTAAATCAATGTAGTCATTCTATTTTTCAACTCTTTTGAACAAAAGAAAATTAAGAAAACTTTTTTATAAAAATGTGGATGTATCATTCCTTTTGCTTAGAAATATGTGTTCTTCCAAAACCCTATTTTATAAAACGTTTGCAAAAATATTTTACTATTATCTTATGATGATTGAAGGAAATTTTTTACCATAATTTACCTTTTTTTTAAAAACTTTGAAATGAATATTCTTTTCATTTTCCAGTCAAGGCACTTTTCTAAAATTTTAAGTTGAAAAATGAATATTCGGCATGCACAAACTTACCCGTTATCAGGAAAATCATTTCCTAGAAGCCTTATTTATATGTTTTCAATTATATTTTTGAAGAAACAATTTTTCCTAATATTATGTTCATTTTTTTAATTTAACGTTTCTTTTAGTGAAAAAGGTTTTCAAAACGTTTTTATGTTCAAATAGTTATTTAAGTGATTTTCAATGATTCCCATATAAGTTTTCAAAAGGCTATTTCCATAGAAAATGATTTAAATGATTTCAATATTTCTTTATAAGTTTTCAAATCCAAATTCTATAAAAGATTATAAAACGTTTAAATGTTCCTTTATAAGTTTTAAATGTGTTTTTAAAGAAAATTGTTTTAAAAAAAGTTTTCAAGATTTGTTTATTTTCTTCTAAGGAAAATTGTTTTCAATGTTTTGTAGACTCATTTATAGGTTTTTAGGTTTATTTGAAAAGAAATTGGTTTTCAAAAGTTTCTATGATTTAAAAATAATTTCTCAAATAAGAAATGATATTTTCCTTATGAAATGGTTTGAAAGGATTTTTCAAAATTATTTTCCATCTAATATGACATATTTTGACTATACTCATTCCTTTCTAGTAAATTATCTAAAGGTTGCATTCATATTATTTAACAAAAATTTTTACGTTTTATGGAATTTGGTTTGTGAAATATGTTTCTCTTTCCCAGGGTATATGTGTATGAAATATATTTCACTTTTCTAGGTTATATAATTAAGAAACCTTCTTATTTCATGGGTTATTGTTTTATTAAATGATTAAGAAAACTTTTTATTTTCCACATGTTAGGATTAGATTACATTTTTAGGATACCCATTTCATTTCATGGGTTACAATATGATTTTTTTAATCCTTTTTCACCTATATGTATTATTTCTTTATTATATTGGTGGAACTTATATCTCCCTCCAATGCATTGGGGAAAATTAATATCTCATTAGATAGATTAAGATGGTATTTATAGTGAACCTTGACTAGTATGTTGGCCATATGAGAGGACCATGACTACAAAGATGCTATGGGGAGTGAATTCATACTTCTAAGATGGCCATGGGAGTGAATCTTGACTACCATTATGGTATTGGGAGTTAACTCATAGTACTATGATGGTTATTGGTGTGAAACATTATTATAAAGATGGTATGGGGAGTGAACCCATAAAACTAAGATGGCCATGGCAGTGATACCTTGACAGCTGTGGAATTCATTTTGTATACTTATGTGGCTTCCAAAATTCTATATATTATTCTTATATTCTTATATCTTGGTTTATGTTCTTCAATTCCATGTAATTCATTTCTTATAAACTATTAATATTTATTACATGATTCAAGATTATTATCTTTGATATGGTGGGTATGATCTTATAATGATCACGATAATGTTCTCATATCAGTATACTCATGATTATTCCTACATATCATCCTTCATTACCCTTACTGTTCATCTGATCTCCCCATATTATATGTTTCCTTCCCCATTTTATTAATATTTATAGTATATATGATGTGTCTCAGAAGGTAGATAGTCATGAAGAACCAAATGAGAGATAGTATAGCTCACTGGTGTACAAGTTATTATGTTCCCATTTTTACAATGCCACCAAACTAATATATTCTTTTGGAATCATTTTGTGTAATGTTTTAAGTATTCCCAAAAAAATGATGTAATATTAATGTATGAAAAGTGAGGGTCGCTATATCCATAGTTGAAATCACATGTACACCATATAAGAGAACGATAGAGACTCATGAATATTTAGGTAATGGAAATTATGAAAGAAAAATGGGTAACATCCTATATATAAATATGTGGGAAGAATAATAAAGGGAATTTCCTCAAGGGGGCCAGAATATTTTTTACTTTTTAAATAGGGGTTCATCAAGCATCAAACATCCATTGTAAACTGAAAAGTCTAGTAATCATGATTGTACTAGAAAATTTGCATCCAAACTCACCTTTAACAGTTTAATGCCTTATGTATAGAAACCATGGAAATTTTCTCATAAAATTTCATAATACAAAGAAATATAATGATGATAGGAATTAAAATCCACCAGGACCAATGGAAGAAGGTGGATATTGTTCAATGGATAACAATAATTTGGATTTCCATAACTAAATTCTTCACTTGAGAATTGTGAATATGGGATATTTATTCGAGACACTATAAGTATCCTATAATTTTTTCTATTTATACCACGTCAAGGATTTTTTTATCAAGTAAAACATATGGTTGTATTATGGTTTCATTTCCAAATTTATCTGTATGGGAATATAAATTTTTTTATGGGTCTTTTAGATGGATTTGAGATGATTTTGGTAATAGATTAACTATTTCAACATAGACTCCATATTAAATGCTCCTTGAATGATTACCAAAAACATATTCATTATTCAAAAAATTGATGTTAGTAGAGAAAAAACCCAATAAACACTACTAAAATATCATAACATCACTATAATAGTACGAGACAACAAAGGATCACCTTCTTTATAATTACTAAATGAATTGTAATAGTAAATCGGCACCAATGTTTTAGTGATGTTGAGATCATATTGTTAATGGTGGATGAAGAATAAAACCCCCTCCATGGCCACTAGTTCATTATGACATGGTGGATACGTGAAAAATAAGGATACTAAGTGACCTGAGGGCTGAATGAAATTCAAGGATCGTGTCAATTCTTCAGAGCCTGCATGTCCATGAAGTTTGTATAGGAAATAGTTTAAGTCTAGGAAGGCCATGTTATGTCACATCAATGACCACCTGGATCAGATGTGGTGAGGCATGAATCCCCTTCCAATCTTTATCTATATGGGAATCATGGATTTGGAAGAATAGGTATAGGAGAAACAAGTGGGTGAGGAGATGGGTAGTTATCTATAGAATTTGGCGAAAAAGTTGAAGGATAAGTTATAGAGGGCTTTAGGTAGTGTGGTGGAGGCAGATACTCTAGAATACATTTTAAGGGATATTAATGTGGATATTAATGATTTTTATGTGGGGGAGAATCATTCTCTATCAATATAATCATTTGTCCCTGACATTCTACCAACCACTACATGTAAAAGATGCATTCATGATGAGTGATTAGTATGTGTGGTGTATCTATTATAAAAGTATGAAATCATATTTCATACCATAATCCAATTTATGACTATTTTTCATTATATTTATGATAATGAACTTGAGGAAAAATAAAATGAGTTTTAACACCAAACTATGAGAGTTATTTAACTAAAATGATGAAAAATAATTATAATATTCGAACAATTATTATTGTAAATGAATATATATGATTGATACATCATTAAATAATTTAATCTTATTCCATCTTATAGATACCCCTAGATAATTTCGTTAATAAGTAATAATTAAAATTATGAAGTTATAATTTATTCGAGGGAAAGAATGCATTGACCCAAGATTTCACTGTATATTCTTCTAAAATATTTAATTTATTAATTTGAATTTTTTAAAGACTAGACTAAACTGAAACAAATAACTTTCATATATTTTTTAATATTAAATATGGATACTAAAACATTTTTTTTAAATAATTGGGAATATATTTAAGTAACCATATTAAAAAACAATAAAAATATAGGACGAAATGACATCTCAATTTGGAAGTCTTCATTATGAAGAACATTCATCTAAGTTATGAATGGATATTTATTCACTAGTTTTTTCCTTATCTCACGTCTAATTTGACTTCTAGTAGTTATTATTTGAGAAAAGCCATATATGAGAGATGTTCAAGATCATGTATATTTCAACCAAATCCATGTTAGCTGAATCCCCACCTGAAACTACAACTAGAGATTATCTGATTCTTAGGTATTATGATGAGATCTTAAAGTGTTATGTAAGTATAAATTATGAATATATCAATATGAAATAAAATATTTATATTTTTATATATTTTTTTATGATTTATTATAATTTTCAAAAGGTTATTGTTTCTTAATTCAATTTACTCACAAAAATTTTATTTAACAAAAATTAGCATTTCATGTTCGAAAAATAATTTTATTATTATTTAATAATAATATTACATATTTATTGTATTATTAATTAGTAAAAACTATAATAATTAGTCATTTACACGGAAAATAATAATTAAATTACAAAAAATCATTTTCTAATATATAACAATTTTCACCATAAATTATGATTTAAATTATAAATTAAGATATTAAAATTTTAGGTTTTGAATTTATAAAAATTAAATTCATTTTTGGATTTATCATTTAAATATTAAATCAATATAAATTTTTTATATTTTCATAAAAATATTAATTTTCAGGTGAATTGTTAAAAATACCATTTTAAAGAAAATAAAATGTATTTTATGGAATTATTCAGAAATATGTTGCAATTGAAAATCCATAAAATATTTCTATAAGAAATAATATTCATTTCATATTTGAATTTATATTTTTAAAAACAAAATTTTTAATTTCAAAACCCTTGTTTGTAATTTTAGAACACAAGTTATTTTTTTCAAAAAAAAATTTAATGAATTAAAAATTTGGTATTTTAAAACTAATTTTTATTAATTTTATGAAATAATATAATGAAGTATATTTAAAATTTAATATAATTATGTATAAATTATTTAATAAGGTAATTTTTTTTTCAATAATATGTGATAAATTTCTTTGGAAGAAACTAGTTTCCTTAGTAAAAAATCAAAATGGATAGAAAGGGACTATCCAAAAATAGGTGTGGAAATGGATTTTTGATGCCTTTATCAAACTTTTCCCTTAATATGACTATTATTTCAAAATTTTTGAGCTTCTTTCCTTGTTTTTTACATCCCATTATTAAAATATTGTATTTATTAACAAAAATATTCTTCATTTTCACTTATAAAAGGTACACACCAATCCTCACTTCCCCTGACACTAAAAACCACATAGTCCATTCTAAAATATAACCAAAAAACTCTTAAATATTATTATTCACCTTTACTTGGTTCACTAATTATCTAAAAAACATAACTCAATGTAATAATCCCCTTTATAAAGGAGACAATCTAAGAAGTTGGGTATAAATTTCTAACCACTCCTTTCTCATTTTTATTTCTTCTTTTTCACTTATTCTTCATCAAATTCCATTAGACCATATTAAAATTATATCATATTTATCACCATTATAATATTATTTTATTATAATTATGTTACGAGTATTAACCACATTTCCTTTTTTCCTTTTATAAAAAGATCATTTGAATCGTGTGTATATACGGACTACTGTATCCACACAAAAAAAGTTTCTTTTTCCTTTTCCACCAAACCTAGAAGGTAAATAGAGGAATTAAAAATATTAATATGATATATATAAATATATGTATGTATCATTTTTATGTTTCTATAATGATAATATTTGTTTCTTTTTGATTCCTCCCTTTAAAAAATGAAATTAACATCAATTTATACAAGAATAATATCACCTCTAGGGAATGATGCATTTTGTTTTTAACCACCACCTTCATGGATGATTTTAGATTATATTTTATTAGTATATAATATATATATATATATATTTCATGAATATTGTTATTTTTTATAACTAAAAAAGTTACTATCATTATATTTTAATTCATCGATATCGTTAAATTACTCGAAACTAGTTCATCATTGATTTTGTCTTCGTGAAACGTATCTAAAACTCTCATGTGATGTAATTATAACATTATAGGTTCTTATAAAACATAAATTATATTACCATTAATGGTTATATAATGATAAAATTTTGAATAAAAATAATATGAACACTACTTCTACATAGAGAGTTCAAAATAATCAATATTATTACCTTTCAATGTTGAAAATAGATTATAAAAATCTAATACATGAATCAAATTGTTATTAAGAAAGAGTATAAATGTTATTTTATATCAAAAAGGTTCTAAAATAAGAAATTAATATTTTTATATTTATGATAAAAGAGGTTAAATCACTTTAATATAAATCAATGTCTGGGGTAAGGGATTTGGTAACTCGAAATTCTTGTTCTCAGTTATATGACTTATCATTGAATTTTTCCCCTATTTTTACTGAATTGAATTTTAATTTTAAAAGTTTTTATCTCTAATATATCTAGGGAAAACTAGTTTTTAATTAAATACACTTCTATGATGTTTTTTATATTCACTAGTTTTTAGGAAAATCAATGAAACTTTTTTACAGGGGACTCATAACTATGACTTTTACATTGTTGATTTAAAAATGTTTTCAAGATTGATATCTTCTAATTTGGTTTTAATTTTCCTATATATATTGAAAAATAACTATATCTAGTTTATTTTTGTTTCAATTATCACCCCCTATTCTTCAATTGTTATGTTATTATTTTTAGGTGATCAAGTTTTCAATGTCAATGAGTTTTTTTATATTTTTATACAATTAGTAAATGTTAATAAACCGACTTTTATTTTCATGGGATATATATTCTATTAAATTTTAATAATTTTTTGATAATGTTTTTATAAAACAAATTCCATGGTTTATTTATGAAAAAGGGAATTATTTTCATATAAAAATATTATCAAAGCGCTTTAATTTCTATGGATTATTTATTATGTGATAAGTGAATTCCTTTCAAGTAGTATTCATATGTATTGATGATAATTTGTGGTATCTTATATAACCCTCTAATTTATTTGATAAAAGTGTAAATATCATGATATATGTGTGAATGGGAATTATTTATTTGTTTTCAAGTGTGGATGAATGAGTTTGACTCATGAAAGTGATGTATACATAGGTAAAATTATGTTTTCTTATTATGGGTATAATTGTGTGATTTATAAAAATTAATATCTTGCTATGGTAATGTTTGTTCCATAGTTAAAGGATGTTATTCATTGGGATAATATGACCTCATGAAGAAATTTTTATGTTAAATACTTATAAGAAATATTATAACTATTATAATTCCCTAATGATCTTTTGGGTCTTAAAATTTTTATTCTATATACATTGAAGGTATATTTTTTATTCTAATTATTACGCATAATGTTATGATATTTACCTTAACCTTGTCTTTTTCACATATAATTATTAAAATTCCATTGTTAAAATATTTATTCATCCCTTACTAATATTTAAAGCTCTCAATTTTCATATTTTTTTCATTCCCCGTGTTTTGAGTATGACTCTTACTAATTTGATGTCTAGAGGATGGTTTAATATGGTGCCTTTAAGGAGAAATAATTGTTAGTTTTGTAAAACAAGCTTATTATGTATCTACTATCTGAATTTAGTAAACCTATTTGTTATTGGGATATTATTATTTATGAAATGTAATGTTTTAATGCATGTAAAATATGTAACATAAAATAATCCTTAGCATGGGTTGCTATATTATTTTATCGTCATGGACTAAATGAAAATATTTTCTTCCATAAGAACTCTTACTAATAATGATCTCTTAGAACATTGTTGAATGTAATTTTTTATAAACCTTATTACTTATTTTTTTATCCCTACAATAATCATTAAGTTTCTCAACCCAAACCTTTAATTTATATACTTCTTTCACATATGATTGTTCAGTTTGAATAGTATGTGAACTTATTTCTCTTTTCCAAATAGACTTCTTTTATTTCAAATATAATTTTTGTCAGTAATATATTTTAAAATACTCTTAATTCAATTTTTATCATGGTGATTTTATATAACTATACTAGAAAATATGCCTATTTATAGAATAGATTTTATATTCAATGCACAATGTTACTCTTGATTCATTCAAAATGATGTAATTTTGAGATCTCTACTAGATACATGTTTACTACAGTAGGAATTGTTAGAATAAAATTCATACAGTCATCTTTATGGATGGTAACTCCATTATTTACAACTCACATTAAATTCATATACTGAAATAAATTCCAATCCTTTATAGAGAAGGATAAAAATATATCTATGAATTCAATAGTAAAATAACATGGCTTCATACATTTTTTTATAACTCATATTTTAGTTTTACATATTATAGTGACCTTCATGAGTGCTTTTCCATTACATTAATTATTTTCACTTTTCTTGGGATCTCCCAAAATCCTCTTCACCTCATTATTTGAGGGTCCAATAGCATGGACAGTGCTGGGTTTTCCCCTAGAATGTGGACTTTCTGATATAATAATTCCATCATATTTATCTTCTATTATAGAATAAATTCTCTTCATCATAATATTATTTAGGGACTGAAGTTTTACATACATGGAAATTACATTACTTTTGAAAAATATATAATAAATGAAAAAATGTATTCCCAAATACCATATTAGTTTAGTGTCTTCGGAAACTCGGAACGTCATCTTATAACATGGTGAAAGATCCTCAATATATCCCATAAAGATATTCCCCTTCTTTGTTTCTACCTAAAACATTTCATTATATCTTGGGGAAATGAAAACAGAAAAAGGGTGTGATAAAATTATTAGTAAGGGTAAAAATGGAGAATATAAAACAAACCATAACATTTGAACATAAAAACATTTACATAATGTTTAAACATAAAAATCATGAGTCATGAAATAAATCAAGGAATTACATAAGGCATATATCAAAAAGGAAAATTAACCATAAAATAACATTGGATTAACACATGGGAGTGTGGAAAATAAATGAGAACTTCATATGATTTTCATAGTAGACAAGGAATTGCTTCCAAGACCAACATAGATACAAAGTCCATTACTGAACCGGGTTTACTTGTTATTCTGTCCACGTATTACTGAACCAGATTTTACTTTTCATTCCAGCCCTATATTACTGAACCATATTTTCTTTCTATTCTAGTCATGTCTATCTCTTGAGATATTAATCGTTACATAATTCATTTGTGGTGGGTATTGGTCCCAACCATATTATAATTAAATCATTCTTATATGTTCCTCAAAAACAAAAATCATTTATCATACCATAACCCAAGAAATAAAATAGGTTTCCAAAACATCATTATATCATAACATAAACCACATAAAATATTATTCCATCATTAACACAATAACAACATATTAATAATATAGATATAAGAATAACCCTATTTAAATAGAGTTATCCTAGATGGAAAATAATTTTGATAAACTACATAAAATCCGTTCTTGGGGAGAATATCCTTTCTTCTTCAAAAACAATTTCTTTTCACAAAATGCGGAAAACATTTAACAAAAATGAATTTAGTTTAAAGTAAACATGAGATACTGCAGAGGAATATTCATGGAAATAAATCATTATGAAGCCATGAAAATCCATTCTTGTCGTATTAGTTAAAAAACACTCTTCTCGTAATTTTGCAAGAAATGTCAAAAAGTACCTCGTATGGTAAACAAATGAATGATTTCTTCTATACCAAGCAGTAAAAGTCAAAAGGGGTATAAATTACTTTAAAAATAAATATAATAATATTAAAAATTTTATTAATACACATTTAGATAACATGGTAATGCTTGATAAATATATCCCCAGTAAATACTTGTGAATAAAAAATCTCATATAAAAACAAGATTGGAATTGTTATCCATTATCTTCGGTCTTATTTCTTCAATTTGTGTTTGAAACACCTGTATAGTGGGTTTAAAAATATTATTAACTTGTAAAATTACCATAATAATATTTATGATATAATATATGATTTAGTTATGAGTTCATATTACCTATTCATTTTTCAATTCCATGTTAAAGAAGCATTTTGTGTAATAATCATTTTATTTATCGTACATGTTTGGACTTTTTATTCTTGATATTATTACATATATCATGATTTAATTACTTCAATAATGTAAAACATGATTTATATAACATTTATCTTTATTATATACTAGTATATATATAAATAATATAGATAAATGAAATAGAATACATTGTTCATGGAGACGGGAGATCATACGTACGCATGAAAAGTGTTTTTGTTTACTTGTTGAATTGAATAGAAGTTAGTAAATGACATATATATATCCAGTAGCATTATTAGGTCATATATTTGATGATTATTTATTATATATATTTTATAATCATTATGGAATGGATAACGTGTAGAATTAATCTAATCGCATCAGGGAGACGGTAAGTCGTACATGTGCACTAGCGATGATATCGTTCTCATAATTGAGGAATGGTATTGAAGTTTATGATTTATAATATAAAAATTAGTATCATGTTATAATAATCATATATAGTTCTTATTTTCTCCATTATACCCATCCAAATAAGGTGGTGGTGAAAAACAGATTACACCACGACATGGAGATGGTAAGTCGTACGTGTGCACGCATGATAATTTCATTTTTTGTAAAATGGATAGAAGGTAAATAGTGTTGTTTCATATTTTTCATATCATATCAGTATATGGGTAAAATATATGTTATTAATTTATAATGAAATAACTAATTAAGAGGTAGTATAAGATGAAATAAATTTGAAAGAATCACTAGAAGATATTACCTCTTACTTGATGTGCCTCCATTAAATTTCCTCTTAGGGTACTAGAGTTGGTCTTTTGAGAAGACTAGAACCTCTATAATATAAATATAGAAATTGAGAAGATAAATGGGCATGTTGTTTTCAATCATGGAGGCTCAAAATGGAGTGAAGAGTAGAGGTATAAGGTTACCTTTTATAAGAGAGGAGAGAGGCACTTTTGGAAACTCTAAAAATATTAATTTATTACAAAATGATTTTTGGTTAAAAAAGTCAAAAAAATAATTTAATTATAATTTAAGGTTAGTATTATTCTAAAACCTCTCAACCAATAGGTTTTAGACAAGTTAATGTCTCAAATTTATTCTTATCCTTTAGCATTAACCATTAGTTAACTAAATTAACTATTACCATAGCTTCTTGTATATTCATATTATATGGTTAATATAGTTTCTATAAATTTCTAATAGCACCTCAATAGGTTCGTTAATGTCGTTTTAAACATTATCTAAGTCATTTTTCTGAATCATATATTTTTAATAATATTTTATTATTTAATAATATATTATTTGTTTTAAAAACTCATATATGTCAATTTTTATTCTATTCATATAATTACTTTTAAAAAATCTATAAAAAAAATTATTTAAAAAAAACATTATTAATTAAATAATAACAAGTCATAATCATCCATAAAATTATTTTATTTCATAAAAAGGTTCAAAATAAATTTATTGAAATATTTATAATCTCATTTATTTAAATCATTCATTAATAAGGTAATCATTACATCATCATTCTGTCATAAATAAATTTATTTAGTCTGTGTCTAAAAATTATAAATAAATTACCATGACATAGGATATTTTTTATATTTTTAATGACTATTTATAGACATAGATATCAGTAAATTAACCCTATATTAAAAATAGTTTTAGTAAAAGATAAATTTTTATGTTATATTTTTCTTTACGTTAAATTAACTCTTATAAAATGTCATTTTCACATCAATGTGAATCCATGGGATCCCAAAATCGACTCAAGGATGCCCATGGTCAGAAATATCTCATCCAATAGGATTAATACATGTGTTAGGTTAATTGTTTAATATTATTTTTACTTTTAATTACCTGATATACCTTTAACCATGATAATAAAATAATTACCAAAGTTATTATTCATAAGTCCCAAAAATAAAAGTGGCATATTAACATAATTTGTACCTACTAATTCCAAATATGGAATCCATTTTTTAAAATTCAAAACATAGATGTTTCACTAATTAATTTAAAAATTAATCCCGTTGTTGGAAACATTAAATGGGTTTTTGTTCAAAAGTTAAAACATTGCAAAAGATTGAAATGTTTTTACATAAGAATTCAAGGTAAAATTAATAGAAATGAATTACATCATATTAAACTGTAAAAATATATTCTATTTATAATTTAAAATCATTAAATAAAATATTTCAACAATATAAATTATTTTGATGAAATGTTTTTTTTCAAATAAAACTTAGCATAATTTTACTATTCATCAAAATATGAATGTTATGAGAAGAATATAAATAACTCACCCAAAGTAAAATTTTATATCCCTATTCAAAAAAAGTTGTTTATTTTTTTCATATTGAACTTATAAAGGTTTCAAAACTATATTTAAAATGGGTGCAGCATCAAAAGGTGGTAAAATTGCATTTTTTGGAAAAAATACTAATTTTATCAGAAGAATCTAATTTTTTCATATATTATGTTTTAGAAAATAATAAAATGATTTTTAATTTTATAAAATTAAAAATTTTTTTAATAATATTCATCACTTCTATTCTGTATCATAAAAAAATATTTTAATAATATATCATTGTTTAGTAAAACTCAGTATTGCGTACAACACAAGCTATTAAGGAAGGTCACTCTTGCATGAAACGCAGGCCAAGTCAGTGATACGTGTAGTACAAGATTCCTTTGGTGTTTCATATAACATAATCCAAACATAGTCCATTTATAAATTGACTAAAATATATACTTAGTATTGTGTGAAATGAATTCTATCGAATGAACATGGAATTGTGTGTAACACAAGACAAGAATAGTGTTGGGTATACTGCAAGATAGTATAGTGTTTCATATAACACAAGCTAATGTTTTTTAAGCTTACAACATAAGACATCAAATAAATTAAAAAGAATATATCTCATAAAATCTCGGGGTGTTGCATTATACCCCCATTAAAAATAATTTCTCCATCGAAATTATTCGGGGCTATAAATGGTTTACTACTTGAAATTTTCTTTCATGGAAACCCACATCGTAAAAATGAATACTAAAACTTAATTTTAAAAAGGAAAGGTAAAAACATAAAGTTTACCCAAATTAACTCATCACTAGGTTTCCGCATAGGAGAACATATATGGGAAGTGAAAACATGGATAGAGAAGAGAAATATAACCATCATGTACTGATCGATAGTATTAGAGAATAAGGATCGGAAAACTTAACGAGTAGAAATCCAAAAATATGAAATGATTTAATGGACAATATGATTCATCAGATAATAATGTACTATGATAACACCTTTTTTTCAAAATTGGTTTCCCAATGTTGATGAATTTTTATATGAGGAGAAATACTTACATGATTTCAGTACACTCTCATGGTAGGTCATTCCCTAAAAAGTTTCCACTTCATCTCTTATTTAAAGAAATGAAGTTGAATTTTTCATTCATAGAGTGTTAGCAGATCATGCGACTGAATGATAGTTCATTCAATCTGTCTCAACAAGAGGCTATAATAGGTTATCAAATATGCATAATTCCACCTATAGAGAGATAATACATTAATCTAACAAAAAAACAACTGGAATATTACTTATATTATTCATAAATGGATAATATTACAATACTTCCAAAAACTAAAAATATAAAACATTAGATGGAGGGGAACTAGATCAACATAACATTTTTCTCTCATATCTCATTTTTCAGTTCTTGGTTGTTACATTCCAAACATGTGAATACTTTAATCATGTATTCTCTATAAACTTGATAATAAGATAAATTACCGTAGAACCTTAGTTAAAAATTCATTATATCAAAATTTACTCTTTCCACGCACAAAAAATACCAAAAATTATATATACTCATACCATGATATCACTTTGTCCTTATATAATTCATGAGCTCATTAATAATATAAAATATCTCATTATCTCCTTATCCCTTAATTATGTTCATATCATGTGCTTTCCAAAAATATCTGAATAACTTTTTATGGTTTCTAGTACTATTTTACATATACTTTTAAAAACATAAAGAAAAAAATATTGTATCAATACATAAATGTTTCTTTATTCCATAGTACCATACATTATTCTTGATTAATATGAAATCATTCCACAACCTCCTTAAACTATTGACTGAGCTTCATTGTTTCATTCCTCAATACTTCTTTCATCTCATATATAATTTTTACTCTCTTCATCAGCATCGACATAAATAATACCCATACAACCATGCGGGTTCTCTTTATGAGATTTTCCCTTAGGTAAACTATTTCCAAAATGCACGTACATTCGACAATTAAAAAATTTAACCATTTTTTATGTATTTGATATTCCATTATCCTTGTCTATTGTGTTAATAGAACCTTTTCATGTTCAATTACTGGTTTTGTGTCCTTCTTTTTCAAATCCAAAGCATCTTCTAGTTCTTTTGAAGCATTATCCTTCATTCCTCTTCCCACATGATTTGCATGTGGAAAATTAAACTTTATTTTCTTTATGACCACCATGAAAGTCTGTATTTCTCTTATTATATGGGCTAGGATATTCACCAAAGATGAGATTATTGATCATTTTATGTAATAGTTGATTAGGCATAATAATGATGTTTCACCTTCCAACTCCTATTTAATTTGGTTTCTATTGATAAATACCATTCCATTGTCCATCATATTCTCCATTAACATGAATCCTTATGTTTCCAGCTATTTTCTAAAACCGAAAAAGAATAGTGTGAGAGGAAAAAATCATACTAGGAAAACAACATAATCAAGGGGGAGTACGTTCATTATCTAACATCTTATCCTAGGTTATTACAGATCATTAACACAATTCTATGATAGTAACCTATAGATATACATATCAATAGGGACGTCCTTAGACGTATCATTATAAATATCTCTAGGGATCTCACTAAAGTTTTTGTATCCTAGTTTCCAAAGTTTAACTAATCCTTTACTCAAACACCAACTGTAGAGAACCAAACTTTACGTACATGGAAATTAAATTAATTTTGTAGAATACTTAATACATTACAAAAAAAGAAACCCAAATACCATATTATTTTAGTGCCTTTAGAAACTCAAAACATCATCTTCTAACATAGTGAAAGATCTTAAACATCTCTCATATTGATATTCCCCTTTTTTTTCCTACCAAAAACCTGTCTTTATGTCCTGGGGAAAAGAAAACATAAATAGGGTGAGAGAAAATGCTCATTAATGGTAAACATGTAGAACATAAAAAAACATAAATTTTAGGTTTTGTATTAATAATTAGTAAAAACTATAATAATTAGTCATTTACACGGAAGTAATAATTAAAATACAAAAATTCATTTTCTAATATAAAAAAATTTTCACCATAAATTAATATTAAAATTATAAATTAAGATATTAAAATTTTAGGTTTTGAATTTATAAAAATTCAATTAATTTTTGGATTTATCATGTAAATATTAAATCAATATAAATTTTTTATATTTTCATAAAAATATTAATTTTTAGGTGAATTGTTAAATATACCATTTTAAAAAAAATAACATGTATTTTATGGAATCATTCAGAAATATTTTGCAATTTAAAATCCATAAAATATTTCTATAACAAATAATATTCATTTCATATTTGAATTTATATTTTTAGAAACAAAATTTTTAATTTCAAAACCCTTGTTTGTAATTTCAGAACAGAAGTTATTTTTTTCAAAAAAGTTTTTAATGAATTACAAATTTGGTATTTTAAAACTAATTTTTATTAATTTTATGAAATAATAAAATAAAGTATATTTAAAATTTAATATAATTATGTATAAATTATTTAATAAGGAAGTTTTATTTTCAATAATATATGATAAATTTCTTTGGAAGAAACTAGTTTCCTTAGTAAAAAATCCAAATGGATAGAAAGGGATTATCCAAAAATAGCTGTGGAAATAGATTTTTGATGCCTTTATCATACTTTTCTCTTAATATGACTATTATTTCACAATTTTTGAGCTTCTTTCCTTGTGTTTTACATCCCATTATTAAAATGTTGTATTTATTAACAAAAATATTCTTCATTTTCACTTATAAAAGGTACACACCAATCCTCACTTCCCCTGACACTAAAAACCACATAGTCCATTCTAAAATCTAACCAAAAAACTCTTAAATATTATTATTCACCTTTAATTGGTTCACTAATTATCTAAAAAACATAACTCAATGTAATAATTCCCTTTATAAAGGAGACAATCTAAGAAGTTGGGTATAAATTTCTAACCACTCCTTTCTCATTTTTATTTCTTCTTTTTCACTTATTCTTCATCAAATTCCATTAGACCATATTAAAATTATATTATATTTATCACCATTATAATATTATTTTATTATAATTATGTTACGAGTATTAACCACATTTCCTTTTTTCCTTTTATGAAAAAGATCATTTGAATCATGTGTACATACGGACTACCATATCCACAAAAAACAAGTTTCTTTTTCCTTTTCCACCAAACCTAGAAGGTAAATAGAGGAATTAAAAATATTAATATGATATATATATATATATATGTATCATTTTTATGTTTCTATAATGATAATATTTGTTTCTTTTTTATTCCTCCCTTTAAAAAATGAAATTAACATCCATTTGTACAAGAATAATATCACCTCTAGGGAATGATGCATTTTGTTTTTAACCACCACCTTAGTGGATGATTTTAGATTATATTTTATTAGTATATAATATATATATATATATAATATATTTCATGAATATTGTTATTTTTTATAACTAAAAAAGTTACTATCAATATATTTTAATTCATCGATATCGTTAAATTACTCAAAACTAGTTCATCATTGATTTTGTCTTCATAAAACATATCTAAAACTCTCATGTGATGTAATTATAACATTATAGGTTCTTATAAAACATAAATTATATTACCATTAATGGTTATATAATGATAAACTTTTCAATAAAAATAATATGAACACTACTTCTACATAGAGAGTTCAAAACAATCAATATTATTACCTTTCAATGTTGAAAATAGATTATAAAAATCTAATACATGAATCAAATTGTTATTAAGAAAGAGTATAAATGTGATTTTATATCAATAAGGTTCTAAAATAAGAAATTAATATGCTTATATTTATAATAAAAGAGGTTAAATCACTTTAATATAAATCAATGTCTGGGGTAAGGGATTTGGTAACTCGAAATTCTTATTCTCAGTTATATGACTTATCATTGAATTTTTCCCCTATTTTTACTGAATTAATTGAATTTTAATTTTAAAAGTTTTTATCTCTAATATATCTAGGGAAAACTAGTTTTTAATTAAATACAATTCTATGATGTTTTTTATATTCTCCAGTTTTTAAGAAAACCAATGAAACTTTTTTACAGGGGACTCATAACTATGACTTTTACATTGTTGATTTAAAAATGTTTTCAAGAATGATATCTTCTAATTTGGTTTTAATTTTCCTATATATATTGAAAAATAACTATATCTAGTATATTTTTGTTTCAATTATCACCCCCTATTCTTCAATTGTTATGTTATTATTTTTAGGTGATCAAGTTTTCAATGTCAATGAGTTTATTTATATTTTTATACTATTGGTAAATGTTAATAAACCGACTTTTATTTTCATGGGATATTTAATCTATTAAATTTTAATAATTTTTTGATAATGTTTTTATAAAAAAAATTCCATGGTTTATTTATGAAAAGATAATTATTTTCATATAAAAATATTATAAAAGTACTTTAATTTTTATGGATTATTTATTATGTGATAAGTGAATTCTTTTCAAGTAGTATTCATATGTATTGATGATTATTAGTGTTATCTTATATCACCCTCTAATTTATTTGTTAAAAGCGTATATCTCATGATATATGTGTGAATGTGCATTATTTATTTGTTTTCAAGTGTGGATGAATGAGTTTGACTCATGAAATTGATGTATACATTGGTAAAATTATGTTTTCTTATTATGGGTATAATTGTGTGATTTATAAAAATTAATGTTTTGCTATGGTAATGTTTGTTCCAAAGTTAAAAGATGTTATTCATTGGGATCATATGACCTCATGAAGAAATTTTTATGTTAAATACTTATGAGACATATTATAACTATTATAATTCCATAATGATCTTTTGGGTCTTAAAATTTTTCTTCTATATACATTGGAGGTATATTTTTTATTCTAATAATTACGCATAAAGTTATGATATTTACCTTACACATGTATTTTTCACATATAATTATTAAAATTCCATTGTTAAAATATGTATTCATCGCTTACTAATATTTAAAGCTCTCAATTTTCATATTTTTTTCATTCCCCATGTTTTGAGTATGACTCTTACTAATTTGTTGTCTAGAAGATGGTTTAATATGGTTCCTTTAAGGAGAAATAATTGTTAGTTTTGTAAAACAAGCTTATTATGTATCTACTATCTGAATTTAGTAAACCTATTTGTTATTGGGATATTATTATTTATGAAATGTAATGTTTTAATGTATGTAAAATATGTAACATAAAATAATCCTTAGCTTGGGTTTCTATATGATTTTATCTTCAGGGACTAAATCAACAGATTTTCTTCCTCATGAACTCTTACTAATAATGATCTCTTAGAACATTGTTGAATGGAATTTTTTATAAATCTTCTTACTTCTTTTTTTATCCCTAGAATAATCATTAAGTTTCTCAACCCAAACCCTTAATTTATATACTTCTTTCACATATGATTGTTCAGTTTGAATAGCATGTGAACTTATTTCTCTTTTCCAAATAGACTTCTTTTATTTCGAATATAATTTTTGTCAGTAATATATTTTAAAATACTCTTAATTCAATTTTTATCATTGTGATTTTACATAACTATACTAGAAAATATGCCTATTTAAAGAATATATTTTATATTCAATGCACAATATTACTCTTGATTCATTCAAAATGATTTAATTTCGAGATCTCTACTAGATAGATGTTTACTACAGTAGGAATTGTTAGAATAAAATTCATATGATCATTTTTATGGATGGTAACTCCATAATTTAAAACTCACATTAAATTCATATAATGAAATAAATTCCAATCCTTTATAGAAAAGGATAAAAATATATCTATGAATTCAATAGTAAAATAACATGTCTTCATACATTTGTTTATAACTCATATTTTAGTTTTACATATTATAGTGACCTTCCTGAGTGCTTTTCCATTACATTAATTATTTTCACTTTTCTTTGGATCTCCCAAAATCCTCTTCACCTCATTATTTGAAGGTCCAATAGCATGGATAGTGCTGGTTTTTCCCATAGAATGTGGAGTTTATGATATAATAATTCCATCATATTTATCTTCTATTATAGAATAAATTATATTCATCATACTATTATTTAGGGACTGAAGTTTTACATACATGGAAATTACATTACTTTTGAAAATATATATAATAAATGAAAAAAATGATGCCCAAATATCATATTAGTTTAGTGTCTTCAGAAACTCGGAACGCCATCTTATAACATGGTGAAAGATCCTCAACATCTCCCATAAAGATCTTCCCCTTCTATCTTTCTACCTAAAACATTTCATTGTTTCTTAGGGAAAAGAAAATAGAAAAAGCGCGTGATAAAATTATTAGTAAGGGTAAAAATGGAAAATATAAAACAATCCATAACATTTGAACATAAAAACATTAACATAATGTTTAAACATAAAAATCATGAGTCATGAAATAAATCAAGGAAGTACATAAGGCATATATCGCAAAGGTAAATTAACCATAAAATAACATTGGATTAACACATGGGAGTGTGGAAAATAAATGAGAACTTCATAGGATTTTCATAGTAGATAAGGAATTTCTTCCAAGACCAACATAGATACAAAGTCCATTACTGAACCGGGTTTACTTGTTATTCTTGCTAAGTATTACTGAACCGGATTTTACTTTTCATTCCAGCCCTATATTACTGAACAGTATTTTCTTTCTATTCTAGTCATATCTATATCATGAGATATAAATCTTTACATAATTCATTTGTGGTGGGTATTAGTCCCACCCATATTATAATTAAATCATTCTTATATGTTCCACACAAAAAAATCATTTATCATAACATAACCCAAGAAATTAAATAGGTTTCCAAAACATCATTATATCATAACATAAACCACATAAAATATTATTCCATCATTAACACAATAACAACATATTAATAATATGTATATAAGAATAACCCTATTTAAATAGAGTCATCCTAGATGGAAAATAATTTTGATTAACTACATGAACTCAGTTCTTGGGGATAATATCCTTTCTTCTTCAAAAACAATTTCTTTTCACAAAATGCGGAAAACATTTAACAGAAAATAATTTAGTTGATAGTAAACATGAGATACTGTAGAGGAATATTCATGGAAATAAATCATTATGAAGCCATGAAAATTCATTCTTGTCGTATTAGTTAAAAAACACTCTTCTCGTAATTTTGCAAGAAAAGTCAAAAAGTACCTCGTATGGTAAACAAATGAATGATTTCTTCTATACCAAGCAGTAAAAGTCAAAAAGGGGTATAAATTACTTTAAAAATAAATAGAATAATATTAAACATTTTATTAATACACATTTAGATAACATGGGCATGCTTGATAAATATATCCCCTGTAAATACTTGTGAATAAAAAATCACATATAAAAACAAGATTGGAATTGTTATCCATTACCTTTGGTCCTATTTCTTCAATTTGTGTTTGAAACACCTGTATAGTGGGTTTAAAAATATTATTAACTTGTAACATAACCATAATAATATTTATTATATAATATATTATTTATTTATGAGTTCATATTACCTATTCATTTTTCAATTCCATGTTAAAGAAGAATTTTGTGTAATAATAATTTTATTTATCGTACATGTTTGGACTTTTTATTCTTGATATTATTAAAAATATCATGATTTAATTACATCAATAATGTAAAACATGATTTATATAACAATTAACTTTATTATATACTAGTATATATATAAATAATATGGATAAATGAAATAGAATACATTGTTCATGGAGACGGGAGATCATACGTACGCATGAAAACTGTTTTTGTTTACTTGTTGAATTGAATAGAAGTTAGTAAATGAAATATATATATCCAGTAGAATTATTAGGTAATATATTTGATGATTATTTATTATATATATTTTATAATCATTATGGAATGGATAACATGGAGAATTAATCTAATCACATCAGGGAGACAGTAAGTCGTACATGTGCACTAGCGATGATATCGTTCTCATAATTGAGGAATGGTATTGAAGTTTATGGTTTATAATATATAAAAATTAGTATCATGTTATAATAATAATATATAGTTCTTTTTTTCACCATTATACCCATCCATATAAGGTGGTGGTGAAAAACAGATTACACCACGACATGGAGATGGTAAGTCGTACGTGCACACGCATGATAATTTCGTTTTTTGTAAAATGGATAGAAGGTAAATAGTGTTGTTTAATATTTGTAATATCATATCAGTATATGGGTGAAATATATTTTATTACTTTATAATTAAATAACTAATTAAGAGGTAGTAGAAGATGAAATAAATTTGAAAGAATCACTAGAAGATATCACCTCTTACTTGATGTGCCTCCATTAAATTTCCTCTTAGGGTACTAGAGTTGGTCTTTTGAGAAGACCAGAACCTCTATAATATAAATATGGAAATTGAGAATATAAATGGGAATGTTGTTTTCAATCATGGATGCTCAAAATGGAGTTAAGAGGAGAGGTATAAGGTTACCTTTTATAAGAGAGGGGAGAGGCACTTTTGGGAACTCTAAAAATATTAATTTATTACAAAATGATTTTTGGATAAAAAGTCAAAAAAATCATTTAATTAGAATTTAAGGTTAGTATTATTCTAAAACCTCTCAACCAATAGGTTTTAGACAAGTTAATGTCTCAAATTTATTCTTATCCTTTAGCTTTAACCATTAGTTAACTAAATTAACTCTTACCATAGCTTCTTGTATATTCATATTATATGGTTAATATAATTTCTATAAATTTCTAATAGCACCTCAATAGGTTAATTAATGTCGTTTTAAACATTATATAAGTCATTTTTATGAATCATAGGTTTTTAATAATATTTTATTATTTAATAATATAGTATTTGTTTTAAAAACTCATTTATGTCAATTTTTATTCTATTCATATAATTACTTTTAAAAAATATATAAAAACATAATTATTTTAAAAAACATTATTAATTCAACAATAACAAGTCATAATCATCCATAAAATTCTTTTATTTCATAAAAAGGTTCAAAATATATTTATTGAAATATTTATAATCTCATTTATTTAAATCATTCATTAATAAGGTAATCATTACATCATCATTCTGTCATAAATAAATTTATTTAGTCTGTGTCTAAAAATTATAAATAAATTACCATGACGTAGGATATTTTTTATATTTTAATGAATATTTATAGACGTAGATATCCGTAAATTAACCCTATATTAAAAATAGTTTTATTAAAGATACATTTTTATGTTATATTTTTCTTTACCTTAAATTAACTCTTATAAAATGTCATTTTCACATCGATGTGGATCTATGGGGTCCCAAAATCGACTCAAGGATTCCCATGGTCATCAATATCTCATCCAATAGGATTAATTGATGTGTTAGGTTAATTGTTTAATATTATTTTTACCTTTAATTACCTGATATACCTTTAACCATGATAATAAAATAATTACCAAAGTTATTATTCATAAGTCCTAAAAATAAAAGTGACCTATTAACATAATTTGTACCTACTAATTCCAAATATGGAATCCATTTTTTAAAATTCAAAACATAGATGTTTCACTAATTAATTTAAAAATTAATCCCGTTGTTGGAAAAATTAAATGGGTTTTTGTTCAAAAGTTAAAACATTGCAAAAGATTGAAATGTTTTTACATAAGAATTCAAGGTAAAATTAATAGAAATGAATTACATTGTATTAAACTGTAAAAATATATTATATTTATAATTTAAAATCATTAAATAAAATATTTCAACAATATAAATTATTTTGATGAAAATTTGTTTTTCAAATAAAACGTAGCATATTATTACTATTCATCTAAATATGAATGTTATAAGAAGAATATAAAAAATTCATCCAAAGTAAAATTTTATATCCCTATTCCAAATAAGTTGTTTATTTTTTCATATTGAACTTATAAAGGTGTCAAAACTATATTTAAAATGGGTGCAGCATCAAAAGGTGGTAAAATTGAATTTTTTGGAAAAATACTTATTTTATCAGAAGAATCTAATTTTTTCATATATTATGTTTTAGAAAAAAATAAAATGAATTTTAATTTTATAAAATTCAAAATTTTGTTAATAATATTCATCACTTCTATTCTGTATCACAAAAAAATATTTTAATAATATATCATTGTTTAGTAAAACCCAGTATTGCGTACAACACAAGCTATTAAGGAAGGTCACTCTTGCATGAAACGCAGGCCAAGTCAGTGTTACGTGTAGTACAATATTCCTGTTGTGATTCATATAACATAATCCAAACATAGTCCATTTATTAAATTGACTAAAATATATACTTAGTTTTGTGTGAAATGAATTCTATCGAATGAACTTGGAATTGTGTGTAACACAAGACAAGAATAGTGTTGGGTATACTGCAAGATAATATAGTGTTTCATATAACACAAGCTAATGGTTTTGAAGCGTACAACATAAGACATCAAATAAACTAAAAATAATATGTCTCATAAAATCTCGAAGTGTTGTATTATACACCCCTTAAAAATAATTTCACCATCAAAATTCTTCGGGGCTATAAATGGTTTACTACTTGATATTTTCTTTCATGGAAACCCACATCGTAAAAAGGAATACTAAAACATAATTTTAGAAAGGAAAGTTAAAAACATAAAGTTTACCCAAATTAACTCATCACTAGGTTTCCGCATAGGAGAACATATATGGGAAGTGAAAACATGGATATAGAAGAGAAATATAACCATCATGTTCTGATCAATAGTAGTAGAGAATAAGGATCGAAAAAGTTAACTAGTAGAAATCCAGAAAACTGAAATGATTTAATGGACAGTATTATTCATCAGATAATAATGTACTATGATAAGACCTTTTTTTCAATATTGGTTTCCTAATGTTGATGAATTTTTACATGAGGAGAAATACTTACATGATTTCATTACACTCTCATGGTAGGTCATTCCCTATAAATTTTCCACTTCATCTCTTATTTAAAGAAATGAAGTTGAATTTTTCATTCATAGAGTGTTAGCAGATCATGCGACTGAATGATAGGTCATTCAATCTGTCTCAACAAGAGGCTATAATAGGTTATCAAATATGCATAATTCCACATATAGAGAGATAATACATTAATCTAACAAAACAAAAACTGGAATAGTACTTATATTATTCATAAATGGATAATATTACAATACTTCCTAAAAATATAAATATAAAATATTAGAAGGAGGGGAACTAGATCAACATAACATTTTTCTCTCATATTTCATTTTTCAGTTCTTGTCTGTTACATTCCAAACATTTGAATACTTTCATCATGTATTCTCAATAAACTTGATAATAAGATAAATTACCATAGAACCTTAGTTAAAAATTCATTATATCAAAATTTACTATTTCCACACACAAAAAATACCCAAAATTATATATACTCATACCATTATATCACTTTTTCCTTATATAATTCATGAGCTCATTAATAATATCAAACATCTCATTATCTCCTTATCCCTTAATTATGTTCATATCATGTGCTTTCCAAAAATATCTGAATAACTTTTCATGGTTTCTAGTACTATTTAACATATACTTTTAAAAACATACCGAAAAAAATAGTGTATCAATACATAAAGGTTTCTTTATTCCATAGTACCATACATTATTCTTGATTAATATGAAATCATTCCACAACCTCCTTAAACTATTTACTGAGCTTCATCGTTTCATTCCTCAATACTTCTTTCATCTCATATATCATTTTTACTCTCTTCATCAGCATCAACATAAATAATACCCATTCAACCACGCGTGTTCTCTTTATGAGATTTTCCCTTAGGTAATCTATTTCCAAAATGCACATACATTCAATAATTAAAACATTTAACCATTTTTTATGTATTTGATATTCCATTATCCTTGTCTTTTGTGTTAACAGTACCTTTTCATGTGCAATTACTGGTTTTGTGTCCTTCTTTTTCAAAACCAAAGCATCTTCTAGTTCTTTTGAAGCATTCTCCTTGATTCCTCTTCCCACATGATTTACATGTGGAAAATTAAACTTTATTTTCTTTATGATCACCATGAAAGTCTGTATTTCTCTTATTAGATGGGCTAGGATACTCACCAAAGTTGAGATTATTGATCATTTTATGTAATTGTTGAATAGGCATAATAATGATGTTTCACCTTCCAACTCCTATTTAATTTGGTTTCTCTTGATAAATACCATTCCATTGTCCATCATATTCTCCATTAACATGAATCCTTATGTTTCTAACTATTTTCTAAAACCGAAAAAGAATAGTGTGAGAGGAAAAAAATCATACTAGGAAAACAACATAATCAAGGGGGAGTACTTTCATTATCTAACATCTTAGGTTTAATCCTAGGTTATTATAGATCATTAAAAAAATTCTATGATAGTAACATATAGATATACATATCAGTAGGGACATCCTTAGACGTATCATTACAAATATCTCTAGGGATCTCACTAAAGTTTTTGTATCCTAGTTTCCAAAGTTTAACTAATACTTTACTCAAACACCAACTGTAGAGAAACAAACTTTACGTACATTGAAATTACATTAATTTTGTAGAATACATAATACTTTACAAAAAAATAAACCCATATACCATATTATTTTAGTGTCTTTAGAAACTCTAAGAATCATCTTCTAACATAGTGAAAGATCTTAAACATCTCTCATATTGATATACCCCTTTTGTTTTCCTACCTAAAACCTGTCTTTATGTCCCGGGGAAAAGAAAACATAAATAGGGTGAGATAAAATTCTCATTAATGGTAAACATGTAGAACTTAAAAAAAACATAAACATTTTATTGTAAAAACATGAACATAAATTTTAAACATCCAAATCTTAAGTCATGAAATAAATCTTGGCAGTACGAAAGTCATAGATAACAAAGTAACATATACCATAAAATAACATTGGAATAAGAAATCGTATTGTGGAAAATAAATAATAACATAAAATTATTTCAGTATTATCCAAGGCATTGCTTCTAAAACCAACATAGTGGAAAAATTCAATTACTAAATCAGGTTTACTTTCCCTTCCAACCATGTATTACTGAACCAGATTTTACTTGTCGTTGTATCCCTGTATTACTGAACCGGATTTACTTTCCATCCTAGTAATCTCTATATTATGAGATATAAATCATTACTCAATGAATTTTAGGGATATATATGTTCCACCTATCTCATAATCAAATCATTCTTACATGTTCCACAAAAACATAAAGCATTAATCATAATATCACCCAAGAAATTAAATGAGTTTCCAAAACATCATTATATCATAACATAATCCATATAAAATATAATTACATAATTAACACAATAAAATAATATTTATAATTATGATATAAGCATAACCTATTTAAATAGAGTTAGATTAGATGGCAAAAAATTTTGATAACCCACTTCAACTGTGATTTTGAGGAGAATATCATTACTTCTTCAAAAATGTTTTCTTTTTTCAAAATGCCACACAAATTTAAAAGAAAAGAATTTTGTTGAAAGTAAACTTGAGATAGTGAATATAAATATTATTATAAATAAATCATCATTACACTGTAAAAATCCATTCATGTCATATAATTTAAAAAACACTCTTCTCGTACTTTTTCCAGAAAAGTTTAATAGTGCCTCGTATGGTAAACAAAAAAAATTACATCCATACCATGTTGTAAAAATAAAAAGGGTTTAAAAAGAAATTAAATATACCAAGAAAATATTGACCATTTTATTAAAACATTTTTAGAAAACCTAGAGATGGATGAAAAATAAATCCCCAGTAAATACTTACGAATAAATAATCTCGAATAAAAATGAGATTGGAAAAGTTTTCACTAACCTTAGGTCTGATTTCTTTTGTATGTGTCTGAAACTTCTATATATTGGGTTTATAAAATATTATAAACTTTTAAAAAAACACTAATAATATTTATGATGTCATATTTAATTTACATATGAGTTTATGTTACTCATTCATCGGTCAATTACATGTTAAAGCAATGTTTTGGGTAATAATCATTTTATTTATAATATGTGTTTGGACATGTTATTCTTGATATTATTACTTATTTTATTATTTAATTATGTAGATAATGTAATAGATTATTTAAATATCCTATATATTCAACATATAAATATATATATATATAATAGATAGATAAATCAAATGGAATACACCATTCATGGAGATGGTAGACCGTACAAACGCATGAACACTGTTTTCGTTTCCTTATTGAATTGAATTGAATTTAAGTAAATGACATATATATATCCATTATAATTTTTATATAATATATTTCATTATTATTTATTAAATATACTTTATAATAATTCTTTAATGTTTAACATGGATAATGAATCTCATCGCATCGTGGAGACGGTAAGCCATACGTACGTATGAGCGACGATATAGTTCCCATAATAGAGTAATGGTTATGATGTGGATGGGAAAGATTATCTCAGAATTGTTATCATGTTATAATAATCATATATAGTTCTTATTTCTGCCATTATTACCATCTAAGTAAGTTAGTGGTGAAAAACATATTACACAATGGCGTAGAGACGATAAGTCGTACGCACGCACGCGTAGTGATTTCATTTTTTGTTGGATGGATAGAAGGTTAAATAGTGTTGTTTCATATTTATAATAAAATATTATAAAATTATTTATTCTTATGTTATTAATTTATAATGAAACAACTAATTAAGAGGAAGTAGAAGAATAAATAAATTTGAAATATTCGGTAGAAGAGGTTACCTCTTCCTCGACGTGCCTCCTTTAAATTTCCTCATAGAGAATTAGAGTTAGTTTTTTTAAAAGACCAGAACCTCTAGAATATAACTATAGAAATTGAGAATATAAATGGGTAGGGTTTGTTCTAGCATGAAATCTCAAAATAGAGTGCAGAGAAGAGGGAGGAGGTTCCCTTTTATAAGAGAGGATATGTTCACATTAGGAAACTCTCAAAGTATTAATTTATTACAAAATGATTTTAGGTTTTAAATGGTACAGAATTCAATAAATTATAATTTAAAATCATTGTTTTTTAAATCCTCTCAATAAATAGGTTTTATACAATTTTAGGTCTCAAATTTAACCTCATATTTTAGCATTAACACTTAGTTAACTAATTTAACTCTTACAATGTCATCTTGTATATTCATACTCTATGGTTAAAATAGTTAATATAAAATGCCAATATAACCTCAAGGGATTCATTAATGAAATTTTAAACAAGATATAAGTCATTTTTCCTAATCTTATATTTTTATTACTGTTATATTATTTAATAAAATAGTATTTGTTTAAAAAAACTCATTTATGTCAATTTTTATACTATTTATATCACGGGTTTTTAAAAAACCATAAAGAATGATTGCTTCAAAAAAATTCATTAATTAAAATATAACAAGTCATAATCATCCATTAAATTTGTATATGGCATAAAATTGTTCAAAATAAATTTACATTAATATTTATAATCTCATTTATTTAAAACATTCAATAATAAGGTAATCACTATATCATGATTGTGTCATAAATAAATTTATTTATTTGGTGTATAAAAATTATAAATAAGATACCATGATGTATGAAATATTTATAGATTTATAATGACTATTAATAGACATAGAGATTAGTTATATAATGCTATATTAAAAAATTAGTAAAAGATGCATTTTTATGTTATATTTCTCTGTACTTAAAATTAACTCTTATAAAATGTCATTTTCACATCCATGTGGATCCATGGGGTCCAAAAATAAAATCAAGGTTTCCAATGGTCGGAATTATCTCATCCAATATGATTAAGACATGTGTTAGGGTAATACTATAATATTTTTTTTATTTTTAATTTCCTGATTTTCCTTTAATAATGGTAATAAAATAATTACAATAATTATTATTCACAAGGCCCAAAAATAAATATATATTATTAAAATAATTTGGAAATAATGATTATAAATATGGAATATAATTTAAAAAATTAAAAACATAGAAGTTTCAGTAATTAATTTAAAATTAATCCTGTTTTCGGAAAAATAAAATGGGTTTTTGTTAAAAAGTTAAAACATTGAAAAAGATTAAAAATTTATACTTATGAATTCAATAATTAAAATGACTTACATTGTATTAAACCATAAATTTATATTATATTTATTTTTAAAAATAATTAAATAATATATTTCAACCATATAAATTAGTTTCATGAAAAAATTTGTTTTCGAATAAAATTTAGTGCATTTTTAAAATTCATCAAAATATGAATGTTATTAGAATAATATAAAATATTTATCCAAATTAAATGTTTATATCCCAATTAAAAATAATAATTTTATTTTTTCACGTTAAACTTATAAATTTTTTAAAATTATATTGAAAATGTTTGTGCCATCAAAAGGTGTCATAACCACATCTTTTGGGAAAATACTTCTTTAATATTAAAATTGAATATGTTCTTATATCATATTCTAAAAAATATAGAAGTTGAATTTTAATTTTATAAAATTTAAAATTTGAATAATAATATTAATAAAATTTAAATTTTTATCCCAAAAAAATATTTTAATAATATTTCATTGTTTAGTGAATCTTGGTATTGTGTATAACGCAAGTTATCAAGGAAGGTCGCTCTTGTATGTAACACAAGACAAGTCAGTGTTGCGTGTAGTGAAAGATTCCTTTGGTGTTTCTTATAACACAATCCAAACATAGTTCATTTATAAATTGAATAAAAGATATACTCAGTGTTGTGTGAAATGAATTCTATTGAATGAACATGAAATTGTGTGTAACACAAGCCAAGAAGAGTGTTGTGTATACTGCAAGCTAATAGGGTGTTGCATATAGAAAAAGATAGTATCGGTGTAGTTCACAATATAAGAAATTAAAGAAATTAAAATGAATCTATCACATAAAATCATAGGGTGTCACATATTACCTTTTAAAGAATAATAAAATAATAAATATAAATCATATTTTAGGATAGTCTTACCATTAGTATTTTATTATTTCTCTTGTTTCTTAACCAAAATCAACTTATCTCCATGTTTCTAGTTCTTTTTACTTATTTCCTCATGTTTATAATTCAATTATTCCTTGAGCATCCACCCATTATACATTTCATCCTTTAATGTATAATAAGGTTCATCCATCATGACACTTTGTTATTTCTTAGTAGCGTCTATCTGGGAAATGGAATCCCTAAGGATTATATCATCTTTTTTAAATATTTTTTTCTCTATGACCAATTTTTTCATGTGTGTAATTTATTCATCCTTATTTCCCCTCATGTTTTCAATTTATTTTAAAATAAGTTCCATCTTCTTAGAACTAGATTTAGGATTCTCTAATTTTGAAGGAATCTCCTTCAAAACATCTTCTTAATTGTCATTATTTTCCCTAACATAAGTATCCCCCTCAACCTGTCATTTGATTGGTATTTTTAATTTTTCAACCTCAAAATTTTAGTCCTCTACCTAGGAATTTTTGGGACTTATCCTCCTCTCTCAACTTCATGTTTTCTTCTTACAACCCATGATCTAGCTTCATAGATAAGTGCATATCCTCCTTCTTTAGACTATCTAATATCTCATTATAATATGTAGATACAACATCATTTTAAACATTATGATCCTAAACTATTCTTATAATATCCTTGAGTATATTAATATATTCACAATCAAAATCATTCATACCTTTAGTTTGAAAATTTCTTTAATATTTATTCTAAATAAAAAATTCTGGAAAAATAATTCCATAGTATATAATTCCCTTATAGTTTAATTCGTATTTATCCATTTTCCACAACACTAAAATAATATAAGGAGAGAATAAAACATAAATTTAAGAACCAATCAGATAAATTTATAATGAAAAAAATCATATATGAAATATTTATGATTCGATATCACTTATTAGCCCAAAAGGTGTATTTTGTGAGTGATACCCTAATAGGGGGTTGAATAAGGGTATGAAACTCATTAAATATGAAAAACCTTTGGCCTCAAAATATCACCACCCAAAATGATCCTGACATCTTAGTTAATATGGAAATTCTTAAGTTCTTATTTAAATAATGATTAGACCATTATTTGTCTTATAATTTCCTAAATCAAATTTTATAAATGATTTATTAACCCATACTCATTGATTTCTGTCTTAAAAAAATTAAATAATTCATGGACACAAAAAAATGAATTTAATTGTTACACATACACTAAGCTAATACAATATACGAACAACGATTATGTGATGATATACCCAAATCCACTAAACTCATTTTTATTTTTTGGTTTATTCTATAACACTCAATGATTGGTGTAAATCTGTTTAAATTTTCAAAATATTGGTTCACTACCTCCCATGGGTCACTTCCTTACTCCTCTCATTTTTTTCAGTACATCAAAAAGAAAAATGACCATACTTGGAATCCATATCAAAACAATATCAACATTATTATGAATGTATGAATTGTATATGGAAACTATTTAATATCCACATTCTTCTCCTTCGCATACTGTCTTTGAACATCATCATAAGAGAAGTTTCATCTTCCTTGACTAATCATGGAAACCAATACTTCCTTCTTTGGAAATATATTTTAAGAGTATATGGTCTTCCTCTAATTTCCTTCATCCATTATTTATAAAATTTTTCTCTCATGGTTTCTGATATATCATTGAGTATATTTATTGAATATCACTCTTTTCATAGTGAAAAAAAACATTTTAACACCCTAATAATTTTATGTAACCCTGTCTTTGATGGCATATACGATGAGCAACAATGAGCCTAAATGAACCACAAAATATTATTATTTAAATTTGACAGCAATTACCCAGCTCAAGAATTAGTGGCTTTAAATAGAATAAAACAAATTATGAAATAAATATAATGTAATCACTTAATTAAAACAATTTTTTAATTATTAGGAATTATGCACTCAATTTTTCAGTAATGTTATTTTATGCTTTGGAAATAAATTTACATCAAAAATTAGTTTTATTTACTTTATATGATTAAATATTATAATTAATGTATATAAATCATATAAATTTTATTTTATAGAAATAGTAACATTTTTTAAATTAGCATATCAAAATTATGAAAAGGTGAAATGCTCATATTTTTCAAAAAATATTGTTTTTCAATGAATAGATAAAAATAAAGATTTCCGAAAAACAATCATTTTATTTTCAAAAAGAAGTATTGTTATTATTAGAATTTGATCTAAATGTAACATAAGATAAATTCAATTATATATAATCTAATTAAATTCAGTTTAATCATTGTTGTAACAGGTTTTTACAAAAATCTATTATTTTTCTTAAAATGCATTATTCTAAAAACAGTTTTTCGTTATGTTTTACACATTTATATTAATAGTAATATATACCACTACTATAAATAGAATATTGATAAAGGGATTCCATATTTGGAATTTTTTGGTCTAAAATTTTAAAATAAGTCTCTTTTATTTTTACATATTATGAATAGTAACTTTAGTAATTTTATTACCATAGAAAAGGTTAAACCATTTAATTATTGTTAAAAATAAAATTTTAATCATTAATTAATGACCAAAACACTTACCATAATTCTATTGGATGAGTATATATCATACATAATCATCCAAAATTATAATATATTAACATTTTTTCATTTTTTTCATGAATTCAAATCTTTATATTGTTTTTTATAATGAAAAGTAAAAAATATATAATTCTCTTTGTTTTATTTTATTTAAATTTTTGATATATGGATAAATAGATAATATATTCAGTTTGAAATATTTCTTTTAAATATAAATGATTTTTTTTATAAGGGTAATTTTTATATTTTTTACTAAGGATATAATTACCTTAAATGTTTCCATGACACCTACATATCATTTATTAAATTAGTAAAAAAGTTGTTCAATGAATTTAAATATAAAAAAATAAAATATTTTATTGAATTAATAAGTAACAATCCTTATATATTATAGTATATTGGGTTTTAATATAATATTTCATTATCTTTCATTTTAAGATCTTTTTAGGTTTATATATTTAGAGGATTATTACATTTCTCATACATAACATAACCCTATATATATTATGGATACTTATGATTAGTGCCTATTTATTCATAATATGTATCTTGTAAGATAAAATGTAATTTTTTAATGAAAAATCATCATGAATTTAAACTTTTATTATTCATTTCTCTTACCCATCCTTAAAATCCTTGAAAATCATTTTAAAACCGGGATGAGCACAAAATGCTCAGTAAGAGACTTAAATAAAAGAAAAGGTGTTAGTCAAGTGAAAACAAGAAAACCAAGAAATGTATTAACTTTTATCAATTATGTTTTAGTAAATGAAATTAATCATTTTCATATAAAAAACACACATATTTTTCTAAAATAAAATCATTCCAATCAATAGAAATAACGTCAAAACCCTTTTTTAACCATTGATCATCCCTTCAAAAAACCATTTTAAACATATGAGAGAAGTAACTAGAGTTCAAAAAAATATATAGAGTAAATCCTTTGATAACTATCTTCTTAATTACTTTTAATGATAAGGAACATTACCCAATTAGTTGTTACTCTATCTCAGTGCACCCATCGTATAAGCTATATCAGGCTCACCTAGCGCAATCTAGATGCACCCATCGTATAAGTTATAATGATCTCACCCAGGGATATTTGGGTGCACTCATTTCACATATAGTATGCAGGTACAATATAATAAATAAAACATTTCATGATTTCATTTTTATTTCATCATAATACATTTAAAAAAACACCATCAATCTCGTATTCAAATCTCTTTTCGATATTAAAATACGTTTTTCTTTAAAAAAATATTTATAACAAAATACCTATAGAAAAGGAAATAAAGTGTTTTTATATGAATAAATTATGAAAATAATTAAATGAATCAGGAAATAAAATAACATTCATGGTGGTGGAAAAAAATTTATCACTGTATAGTTTCAAAATATAACATTCTTTTTTCATTTTGTAAAACGTTCTGTATGAAACACATAAAAAGATTAATTTTTAAAACCATTGATAAAAGTAAAGATAAAAAAATTTACTTTATAAATATTTTATTCCCATATGAAAACGATCAGTAAATAATTTTAAAATCATGTATGTTGATGATAATTATTTTGTTGGAAAGCATTAATAGAGGTCTTTTTAAACGAAATTTTGTTGTCACTTGGGTAACACATGAATCATAACTCCCATGAAAGAATAACATTAATAAAACATTAAAAATCCTAATAATAGATAGATTCATGATATAAAATGACAAAGGTTTTATATATACACCTTATAAAATAATATAGGTGCATAGCATGAAAAAAGTGACTCAATGAAAGGATTTTGGAAAGAAGTCCCTTACCTCTAGTAAGATTATGTTTGCTTTTTATTAATAATATTGAATAATAAACTTATGATGATTATTTAATTTGTTAATATAATTTTTAAATTATATTATTCATTTTATTTCACTTATTACAATGATATATATGACTACTTAATCAAATAAGATTGCATCTGATTCTTTGACCATATTCTGCTTCTATGTCAAAAATGACATTGGTAGGTTGAATATGGTCAAAGATATCATTATATAAATATATATAGAATAATAATCATAAAAAATTTATTATATTAATAAATTAATTATAATTTATGACCAATAATTAATTATGGATTGGAGAAATTATGTATGTTATGATCATAGAGACGGTAGACCGTATGCACTCATAAGTAATTTTCCATTTTTTAATGATCATTCCGGAAAGAAAGTAAGTAATATTTTATCTTTCCATAATGATAATAATATCATATATACGATATTTTTTATTTAAATATACTCATTTATATCATCCACGTGCATTGGTGATGAAAATAGAGTCACATTGCTTCGTGAAGGTGGTAGTCCACACATACACAAATAAAGTTATAATTTTTCAATGAGTAAAAAGGTAAGAATGAAAATTATATATTATATTACAAGACTGATATATATTTCATTAATATCATGAATATTTTATTTATATCTCATATACTCATTAAATATATTCTCACTACCTTCCATGTAAAGTGATAGTTAAAAAATAATCACATCACCTCGTGAGGCGATAATCCTACAAACACACAAGTAATGTTATCATTTCCTCAATATAATGAAAATTAAAATGTCATATATAATATAATTAATAATTATTTATTATTATGTTACTAATATCATATATATACTTTATATCCATTTTTATACCCCAACCATGAGAGGTGTTAATAGAAAACGTGTCCCATCAGTTCATGAGGCACTAGTCAGCTGTACACTCTAGTGACATTATTGTTTCCCATTTGAGGTAAGAGGATATTGATATAGTTAATGAAAATTAAAAAATAACATATATGTATATTTGGGAAAATATTTTTATTATATAGTCAAAATTAATAATACATGAAGGGTGTGGAAGAATAAATACAATAAAGAAACATAATTTGGAATTTAACATCTTCCCAGACCACCTCTTTATTATTATTCCTAAGGTATTCCTAGATAACATTTATGACCAAAAAAAGGATTATAGACTGATATGATAAAATTTATAAAGTTATCATTTATGTTCTTGGATGAAAAAATGGTTTTTTGGTTTTTATGAAGAGAGAAGAGGGGCATCTTTTTATTACTGAGGTACTAGAACACTTTCAATTTTTGAAATGAAAATTATGTTTGAAAATTTTTCAAATTCTAAAAGTATAAAAAAGGGATTATTCTCTTCATATAGAATTTATAAGAGGATATATGGGCATAAAAATATTTTATACTAGTATTTAGGTCATTTTAACCCTTATATTGTTTCATTAACCCCCAATTAAATCCATTTTTAACAAAACTGTGGTAATTATTTTTTCACTATTTTCACTATTAATTTTGGTCCAAAATTATGTACAAATTATTTGTTAATATATACTATGATTATTATAAATATGTAATAAATATTAAAAAATTCAATTCAAGTAATCTCCAAAATTAAATTTACAACAAAACCTATAGACGTGAATAAAAAGAGAGTTATCAGGAAATGTATTTTTAGGAAAAATATGATTTTTCGTTAACAATATGATTAAAAATAATCATTTTATTAATCTCAATTAATATTTATTTATATATTTTCTATCAATTTAATTTTAAAAGTTTCTTATTAGTTATTATTTTAATTAATTTAAATGGAGAAACATTATGCACTGTAAATCAGCTTCCAGAAAACAAAAAACCTATTTTAAACCTAAAAATAAACATATAATAAAATCAAATATAAATTAAATTAAAGTTTAATTAACATTATTAAATATATCTGAATAATATATTGTTAAATGAAATAATATTCAAAAAATAATTAGTCTTTAAAACTGTAATGCCTCGACCCCAGTTACCCATAGTCGGTGCATTAATCTAATACATTGGCATGATTACAAGAAATAAAGTCCTGGAGGACCGATCAGTTTAGCAGTCTTGGAAAATAGATTACATACATGAATTTCATCTTCCACTTCATAACAAACAAACAAAAATAAATAATCCTTTATTAATTCCATTATTCCCTTTGCTTAACCCTGCATATCAATCACAATACACTTCTTGGAATCATTGGAAAAATAAAACATAGAAAGGGGTGAGATCAGATGCTCAGTATGGATAACAATATAGAAGAAACTTTCATAAATAAGTATACACATTGAAGGCAATGTATTACTAAAAAAAAGCCTTTTAAACTTGAACTTTATCATAACATGGAAAAAATAAATTTAAATAATGCCATTTACTTATTCACATGGATATGCTACTAGTCGAATAATCAAATGCAATATCAATAACCACTTTCATAATGATGTAATGCATAATTCCAAACATTAATTTCTGCGTCAAGGACTCGTGCCAAGACCTAAAGGATAATTGTAACCGGAACCCAACTCGGATAGCCTCTGTAACCAGACTCCATCCCGGAGAGCCTCTGTAACCGGACTCCAACCTGGAGTGCCTCTAATAACCGGACACCAACCTGGAGGGCCTCTAATAACCGGACACCAACTCGGAGTGCCTCTAATAACCGAACACCAACCCGTAGTCCCTCTAATAACCGAACACCAACCCGGAGTGCCTCTAATAACCTGACACCAACCCGGAGGGGCTGCTATAACCGGACTCCAACCCGGAGGGCTTACTTTTACTAGTCCCCAACCAGGAACATACTAGTCCAACACATTCATCTTAATAAGGGGATGAAATATAACATAAACATTCATATTAAAACTACAATACGAAGTTCCAAAACCATAATAATAAACCATTAATGTCATAAAAATAGATCATCCATAGTCAAACATATCACAAAACCTTATATACAATATAGAAGATTTGTATCATAATAAATCAACTTCAAACAATTGTAAACATTATCAATGGATGTTGACATAGATGAAATCAAGACTATTTGAGAGAAATATCCCTTTTTTTAAATCATTTAAATGTCATATAATTATAAAAGAAAACATTTAATTTTAAAATATTCTTATAATCTTGTAAGGAAAGCTTCAATGATTTTTTCATAGCTGAAAATATCTGAACCCACCGTATAAGTTACAAAAAATTCATTCTTACCTTAATTCTGTCAAAATGGTTATAAATGACCTTGTTTGGAAAACGACGGAAAGATTCCATTATAAATTTCTTATAAAAATTTAGACAAGGGTATACATGACTTTAAACCATATTCTGTAAAATATTAATAATTTTTTGAAATACATTTTTAAGAAGCATTGATGTGGATTATAAAGAAGTCTGAGTAGATAATTACGTATAAACAACCTCAGATAATGAACAGATTTTGAAATAAACCCTTACCAATTTTGTATCTTATGAAACATACACACCATGAAAGATGTATCTTACAATGAATATGTAAATACACATAAATTAAAGTGTATTACACGAAGAATACAATTATGGGCAGTACATACACCACACAAAAGGTAATAGTGGCAATATAGCTTGAATGTCATGAGAATAAGGAGTGAGATGAGAACACCTTACCTTGTACTTTTCCTTTGTATAGGGTAGTTTAAACTCCTGTATAGTGGTTAAATTATTTTTATTAAATTATAAAAGAATAATATACATTAATATGATATCATATATGATCTTTTAACATTTCTTTGATAATAATATCTTGGTATTATTTTCATTTCAGGTGTTAACTTACTCGTTTTATTTTATATGTTTTGTTACATATTACATGTTTTTTATGGAAAGGTTATATATTATTCATATTGAGAACAATATCAAGTCCTTCAAAATTATTTTTAATCATAAAATGAGAATTATACTTGAATGGATACGATGGGGAATGAATCTCATCGCGTTTGTGGATACGGTAGTTCGTACGTACGTACGAACGATACTTCCATTTCATTTTTCATTTTAAAAGGAATAAAAAACAAATGATACATAGGTATATTATTATTCCATTAAATATAATATCTTATATGTGTTAATTAATTTCATTAATACCATCCTTTATGCGTTCCATGTATGGTAGGAACAAGTCATATCACTTTGAGGGGGCGGTAGTCCGCACTTCCTCAAATGAAATTATCATATATATATACAACATGAAGCGAATAATGGTATGATACAAAATAGAATTACAGAAGATTATATATAAAATAAATATCATTAATATCATATTTAACTATAGTTCCATCATAATGGACACCATGATAGGTGGTAGGAGATAATTGAACAATCATCGTTTCGTGAGGCGTTTGGTTTCCATCCACAGAAACATTATGTTATTCACCAATTAGATGATGGTTTGTGTAAGTTTAGTTCGAATACTTCTCATAAAAATATTCTGGTATATTTATGATACTTTTTTTGTTACAAAATAAAATAATAATAAGGGTTTAGGGGTTGGATAAGTAAAATAATAGAAAAGAAGCTAAGAGAAATTGTTACCTTTAATTTTGTAACTCCTTTTGGTTTGAATCAAAAAAGGACTCTTGATGTGCCTTCTGCCTAAGGTAAGGCTTCTAGGAGGAGGAGAGAGATGTGGGGATATTAATTGGGCAAATTTTGGGCAAGAAAAAATTTTTTATAAGTGTGAGTAATTTGTTTGAAGTGGTGTCCTTTTATAAGGGAAAGGAGGGGCTCTTTAGGAAAAACTTAAAGTATTATTTTATAATAAATTCATATCCGGTTTATAATGGCTCAAAACTGGATTATTTAAAGTCTAAGGTGGGGATGGGTCGAAAACCACTCAACCAATATGTTTTAGACAGGCTTGGGTGACTTTATTAACCTTATCGTTTTGTTTTAACTCTTAGTTAATTTGTTTTACATTTACCATGTCTCTTTGTATTTTTATATTATATGGTTAATAAACTTACTATAAACTTCCAATCGACCACAAAGTGGTCCATTAATGATACAACTATCATGATATAAGTCATTTGGCCAAACCTTAGATTTTTAGGAATAAAATATGAATTAATAATATAATATTTGATTTAAAAACTCTTTTATGTCAATTTTGACACTATTGGGTATTTTGTTTTTGATAAATTCATAACAGTATTATTACTTCAAACAAGATTCATGCAACTAATCCAAATTTGTCATATTAACCTATAAAATTATTTTAATTCATTAAAAGTCTCAAATTACATTTATTTGGATATTTATAATATCAACTATTTTAAAATTTCATTAATTGGGTAATTACTGCATCACCATTGTGTCATAAATAAATTAAATTATTTATTTTCTAAAAATTATAAATAAAATAAAATAATATAGGAAATAGTTTTGTCATTCCAATTAATATTTATAATCGAATTTATCTTAGGTATAACCCTATATTAAAAATGTTTTAGTTATTAAACTATGATTTTAACTCTTTTAACTTTTCTTTGAATTAAATAATAATAAATGTCCTAATCTAATCCAGGTCGACCTAAATGATAATATTGTATTCATGAGTTTGTTTTTGATCGAGATACACTGCTCCAATAGAAATAGTACATATGTTATGGTAATATGAATATCATATTTACCCTTAATTACCCTATTTACTTTTAATTGTGGTAAATAAAAGTAAAAAGTTACTATTCGCCAAAAATTATTTTTATCCTATTGAACCATATTTTACTCCTTGATATTAACCGTGTCTCTCTGATTTTAGAAATTCCACTCACCGAAGTGGTAAAATTTAGTTTTATGTGAGTTTCCAAATTCTCCTAGGAGGTGGGTAAAAGACGGTGAAAAGTTCAATAAAATTTTTATATATCTAAAATTATTCTAAAATAACTCTAATGAATTAAATTGAAATTATATAGGTATTATGTATATATTTTGACCTTAATGAAATTTAAATAAAATAAATAATTATTTAAATAAAAATTCTGTTTTAAAGTAAAACTTAGTGTTTTTCACTATTCATCAAAAATTGAATATTTTTAGAAAAATAACAAAAATTTACCCTAAGCTAATTTCAATATTCTGAATCCAAAAATGAAGTCCATTTTGAAAGATAAAATTTATAAAATATCAAAAAGTGGGTATTACTATTCATAATGGCTAGTTTGATTTGTTGTGGTGTGTGTTAGAACTCGAAGTTGCGTACAACACACGCTACTATATTATTCAAAGAGAAGCATACCGTGGAAGCTTGGGGTGTTATAAAAACAACCTAATTTATTTAAATTAAATGACGTTTTTACAAAAAATGTTGTTTTTCACTATTCCCTAAAAACCAATATTTTCCAAAAAAAATACCATAAAAGTTAACCTAAGTATATTTTGATATGATTTTTTAAAAATGATATTAATTTTCATAAAAAATCATAAAATTTGGAAAATATTCTTTTATATAAAACCATATAATAAAATAGTTTACTTAAAACTATTTTCTTTTTTATTTAAAAATTACTTAATATTATTATAATAAATCTAAAAATATTAAAAAAACATGAAAATGATTTTTTCTATCTTTTCTTGGGTTGTTAAAAAATTAATATATCCCTAGATTTTTCTAGATCTATATGACATGTTAGTGATTTATTCAATTCTTATATTCAAATTCCCCATTTTCATGATGTTTTAAATTCATCTTAAATTTACAGTATAAAAAATGATAGTAATTATATTCTATATTAAATACAATTTTATTAAATAATTTAAAATTTATAGAAATTTTATTTTCATAACAATTAATGGGATATGATTTTAAACATTAACCATGGTAGATTTCTGGGTCATTTGAAAGTTTATAGTAACATTATTACCCCTAAAAGTGTAGAATAAAATAATATTACATTAATTCATAGAAGGGTTAACAAGGGATTAGAACTAAAATATAAGTGTAATAATATTCAAAAAAACGTTCCCAAATTTTAATGGACGAGATTATTTTGATTTATCATTATCTTATATATGAATTTTATCAATTTAATTCCATTTGGGCATGAAAAATAATTTAAATTAATTTAATTCTTTATAAAGCTCCAAAAATACATCTACCACCACATCGAAAATGACACAGATTCTCTAAATTATTCACACCACATTGATCCATCTAGTTCAACCAAAAAAAACCCAATTCTCTTCTCACCACAATAATCAATGTTATTGTGACTCTAGTCATTCCAAAAAAACTATCTTAGGCCCCTTATAGAATAAAAAATAATTTTTATTATTTCTACACACATTTAATGAAAAATAGGGAAAACAAAAAGTCATCCAAAAATGTTTCATGGACTAAAATAAATATCAAATTCATTACAATAAATATTGGTAATATTCTAATACTTATCCATAAATAATTTCCATTTGGGAGCACAAACTGTTTTAGCTAGGACTTCCTTGAGTAGATCTTCGAACCAATAGGTCATATTGTACCATGTTTGAAAGTACACTACCAAAATTATCTTCATTGAGTTTCATACTATAAAAATGATAAGATCCTTCTTATTGATCCAATACCACTTATCTTTATTAGTTTAAACTTGTAATGATCTCTCATACATTCGGTCAATAACCTTAATAGGGTCCTTAATCTCATTGACCCTATGAATCATTTCTTCCTCTGGGTGGTTGATAAACACCAACATTGTCCCCTTATACACAAAATTCTTCTATGTCTCACAGTTCAGGTCACAAAACCTAGAATAGGCTTCAAGATTTGCCACTAATGATTCATCATGCCTTCGATTAGGTACTCCGAACACAGCACTTACGAGCTCTAGATCCTTAGAAGCTCCACCATCAGGTTCCATCACTTTTAAATAGACATAGACTATATCCATCGACATAGAATTCATTAAAGATCACATTTCCATGGTTTTATAGAGATGAGAATAATAATTTCTCCCTTTTTCTTTCTCCCCCTTAACCAAAATTCAACTCCCTAAGTTCATGCACTCCCTCCTACAGATGTGAATCCCTCTTTCATGGAATCCACCATCACTATCACCTGAAAACATGTCATAAACCTCATCACTTGATTTATATTAAATCATACCTTTCCAATAATTGGAATTAACAACCCTCACAACATTACCTTGGTCCATAAATAGATCTCTTATACCTTTAAATCAGTTGCTCATATTTAAACTAGTCAATACACTAATAGTACTGAGACCCTTCATCACCAGCTAGCCCTCAGTACCTTTTATATAATTCCCTTATCCTTTTAAAACCATAAAAAATCCATTATTTGGAAATGGTACCACTATAGTTAGATATCTTCCATTATCATCTTTCATAGCCATGACATATAAGATGAAGATAACAGTGGTAAGGATCTATTCTAGGACAGATACAACAATAAATTCCTTAATTAAAAGAGGCCCTGAAGGGGATATCACAACTACCTTGGGGGAACATAGGTTTTACCTCAAATGGTTTAATTTGTCATCCACCTTTAGATCATCCTTCCTGGGTCTTGCTTCAATTTAGGATGTATTGGATGGAACATAATCCTAAATTCCTTCCTTGTCTGTAGCTGAGCTAGTAACCTTCTCATTTCTTGGTAGTTATTGAGTTGCCAAATCAGGTTCCCCAGGTCCCTCTTTCCAACCATGATTATAATTCTATGGGAGATGACCCATACATTTCCAATTCATATAGTAATCAGTAAAATCTATATACACAATTGGTTGTTTTAATTGAAACTCCTCCCCATCATCGATCCAAATCTACTTCATTGGGGTCTTAGAGAAATAAACTTCTACACATAATCACGGAAAACTCTGATGAAAAATAGAGCTCATTCTTCTCTCTGAGAATAGGAACCTACGAAAAAATGTTCAAACCATCCTAATAGTAGTAGGATTTTGGAAAGGAAGTGGAAGTTCAAGAAAATGTACTCATAGATATGTATTAGGATAATTTTAATGCATATAAAATTAGAACTAACATAAAAAATGGATACCATTTTAGCAGTACATATCACTAGACCAGGAACAAAATAGTTACTATAAAGAAGAAAATTGGATCATAAAATGTCATTTGTTTAGAGTACCCAAAATCTCTTTACCCCTAAAACCCTAGGAACATTGTATTATCAGGTCAAAGGTCACTATTAAAGGAATATGAGTCCCAAAATGAGCAACCAAATTCAGATCCACCAGGCTTCAAACCTCTGAGAACACCTTCTATGAAATCGAGAGCATAGGTGAGCCATTAAGAGTAATTGAGCCTTCAAACCAATTGAAATCAATGGGAAAGGAAAAAAGGGGATCTCAATCTGAATGAGGGGAAGAAAAGTCAACTGATTCTCATAAGGAGGTGTTGACAACCCCCCACCCCCTGGTGGTGGGGGTGGCTGGTGTCGTCGTCATTAGGATATGTCATCACCATAGTATAATAGAATTGGTGCCATAATCCCTCATAACCTAGGTCCCTTAATGATATACTAAATAATTTCTATCAAATAAGAGGCAATCACCTTGACCAATTACTTCATGTTTATTTATTCTTCTACTTGTTCATAATGTTATGTAAACATCCTATGATAATATCCATCATAATAAATGTACTATGATTTTAATATGATTATGGGAAAACCATATTCCAATACTTTTCCATCCTAAAAAAAGAGAAAACATCGCTTGTGTTTACTTACGTATTAATATCTATACATTGCAGTGTAATTATTTTTCAGCACCATTTCAATTCGATGGTTATAAAGATAAAACTAATGAATACGTATGATATTTATAGCATAAATATTCTTCTAGAATTATATTATCATATATTCCATCTTACCTTCCAATCTGTTGGAAAATGATAATTTCATTCTTGCATACGTGTGGACTACCACATCCAAAAAGTGATGTGATCGATTTTTCATTTAAGTATTATATGTATGGTCTTATGTATGTATTTAAAAATATATATGATGTATATTTTATAATAATGATTCTTTAAAGGTGAATTATTATTTATATTTTTTTCCATCTTTCAAAAATTAAAAATAGTGTTCATGCATGCGTATAACATACAATATCTATAAACAGTGTAATTAAATTATATATTTATTTATATATATATATAATGGATGACTTTAAATTTTTATATATAATAAATTTATAATAAATTTATACCACGCTTGAAAAATGAGGCTGTTGGGACCCAAAATAATGATGAGGAATTGTTAATAAATAGATGATAAAATATTATATTTAAATAATATTTGATATGATATGTATGAGTATAGTTTTGAAATTGATATATAATAAATTTATGTTTATTATACATCAGTTTATAATATATAAGAACTAGGTCAAACCTGATATAATGGTTTTCTCATCTCACTTTTAAATCCTTGAGACATATGTCATATTCTCTACTTATTCCTTTTAGGTGGTGTATATACTACCCCTTTGATATGTTATATCATGAATCTATTTATCTTCATAGAATTTAATGTTTTATTTGATTTTATTTATTAAATGGGGGTTATTATTAAAAGTTACCAAAGATGTAAGTGTTTATTTCAAAATATCATAATTATTTAATATTTTTTAAATTTAAGTCTCCCTTTGGAGAATTGTTGGATATTTTTATCTTGAACACAATATATTTTATTCTAATATTTTTGTTCATGAACATTTCAAATAATATTACCATTTTCATCTCATTGGTATTTTTAATGATTAGAAAATTTATTTTAAGAGAAACAGACATCGTTTCTCTCATCGGTTGAGAATATTTTTTCTACCTTATCCATTATTTCTAAAAATATTTTCATTAATGTTTTTTACATTATCCAATGTATTTATTAAAGAATATTTTATAAAGGAATATTTACCCAGGTTTGAATTTTTCAAAATAAATTGAAAGGATTCTTCTTGTCATTTTCTTAATGATGTACTTTTTGACCTTTTAATAGTAGTTTTAAAGGGTTGTTTTAAAACTTATAAGACATTTATGGAATTTTCCACTATCATAGCCTCCAATAAATTTGAATATTATTTTATAATTTCCCATGATTATTTTTAAGGAAAATATAATTCCTATTATTAGGGATGTTTTTTCTTTTAAAAGTGATTTTCAATGCAAAAATAGTATTTTCCTCAAGTATTTTTTTAATGGCATTTTTATAGTACTTATATTCATCAATTAAAACAACCCACATATTAATTTTGATACAATATGGATATTTTTTAATAATACCATCTGTATTATTTATCTTTATGGTTTATGATCAGTTTGATTGTACACATTTTATTTTGATATCATTTTCCATATTACTAAGGATGGTTTATAATTATATTTATTGATTTGTTAAAGCATTAAAATTTTGTATGATATTTTTTAAATACGAACAGTTATGTTGATTATATTTCACCCATTTCATATAAGGAATTCATTTTATTTGGTAGGTGATGGGTGGGGCCCGATATATCCCCTCGATGCATCGGTAGGTCTAATGAGACAAACTATATTGGGTATTTGGTTGAGGCCTTAAACATTTATGTAAGATGTCTTATCCTAAGTCTGTTACTGTATTTTTATAATATCTATCATAATTCATACCCTTATTATGATATTAGTTATTGATTTCCGTGTGACTATTCGATTAGTTATGATATATATGGATAAGTTTCATGATAATGTTATTATTTGTGTGGAATTATTTAATCATCATTTATTCATATCATTTTATTCCTCGTCGTGAAGTTATTCATTAAATGGAATGTGTTTTTTTATATAACTTTCTATATTGATTGTTGCTTATTTATTCATTGTATCTTATATTGCAAATAATTCTTAGTGAGCATATGAGATCACCCCTTTCTTGTATTTCCATTCCTCAGAATGCAAGGAATTGTATTATGGTTGATATATAGGGAAACACTAAATAAAATAATTGTGTTATTAAATAAAATATTATTTTTTATTTTTGTTTCAATTATAATTTGATATTAAATTATGTATATAGTTTTCTAATATGGATAAAAGATTTGGTACTTGGGGATGTTATCACATGTATATACAGACAATGTAATAAAGTAACCACTATCTCTAGTCAACATAGGTTGGGTTATTTACAGTTTCAATGAGAGTATATATAGTAGAAACATTTGGAACTAGATTTAGAGAAACAATATATGTTAGGGATCATAACCCTATGTCAGGGTTTGAGGATAAGTTTAATTATAGGATTAATTCCTAAACTTTAGCAATATTAAGATTATTTGGTTTCCCTCTATAATTATTATTTCTCATACTAAGATTTTTTTTGTTTTAGTCAATGGATGGAATTTAGATTAATCATGTAAACAATGAATGTGATATAAAATGTGGTTATTATGACCAGAAAAATTGGATGATGAATGGAGTGAAAGATATTTTGATTATTTTTAATCAGATATCATGATATATGATTAAAAATGACATCTTCACCAACTCTCATACCCACCAAAGAATATAATGATATAGTTCACTGAGGTAATGTATAAGGGATACTATGTAAGAAATAAGACACTATTTCCTTCAGGTCAAAAATATGGAATGAGACACCATGGGGAATGTCTCAAAGGAATTGAAATATAGTTTATATGTGGAAGATAAGGAAATAAATCCTTGAATTATAAATAAAAATTATGATTATTATGTAAGTGAATAAATTATGTCATATGAACCCATTTATAGTTCAATGTCTTATGTGTGGGGAATATTGGCATTATCTTAGTCAATTTCTTAATCCAGGGGTTAACTCCTATACCATGGAAGGACCTATTTTATTGAATTCATTAAATTATAATCATTGAAGTGTTTATGCATTGGTATATGAGAATTATGTTATTTTGGATATAATAATCATGAAACATCTTATTATTGTTCTACAAAAAGTTTTCCCTAAAGATTTGAAGACATATATTTAATGTAATTGATGACATAAAAAATGATTTAGTGATAAAATATAGTTTTCCAAAAACACATGATTATGGGAGTAATAACCCTTAATATGTGTTTAATATTAATATAAACCTCATTTTTTTAAGATGATAAGTATATATTTGATCAAATTTTTAAGGGAATTGATGCCCATTTTAATGATTTTTCTGATAATGATTTGACATGATGAAGGATATTTTTTGTAGAAATTTATGGGAATAAAACACTTTGCTTTAGTAAATTTTTTCACTAAAACAGTTATTTGGGGTATAAATATTTAATATTTTGGGGAAATAATTTTAAGGTTATTTAAAACCCTTAAAGTTAATTTGAATTTTGAGTGTAGGTTTTTTATAGTTTATTGGGACAAAAGAGTTATTAAATTTTAGGAATATATCATAGAGAAAAACATAAGGGTTAAAAAAGTGATTTTATGAGTAATGTTATTTTTGATGATGTTCATCATATTCTTGGTAATGTTATATTTTTTAAAATGTAAAATGTGTTGTCTAGGTGATAATAGATCACATCTGGCGATGCCTCATGGATTGAACCCACAACTAAAGGGTTATAAGGGTGTGGGACCTACCACTAACCTATTTGATGTCCTAGATTGTATTCCATTGTTTTTACTTAAAATATTTGATAGAGAAATATTAATTTGAATTTCAGAAACATATTGTAGAATATGTTTTGAATTTCAATGATTTTTAGGTGATTAATAAAATCTTGTGAGACATTTTATTAGGTTGATTTATAAATAAACTATTAGGTATAATTTAAATTATTATTTGGGAAGAAATATATTTCATTTTTTAAGATATAAGCTGAAGGGTATGAGAAATCATGTGAGATAAAAACCATTATTCATTTTGAAGTTTTTGATGTTTTTTGGGATATAAGGTTAATTATTCAGGGAATGATCTATGTTAAACTGTTGGTTTTATTATTGAATTTTTGATATTAATTTATTATTTATTCATGTGATGGTTTATTAATTTTTTGGTATTGTATTAAATTATTTTATCCATTTTTGTTTTGTTAAATATTGGAAGAATTGGTTGTTTTTATTTAATAGATTATGTGATCTGTTAAAAGTTTTTTTTAGTGCTTTACCTTAAAAAATCAACTAAAACACTCATCCTTTTGTAGAAAAAGATTAAATTTTTGTAGAAATTTATTAAAATATGAAATTATTCATGTAAAGTATGTAAGTTACCTTATGATCATAGTCAATATGGTAAAAAAAGTAATCACATATAGGAAAAGGATCTTGAA